>CM066050.1:76300448-76793970 GCA_033557465.1 Ichthyophis bannanicus | reverse complement strand
AGGTCAGGGACAATGTAGAGTTGGCCCGGGTGCGGTACCTGTCCCCACCGGGCCCCCCTATTTGCTCAACCATATACGATTTCTTGCATGACATATCAATGTGTGCAATACCATGTACCTCCTCTTGTGGACATGACAATATGCCCCCACATTGCACATCTGGTTTCGGTCACCTACATGGACCCACGGGTCCTGTGCTTTCCTCATCTGTTGTGTATAGCGTTGGACCCTACCCGCAGGTGCACACCCATCTTCAGGTCCACGGCACTTCGCCCCCTCCATGGCAGTGTTGTGAAGCAACACACCCCATGGGGAAGCACCTGATGTGTTCATAACCATCATTACATTGCCTTTATGTGTGTGGGGCAGACAGCCCTGCGGATGCCATCTCTTGTCCAATCCTATCGGACCATGCCGCTCGCTTGTCTTGCCCAGGTAGTACGCACTGGTACCATGTCCCTCCCCACAAACAACATGTCCCTGCCATCACACAACATGGCCCGTACCCTCTCCTAACATCATTGCCAGACGGATGCTGCAGCTGTGCACATACGCCAGTGAGGGTCTGTTGTACCAATGCACACATCGCCCCCCTGTGACCTGAGCCCCCGCCAACATGGACCGGTCAAAGGTCGGTGTTCCTGCTGCACTGTGGCCCCACCCGGTCCCCCTGACCCCCACCCATTCGGGGACACCTGTGAAGGTATGCAGTTGTTGGCCCTGTCCCTGTAGCAGCCAGCAGCGCCCATGTCCTTGAAACATGTGTTCAGTCCCCTGGATGCACAACCGTAGCAGACCATGCATTACATGTGTGATTCAGCACAGCCACATGGGTCACGTGCATCAGAACATCTCTGAGTGTGGACCGTGTGCTGTGTGTGGGGTCTCCCCACACTAGTGGGGCACACGCTGCCACATCGCCACACACCTTTGTCTACAGGGGTAAGCCACACCACAGTACTAGCCCTGGTGATGATGTGCAACCTGTCACTGTGTTGATGTAGTTCCCAGACCACGGACTATCTCTCATACACCGCTCTGTCTCACACACAGGCCTGCGTGAGGCGTTGATGGACATCAGAGCATCCATTGATGTAGTATGCAACAAGCTGGACCAGTCGACCGCACAGATACAGGGCCTCACAGAGGTGGTGAGAGCTATACCTTACGAACGCATGTGTGTAGCCCTGGAGGGGATGCTGGCGGCAAGACAGCAGGGGGTACATGCACCGGCACCAGCAGCAGCACCAGCACCAGCACCGGCACCGGCTCCTCGGCCACGAGCGCCTCCATCTTCACAGGGGGAGGGTGTTGCACTGCAGAGGTGGGGGGGGGAGGGTCAGGCCAGGCGTGGTCGGCCGCGCCGCCAAATGTAACCTTAGCCAAATAAAGGTGTAGCAAACAGTGTGTGCCAGGTTTGTAGCATATTTGTGCACCTGTGGTCCCGTATGTATTGTGCACATGCATGGTTGGTCCATGACCATTTACCCTTTACCCTTAGCACGTTGCCAATGTGTGGCTTGGCTGGCCAGTGACACCTGCAGCACTGGCACAACAGGATGGCTGTGACCCTCACAGGGTGTGTCAGCTGCCCAGGGCCAGGAGCTGGGTGCTGCTCACACACACCCATGGTCAGGGAGGGTGCATATTCCCAGACCTCACGCGTACTGATGTGTTCCATAGTAATGTTGTCCCCTACCTACACTCGCCACTGTGTGCAGCTGCCTGACATTCGCCCCTGCTTGCAAAGCACATTGCACGTCATGGCACACCCCTCGGGCATGTGGGTGGTAACGGCTGTCAGACGGCTGCCGAGGGTGAGAGCTTACACAATCTTGACGATGCATATATACATATGATTCCTGCAGGTATTGTGGGTATTGTAGTTCATTCACTCCCAAACACAGCTGATGACAATAAGTTGAGTGTGAAGCCATGTGGTAAGATCAATAACATACCTCTGTTATTGATGGGGTGTAATTCACCCAGCACATGTATGCCTGATAGCACTATAAATGAGGTTACGTGCTTGCAGTGTTACAAATGGATAACAAACGGACACAAAGTAAACCAGACAACACCTTCAGCATGTCAGGCAATTAGCTAATGTTTTATTAGCAGATAATTAACACATATGAAGGCACACTGTAAAGAATACACTTTGCTGGTTAGGTTAACCTCTGCTTATTATCCACGCCGATCTCAGCAGTGATTCCCCCTTGCTCACACACACAATCATGTGCAGCCCTCATTACTATCAATGGACCAGCTGAAAGCCTTTAGCTGGCTGGCTGCTACTGTGTGCGCCCAAATCCTGCTTTAAGAGCTGTTTGCAGTGGGAATAAAGAACAAAGGTAGGTTTCTTTGTGATGGCTGATGTGTTTGCTCAGAGACAGCTAGCAATAGCATCTAGATAGAGAACAGTCCATATAAACTGTACGTTCATCTGCTGTATCAATCAGCATAGGGTCAGTGTCATACGTTGGCACAGACGAGTCTTTCATTAAGGCACTATCATGAGAATGCTTATTCCCTTGCTGCCATTCTCTATTATAGATAGGGTCTGGATCAGTGTTCATACCTGAGCCTCTCCTGCTATCATTATTCCTCTCTGTATAGCCTGGCCAATATGTAACCCAATTCTGATGTCCAGCCTTCCAATCTTGATCCCTGAACACTGGATCCCCTCTCACATACCTTCTGGCCTTGGTCTGAACGTCCCTTCCACATGCAGTCTTCTCTCTTACAGGTGGCCACTGGTGATTCCTATCTCTGCCACCCCATTCCTCTGGCTGACTCCTGTGCAATGGACTCTGCTGGCTTTTGGACTACCTCCCAGTATGAGTACTGGCTTGGAATCTCCCAGACCTTCCAATGGCCTTTCCTCTCTTCCATCCAGAGAGTTTCCTTCTCTCTCTATCTGCATGGCATGGCTTCTGTTTCACCAGGTGATACTGGTGCTTGAGCTTGTAGCCGTTGCTGTCTCTGTCTCTGTATCTCTTCCTCCCTCTGTAGCAGTTGCTGTAGCTGTTCTTGAAACTGTTATCTGACGAATAAGCTATTTACGTATCCTGTTCTAATGTGTGCTGCTCCCTAACACAGCGCAGCTGTCTTGAATCAGGCCCAGCCCTTTGAGATGAGTGCTTAGGGATTACCTCATAGCTATCTTGTTTGCACACACATTTCCTCACGACAGCCCCTCTCATGGCTGCTGGAGACCTGGTGCAATCTGGGACTGGTAGTCCTTTATGTGACAGCTCTGTTTTGTTGCTTCTACCAGACCTGACAGGTTGCTTGTTCAGGGTCACATCATATGTTCTATCGCTCCTACCTGAGCTATGATAAGCTTCCTTATCATAGGGCAGACAGGGGTGTCATGTGTCAGGTGGTCCAGGCAGTCAGCAACACATGGGGCTACATAGCACACATCCATGTGTCAGTGTAATATGGGTGGACCCCCGCCAGGCGGCATCCCATGGCCCCACCCCGTACCCACAGCCCCACACATATATGGCCCCTCTGACTGCATGTGCGCGCACGACACGTATGACACCCCAGTCCGCCCCACCTGGCCCTGCAGGTCGCAATACATATCCCGTGCTTGCATACATGTTGAATGTAGGAATGACACGTGACCATTGGGTTACGAAACCATGTAACCTTTATTTGGGCCAACATTAACAATGGCCAACATGGCCAACCAACAACACACACTCAGGGGGGTAAACACAGCCCAGCACAGGGCACATGGCGGCATCACAGGTTCCATCGCTGGTACCTGTGATGCTCTTCGGCAGGTGGTAACCGGGATGCCAAATGCACCACATCAGTTGCCACCTGCCGAACAGCCACAGTCAGAGACTGCACCGCATGTAACACGACATGGGTGTCATGTCGTGCATCAGCCAGGGCCACTAACACCTCGTCCATGCACCTGCCAGCACACAGACACACAGTGGCTGCAGTCTGTGTGCTGGCATGTGCATGTGGTGTGACAGTGGCCCTGGGTGGTGCACGCTCATGCTGCCACCCATGCCGTTCAGATGCCTGCAGTCTCTGACTGCTGCCCCCTCGGCCCTGTGCTGGGCTGTGTTTGCCAACACCCCCCTCCCGCCCCTCCCCCCTCCCTGTGCACCCTCCCCCCGCCCTCCCTGGCCTGTCCGTGCCCCTCCCTCCCCCCACCCTGCCTCCACCCAGACCCCCTGTTCCCCCCTCCCCTGCACCCACTATCAGGACATCATCGTCCTCCTCCTCCTCCTCCTCTTCCCCCTGGTCATGGGTGGGTGGGGTGATGTCCTCCTCCTCCCCCTCCTCCTCCCCCACATCTGTCACATGGAGTGGCTCCGCCTCCATGGCCACCTCCTCCTCTTCCTCCGTCGGCCCCTCCTGTTCCTCCGCGTCTGGCTCCTCCTGCCTCGCGTGCCGGCTGGTGGGTCTGCGCAGGCAATAGCTCGATGTGTGTGGCGCCCCATCGCTGGTATCACTGTCTGTGAAGGATGACAGACATCAGGGCACATCCATGTGTGTCACATACAACATTTACAGATACAGGTGAGACACAGGCTGGTGGTCCCATGGCCGACCTGACCTGCAACCTAGCCCTGGCAATACTGACCATCATGGTGCTGTTGTCGCTCCGTCCTGCACCTCTCCAGGAACTCCGGGTGGTAATGCCGCAGCTCCCGCGCCTTTTTCCTCAGGTCCTCCACCTGTGGATATATAAACGTCTGTGGTCAGCACCTAACACCTGTCACTGGAGCAGACAACCAGATTACATTGCCCTGTGTGTGCCGCATGTACCTGCAGCACCACCCCTGCTGTTTGTGGCATATACAGCTGCGTGACACAACCCCGGATGCCCATGCCTTGGACATGTGGGTGTAGGTTTGCACAGCTGTGTCACAGCAGTATCAGACGAGCCTAGCTGGCACACACATGCAGTGTCACATAGGGCAGCTCTCAGCAGCATCACATGTTGACTGCATGCTGACCCACCCATATCACCACAGCCACACATGACATAGGTGGAATGGTTTTGCCACAATGATGCACAGAGGGAGAGGAGCGACGGGGGCAACCGGTGGGGCGTGACAGACACACAGTGGATGAGGGGGGACATATCACCTAGGGGAGATGATCTACCTTGCCAGACACATCCCAGCTGTGCATTGACAGCAGCTGTCCATGGTGGGTGTGTCTGTGGTCCCATGCTCCACGTGGGACATTGTCACCATTGGTGGCGCCCCCTGGGCACCATTGGCAGGGTATGCACCCCATAATGTGTGTGCCCTGTGTGGCAGCTCACCCACACATTAGGGATCTGTGACATTCCCTATGGGGTGTGGCTCAGGGATGTGTATGTTTGTGATTGGTGTTTCACAGCATCCCTATCACACAGAGCATCCCTATGTGGGCCCCCAGCTGAGCAGTACTGGCCCTTGTTGGTCATCTGCAGTCTCCATGTCGTTGCTCGTGTGTTGACATGCACACAGACAGACTAGGGTGGGGCCCATGATGCGTCCATGTGACCCACCTGCTGGTGCATTTCAGGGTCTAGGTGGTGATTTACTTGCAGGTCCCATGTTCCAATGTGCACAATGCAGGGATGTCACAGCTGCAGCTGGTGTGTTGTTGTCAGTCTGCAACGCTGTCATGCTCGTGTGACCACAATGGAATGTGCGAGGGGCTGTGCCAGCTCCCAGGGTATCTCTGCAACCACATACATCGTAGCATGGACCTGGTGTGTGGGAGGGAAGCAGGCCTACCCCCTGCAGTGGCTTTTTCCAGATGTCCATCACGTCCAGGTGTGGTTATACACATGTGCCCTGCCACACAGCTCGGCAGCTTTCACAGCCATGCACCATGTGCATACTGTGTGTGCTGTGTCTGGACCCAGGGTGTGAGCTGTGTGTTGAGCCGCCCCACCCCTACCAATATAGGGGATACTCTGTGGACTGACGGACTGAGGGGTGGCTGTGCACATGGTTGCCGTCATCCATGTGCTCGGGTGGGGGGGTTAGTGTGGCCTGTGGGGGAATGGTAATAAATGTTTAAGGTCGTGACATATGTCCACCTATCGCAGGGATAGACCTGGCCAGTCCTGTGGGCTCCCAGATGTGTCTGCTCCCTCCGGGTGACTCAGGTGTGCACAGATAGGGGCTGTGGAACACACCGTCCATTTCTTGGGGTGCTAACACGTGTATCCCTCCTGACCTCTCTCACACATATCCCCTGGGGTCTGATGGGGTCTGCTTCTGGGAAGTGTTCCGATGTTATGTTGTGGGTGGAGGGGTTGTTCGGGGGTGTCTCCTGGGCTGCCTCATGTGCTGGGCATGTTCCAGGCGTCCTATGGTCTGTCCCACAACACATGCATGGGTGGACATGGGCCTCATGGGATAGACTACAGATGTTTCCGTGGATGGGCAAGGGGGGGGGGAGAACTCACCAGGTACCCTGGGGTCCTGTGGGTGGTGTCGCTGGTGGACCATATACGTCTGGGTGTCTCCCACATGTGATGTTTTGTGTGTCGCTGCCAGTTATATCATCTTAAGCTGGGGGTGTGCCATGTTGGGCATCTGACTGCTAGCATCCATTCGTGCTGCACAGAGGGGGTTTGTGGGTGGTCCCTCAGTTGCGCACGCATCGTTTCTGGGACCACCTGGCCAGGACTGGCCTGTCAGCATCCACGCTCGGGATGTTTGCATGGGGATTGTGCTTGACAGTGGGAGACACATACAGGGGGTGGCTCACACCTCATCCTATGACAGGTGGTCCATTGCTGGTGCAGCAATGCAGCCACAGGTCCGTGCCACAATGTCAATGGCAGGGACCCTACCTATGCCCCGTCACCATTCCAATGCGACACTGTAAGCATGATTTTCGTTTGCCACAGGCATGCCTGACATGGCCTACCTGGCCCTCACACCTGTCATGTGTGAGGTGCGCATCTAGGTGTCAGCGATGTTGGCAGACCCACATCCATGCCATCCACAGGGAACAGGGTTCTGGACAGTATCCTGGGTGACAGCAGGGATGCATGGCACAAACTGCGAGCTAAGCATCATTGTTCATGGGCACCTACCAAGCTGTTTCACGGCATGTCCTCTGTGTCATGCTGTCCTCAGCATACCTGCGTACCCCACACTGGTACAATTAGGGTGCCATTTCTCTGGGGACGCAGGTGACGTCAACGCAGCATAGCTGTTATATAGCTGTACGGCATGTGGGGGGTTGTTGGGGGTGTATGCCATCCTGTTCATGGGGATAACCTGCACGTTTGGGTTTCCTGTAGGTGTAGCAGCCTCCCATGGGGTCTGTGTATGGTGGGGTTGTCTACCTCATGTGTCCGGTGTTGTACATCAGTTGTGACTGCACGTGATTGGACCCTGCCCACAGGACATGGCAGCCCCTGGTGGGACATGTCATCGCCCAACAACAGTTGTGTGTTGGGACATGCAGGCACCCCCTTGCAATTGACAGTACTATCCTCTGAGTGGTCACATTCACTGGTCAACACAGCGGGTTGGACGTGTATTGTCCCTGGGGGATGTGGCAGACTGCGGTACTAGGACAGAGGCACATACTACCAGGTGTGACCCTGCACCAATGGGTACCACATGCCAAACACATGCACTGATGGTCCATATGCCCATGCTGTGGCCATCATCTTTGTGGCCTGTAGTCACACCATGTGTGTGGTATGGGGTGGTTACAGATACCCTGTTGGGGCACGGCTAGCTGCACTAGCATGTTTTGTGGCCAGCACCCTGTGCGCTGGTGACACTTGCTCTGCGTGTGTCTATTTAACTGTCACAGCCCATGCCACTCAGCATGGCACATGGGGTTTAGACACATCTGCTGACCCCATACCTTGCTGTGGGCACTGAGTCGCTTTTCATGGCCAGTGATACCACCAGGGATGTTTGTGCAGTGTGCGCTCCTCAGTCCCACCACCAGGGAAACCCCATGTGCTAGGGTTCGGGACCCCTTTAGAACCAGCACACTGTATGTTGTGTCAGATGTGATACACAGGGAACATGGGGCTGCACAGGGGACATTGCTCCCCACCCAGCCATGTTTGTGTGGTGGTGGCCACTGTGCCTGGCTGCCTGCTTCAGCCTACCACCCCTGTGTGCCAACCCACTGTACAATCATCGTGACATCGCACATGCGGGCCCTCGGCAGTCAGCACACTGGGCATGGCTGACAGTGACTGGGGAGGGATCAGCACCCCCCACGTCCGTCCCCTGACACAGGGCGTGGCTTCCATGCTGGTGTTGTGGCTTTGGACTGGGCACAGATATTGTGAGGACATGGGTGTGTCATTGCCAAGGACCCCCTTGTCTTGTGCTTCGGTGAGGTCCACACAACCACTGGTGAGGGTCTTTCACATACACCAGTATCAACGGTTCTGGCGGCATCAGCAGACACAGACACAGGGATGGCTACAACGTCGGGTGTGGTGCACATACAGGGACACAGAGATGGGGAGTCGGACTAACCTAATGATCTCGGGTGCAGCATTTTGGGCTGACATCAGGGACGGTGACAGGTGCTCTGTGTTCCCCCCTGTGCTTACCAGATGTCTGGTGGGGAGCTGTGGCATGCTGGCCTCAACAGGCCATCAGGTACCATCATGTGTCAGCTCATTCCTGCTTGTTCCAGATGTGTAGCTGTACCCAGTACAACCTACATGCCTAGCTGTGTGTGTTGCCATGTGTGCAGTCACACCTATGTGCATTGTGCAGGTCTCCCATAGCGCACATATCTGTTTCCCTTTGGCACCCTTGAGAGACATGGCATTGCCATGTCCATGTGTTGTGGCCACTGATGGTGTCCATGCTCAGCCCTGTCACCCTGTGGGTGTTACATCATACACATTTGGGGTCACACTATGTACACATGCCATGCACTCCACGACCAATGGCAACAGTATTTACCAGCACACATGGGTGTTTGGAGACACATAAGACATTGGGTGGGTTCCCCTATGCACCTTGGCAGGGGACACGTGCATGACACATGCCTTTGTACATAGCCAGAGATGTCACTTGCCATACCACTACAGGATCAGTGTATCCTGTATGTCATGGGGATGTTGATAGCTACGTCAGTCCAACCTTGGCAAATGTTGGACATAGCATACTGGTCATGGTGGACAGGCATCTGTCCCAAACAGGCGTATCGGGTGTTCATATGTTCCTCTAACCTGTGTCGTGTATGTGTCTGGGAGGTGTCACTGCACACACTATGGGCTATTCGCACCTCTGGTCATGTGTGCCTCTTAGGCTATCTGGGCCAACCTGACTGTGTGCTTGCAACCTTTCAAGGGCATCTGTGAGATACCTACGCACACAGGGGCGGTATGCCTGTGGGCTGTGGGTAGGAGCGACCTGAATCAACATACATAGCTGTAGACAGGTTGCCATTGCAGAGGTTGTGACCTGGTTCTCGGAGATACTGTGTGTGCGTATTTGCTCACGCGCATCCAGATCTGCATCCTACATATCATCTCCATACATCTACAGTGTTTGTCCTGGGCTATGTGGCCCCTGGACTGCGGATGCCGTGCAGCCAGACCACTATACCTTATTGCACATATTTGCCTGACATACCCTCCGTCACGTTCAGCTCCCCCGCCAACAGGGTCTTGTGTGTGCCAGGGCGCATCATCATCAGGATACAGCATTGCAACATGTTGACGCCCTGCCCACACAACGCATGTAACATGTGTGCCTGAGATACGGGTGATTGGCTCATCTGCTGTGTCACACTGCACCATATCACCTGGGTGACAGAGCCCACTTTGGTTGGCCTCTCTGGCCCCCTTGCGGTAGGGGGCTGCTTCCAACTCCATTAGTACACACAGCCATATCTCCAGGGTGACACAGAGCCCACTTTGGATGGCCTCTCTGCACTCCTGGAGGTAGGGGGATGCTTCCAACTACATTAGTACACACAGCCATATCTCCAGGGTGACACAGAGCCCACTTTGGATGGTCTCTCTGCACTCCTGGAGGTAGGGGGATGCTTCCAACTACATTAGTACACACAGCCATATCTCCAGGGTGACACAGAGCCCACTTTGAATGTTCCCACTGGCCCCCTGGAGGTAGGGGGATGCTTCCAACTACATTAGTACACACAGCCATATCTCCAGGGTGACACAGAGCCCACTTTGAATGTTCTCACTGGCCCCCTGGAGGTAGGGGGATGCTTCCAACTACATTAGTACACACAGCCATATCTCCAGGGTGACACAGAGCCCACTTTGAATGTTCTCACTGGCCCCCTGGAGGTAGGGGGATGCTTCCAACTACATTAGTACACACAGCCATATCTCCAGGGTGACACAGAGCCCACTTTGGATGGTCTCTCTGCACTCCTGGAGGTAGGGGGATGCTTCCAACTACATTAGTACACACAGCCATATCTCCAGGGTGACACAGAGCCCACTTTGGATGGCCTCTCTGCACTCCTGGAGGTAGGGGGATGCTTCCAACTCCATTAGTACACACAGCCATATCTCCAGGGTGACACAGAGCCCACTTTGGATGGCCTCTCTGCACTCCTGGAGGTAGGGGGATGCTTCCAACTCCATTAGTACACACAGCCATATCTCCAGGGTGACACAGAGCCCACTTTGGATGGCCTCTCTGCACTCCTGGAGGTAGGGGGATGCTTCCAACTCCATTAGTACACACAGCCATATCTCCAGGGTGACACAGAGCCCACTTTGGATGGCCTCTCTGCACTCCTGGAGGTAGGGGGATGCTTCCAACTACATTAGTACACACAGCCATATCTCCAGGGTGACACAGAGCCCACTTTGGATGGTCTCTCTGGCCCCCTGGAGGTAGGGGGATGCTTCCAACTACATCAGTACACACAGCCATATCTCCAGGGTGACACAGAGCCCACTTTGGATGGCCCCTCTGCACTCCTGGAGGTAGGGGGATGCTTCCAACTACATTAGTACACACAGCCATATCTCCAGGGTGACACAGAGCCCACTTTGGATGGCCCCTCTGCACTCCTGGAGGTAGGGGGATGCTTCCAACTACATTAGTACACACAGCCATATCTCCAGGGTGACACAGAGCCCACTTTGGATGGTCTCTCTGGCCCCCTGGAGGTAGGGGGATGCTTCCAACTACATTAGTACACACAGCCATATCTCCAGGGTGACACAGAGCCCACTTTGAATGTTCTCACTGGCCCCCTGGAGGTAGGGGGATGCTTCCAACTACATTAGTACACACAGCCATATCTCCAGGGTGACACAGAGCCCACTTTGGATGGTCTCTCTGCACTCCTGGAGGTAGGGGGATGCTTCCAACTACATTAGTACACACAGCCATATCTCCAGGGTGACACAGAGCCCACTTTGGATGGCCTCTCTGCACTCCTGGAGGTAGGGGGATGCTTCCAACTCCATTAGTACACACAGCCATATCTCCAGGGTGACACAGAGCCCACTTTGGATGGCCTCTCTGCACTCCTGGAGGTAGGGGGATGCTTCCAACTCCATTAGTACACACAGCCATATCTCCAGGGTGACACAGAGCCCACTTTGGATGGCCTCTCTGCACTCCTGGAGGTAGGGGGATGCTTCCAACTCCATTAGTACACACAGCCATATCTCCAGGGTGACACAGAGCCCACTTTGGATGGCCTCTCTGCACTCCTGGAGGTAGGGGGATGCTTCCAACTACATTAGTACACACAGCCATATCTCCAGGGTGACACAGAGCCCACTTTGGATGGTCTCTCTGGCCCCCTGGAGGTAGGGGGATGCTTCCAACTACATCAGTACACACAGCCATATCTCCAGGGTGACACAGAGCCCACTTTGGATGGTCTCTCTGCACTCCTGGAGGTAGGGGGATGCTTCCAACTACATTAGTACACACAGCCATATCTCCAGGGTGACACAGAGCCCACTTTGGATGGTCTCTCTGCACTCCTGGAGGTAGGGGGATGCTTCCAACTACATTAGTACACACAGCCATATCTCCAGGGTGACACAGAGCCCACTTTGGATGGCCTCTCTGCACTCCTGGAGGTAGGGGGATGCTTCCAACTCCATTAGTACACACAGCCATATCTCCAGGGTGACACAGAGCCCACTTTGGATGGTCTCTCTGGCCCCCTGGAGGTAGGGGGATGCTTCCAACTACATTAGTACACACAGCCATATCTCCAGGGTGACACAGAGCCCACTTTGAATGTTCTCACTGGCCCCCTGGAGGTAGGGGGATGCTTCCAACTACATTAGTACACACAGCCATATCTCCAGGGTGACACAGAGCCCACTTTGGATGGTCTCTCTGCACTCCTGGAGGTAGGGGGATGCTTCCAACTACATTAGTACACACAGCCATATCTCCAGGGTGACACAGAGCCCACTTTGGATGGCCCCTCTGCACTCCTGGAGGTAGGGGGATGCTTCCAACTACATTAGTACACACAGCCATATCTCCAGGGTGACACAGAGCCCACTTTGGATGGTCTCTCTGGCCCCCTGGAGGTAGGGGGATGCTTCCAACTACATTAGTACACACAGCCATATCTCCAGGGTGACACAGAGCCCACTTTGAATGTTCTCACTGGCCCCCTGGAGGTAGGGGGATGCTTCCAACTACATTAGTACACACAGCCATATCTCCAGGGTGACACAGAGCCCACTTTGGATGGTCTCTCTGCACTCCTGGAGGTAGGGGGATGCTTCCAACTACATTAGTACACACAGCCATATCTCCAGGGTGACACAGAGCCCACTTTGGATGGCCCCTCTGCACTCCTGGAGGTAGGGGGATGCTTCCAACTACATTAGTACACACAGCCATATCTCCAGGGTGACACAGAGCCCACTTTGGATGGTCTCTCTGGCCCCCTGGAGGTAGGGGGATGCTTCCAACTACATTAGTACACACAGCCATATCTCCAGGGTGACACAGAGCCCACTTTGAATGTTCTCACTGGCCCCCTGGAGGTAGGGGGATGCTTCCAACTACATTAGTACACACAGCCATATCTCCAGGGTGACACAGAGCCCACTTTGGATGGTCTCTCTGCACTCCTGGAGGTAGGGGGATGCTTCCAACTACATTAGTACACACAGCCATATCTCCAGGGTGACACAGAGCCCACTTTGGATGGCCTCTCTGCACTCCTGGAGGTAGGGGGATGCTTCCAACTCCATTAGTACACACAGCCATATCTCCAGGGTGACACAGAGCCCACTTTGGATGGTCTCTCTGGCCCCCTGGAGGTAGGGGGATGCTTCCAACTACATTAGTACACACAGCCATATCTCCAGGGTGACACAGAGCCCACTTTGAATGTTCTCACTGGCCCCCTGGAGGTAGGGGGATGCTTCCAACTACATTAGTACACACAGCCATATCTCCATGGTGACACAGAGCCCACTTTGGATGGTCTCTGTGCACTCCTGGAGGTAGGGGGATGCTTCCAACTACATTAGTACACACAGCCATATCTCCAGGGTGACACAGAGCCCACTTTGGATGGCCTCTCTGCACTCCTGGAGGTAGGGGGATGCTTCCAACTCCATTAGTACACACAGCCATATCTCCAGGGTGACACAGAGCCCACTTTGGATGGCCTCTCTGCACTCCTGGAGGTAGGGGGATGCTTCCAACTACATTAGTACACACAGCCATATCTCCAGGGTGACACAGAGCCCACTTTGAATGTTCTCACTGGCCCCCTGGAGGTAGGGGGATGCTTCCAACTACATTAGTACACACAGCCATATCTCCAGGGTGACACAGAGCCCACTTTGGATGGTCTCTCTGCACTCCTGGAGGTAGGGGGATGCTTCCAACTACATTAGTACACACAGCCATATCTCCAGGGTGACACAGAGCCCACTTTGGATGGCCTCTCTGCACTCCTGGAGGTAGGGGGATGCTTCCAACTCCATTAGTACACACAGCCATATCTCCAGGGTGACACAGAGCCCACTTTGGATGGCCTCTCTGCACTCCTGGAGGTAGGGGGATGCTTCCAACTACATTAGTACACACAGCCATATCTCCAGGGTGACACAGAGCCCACTTTGAATGTTCCCACTGGCCCCCTGGAGGTAGGGGGATGCTTCCAACTACATTAGTACACACAGCCATATCTCCAGGGTGACACAGAGCCCACTTTGGATGGTCTCTCTGCACTCCTGGAGGTAGGGGGATGCTTCCAACTACATTAGTACACACAGCCATATCTCCAGGGTGACACAGAGCCCACTTTGGATGGCCCCTCTGCACTCCTGGAGGTAGGGGGATGCTTCCAACTACATCAGTACACACAGCCATATCCCCATTGGGTGTGGGGACCACTTTGTGTGGCCCTGTAGACTCCTGGAGATGGTGATGGTGATCCCCAGAACATTCTGACACACACATATCCACAGAGTGACTGAGTGCACACTTTGAGGGGCTCTCTGGACCCCTGAGGATAGGGTGGATGTATTAAACAACATTGGCAGACAACCCCAGATCACCTGTATGTCTGAGGCCCCATGTGCTTAACATTGCACCACCCCTGATGGGTAACCCTATGTGTTACCCTGCTGATGCAGATACCGCCATCAACACAGGATGTTTGCATACGCTCCTTATGCAGATGCATGGCCTAGGTTTGTTACAGTCTGCTTTGCTGTATCAACACCAGCAGCTGTCATGACGCCAGGGGGCCATCATGCCCTCTTTGGCACAAACCGTCAACACCTGGCTACATGGCCACACAATCAGATATGATACCACATTTATATGGCATGTGTTTCACCTGCTACACTAAACTTATACAGACTACTTACAACAGCATGGACAGCTGACATCAACCCTGTATGTGTGTATGTTTATTTTGACCTAGGTCCATTCACTTACCTCCCGTGGATGGTCTGCCTGCCTGTTAAAACGCCTGGTCACCCTCTCCCAGGCCCTCAGGACCCTCCCCATGTTCTTTTTCCTGGAGGGCCCTGGGAACAGCCTGTGCTGCTTTTGGGCTATCAGGGAGCCCAGGTGGCACAGCTCTTTGTGGCTGAAAGCCGGCTTCCTTGTTCGGGTCGCCATGTTTGTTTCTGGGCGTGGTGACGCGCGGACGCTCCCGGCGCAACTTCCGGAATTGCGCGTGACGTATCGCGCACGTGCGTTTCGCATGGCTGCGCGTCAGATCTCTGCACGCCCTTGCGCTCCGCATGGCTGTGCGTCTGCAAATTGCAAATACTATCTACACGCACCATTCATATTGATTAGTAAGGGTTGTGCTCAAAATATGTTTACTGTTCTGTGCCTAATTACATAGTTACTGGGGTGTCTCTAATGTCACTTTGACAAACAATTATTATTATGGTTTACCCTTGTCCACACAGTGTGGTTTTGAACCTCTGGACACATAGCAACTGATTGCTGATGCATTGTCAGATGAGGTGTGCTATGTGTGTCACATAGCAGGTAGTGCTCAGACACTACTAGTTATGGGTGCAGACAAACCATCAGCATCAGGTGTCACTCAACCTGGTGATAGGGGGTTGTGTGTGCCAGTGCAATATCTTGTATGGTGTATCTCCATGTGTGGACAGACATTTTGTGGTGTTTGCCATCGGGGTTGGGGGGGTGATTCATATATGAGCATTGCACACGCAAAGTAGGTTGCGTGTTGGACATTACAGGACTATGTGGGTCCCCATGTCACCACACTGCACATTATCCTTTGGTATGTGTGACGGCATACAGTCCTGGTTTTTGCAAGATAGCTCAATGGTTGATACATGGACTGCTTAACCAGCCGTCATGGGTTACATCTTCCAGTTGAGCTCAGGACTGCCTGTCTCAGGCATCACACATTCTCATACTTGAGTGCAACAGTAGCCATGGTTTATTTCATGTACATCTGTGCTGCACCAGACATATATCTTCATACATTGCAACATTGTTACCTGCCCCAGACCGGTTTCCACATTACAGAGGTGCTGCTATTGGCAAGACCCTCACACTGCTACGTACATCATGTGCAGTACACCATTCTCACCAATGGAACAGCGCACCCCTGGTGACCATTGCACACTGTCTGCATGCCTGCCTCTTTCACCAGACAGGCATGTGTTCTTAGCAATCGAGCTGTGGCCCACACCTAACCTTGATACCTGTGGAGCCAGAGGTTGCATGTTTCCATCCACAGTGTGGTTCTTGGTGAGTGCAGCCAGTGACAGGTCCCTGACTGTGAAATAGTGCTGGAATCTCTGTGATCCTCACAGTGCTGTCTGCATCATGTGCTCCTTACACAACCGTATAGGGTGGACTTGGGTTAATGCACTGTGATGTTTTCGGAATTGCCAGTACTACAGGACATTACACACATTCCAGGCTTGACAGTCCCCATGAACCGTCAAAATGTTTGCTATATGTTACAATGTCATCTTCAATGTATGTTATTTTTATGCAATGTAGGCGCTGTTCCATGTAAAACCATGTTCATTATATGTTAAGTGTACACCGCCTTTGATCTTTGGAAAAAGCAGTATAGAGGACATGCATAATTATATAGATTCAGACCTGCACTGCTGCTGACTGGCGGCGTATAGGGGCCAAGGACAATATATAAATCACTTTGCTTATACACACACACTTTGGATTTGAACCAACAACCTTTCACTTCAGAGGCATTGCAGTCACCAGGGGACTACAGCTCTGTGGCTGTGATGTGAGGTCTGTCTGGCTAGAATATAACCTCTGCAGACTTTGTGCTGCAGTTACCAGGGTGTAGTCTATCCAGTCGCACCCATGATGCACTGCACATGCAAAGCAGCAGCAGTCTAGTGATGGTCCAGTGATAGGGTGTGCAACCCCACAGCACCTCGGCCTCGTGTTGGACATTGACCTTCTGTGTTTCTTGTGCAGAGTGGGTACTGACCATCCCAGTGTGTGTCTGTTGCTCACCCTGAGGGTGAGGTGAGACACACAGCACCTATCCTGGCTGAGATGGCCTATACATCATATCAATTTGTTTGCCAATGTCTGATAGTTTGGCACATCTGACCATTTCTGTCTCCAAGACCCAGCTGGGCCTTGTGAGCTACAATGTTCCCGAAGGGGGCATATCCTGTGTGGGTGGCCTGCCCTTCATGATATATTTGCAGGGGGGTGGGGGAGAGGAGGTTACAGGACCTATAGGCCGGGTATGTCTGACCACCAAACCTTCCCTGTGGAACCCAGTTTCCCCAAACAAAACATATCCACATTCTACATCCCAGCTATGGTGGGTGTAGCTGCCACCATCAGCAGACTGGGTCCAGCTGTGGTACAGAAAACCTACAGGTCACTCACTGCTATTATGGACGCATCCATATTTCAGGGTGCGGCAGACAGACAGTATGGCCTGAGGGCCTACGCTCACCAACACCATCTGACATTTTCCAGCAGCAGGCACATTCTGTGCCCAGCTACTGACCCTGCACGGTGTTCTAGCCAGACACATGCAAACTGCAGACAGGCCACTGGCCAGTCCATGGTGCATGCTACCAGGGAGACTGTGTGCACCCATAACTGGGATGTCAGCACACCCACCGCACAATTACCTCAGTGATTGGGCCTCACATATACACAGCACCCATATATATCACATGAGAGAACTATTATATGGCACTATGTCGGGACCTAGCCATGCCATGGTCACTGATCGTTCAGGGGGAGAGTGACCTCCACACAAGGCATGCTATGGACACCATGTCTGTGGGGGTGATGCCACGGCACAGCATGGTCCTAGGCATGCACATTTGCCCTGTGTAGCTGCATCCTGCTCCAGCCACCCTGTTTGTTGTGTACCCACAGTACTTTGCTCCTCATTATGCACATTGGCAGGCCAATAATGGCAACGGTGCTATTAGTGTGATCTGTGGGAGGTGTTGACAGCCACCACACACTGGATAGACAGACACACACTCCCCACACCTAGGACAACATTGAACAGATGTGTTGTTATTTGGGAGCCATGGCCAACATAACAGTGATGAGCACAGTGTGGGCATGGCAACGTTGGGATGTACTTTTGGAGTAATTTCCGAGGGTGCTACTCTCTGAAGGAGATATGACCTGACACACATTGCACATACATCAGAGACGTTGGTTTGTGACAGCTCGCTGTTCTGCTTGTGCGTAGCATGAGCATTTTTATCGGTCAGTGATCATATATTGCTTTGTATATATGTGTGACATCTCCAAATGTGTAGTGTGGGATTGTTGATGTATGCACATGCTAGTTTTCTGAACGCCACACAGGGCCCTACATCCTGCCACTTCATCGGTCTTCCAATACTGGTGCCTGCAGGTGCAACTGTTTCTGCCCCTGTTGCCCACTGCTCTAGGGAGGTTTGCACAACTACAGTCAATGTGAATCAAACACCTGTTGGGCTTTCATGCTATCTGTGATTAATATGCCTGTGATACAGCTGCATACCATGGTGGTGTTCAACTCACCTGCATCACACACATCTTTCGTGCAGACATCAGACAACCTGATTGATGTGTGAGCCTCCATGGCTGCATATGGGGGACTCTGCTGTGGGTGAGGCATATGTTTATGTGGTGTGTGGTATTTATAGCAAACTATGGTATCGTGACCAACACTTATGTTCTCAGCACGGGAGCTCCATTCTTTACTTTAAGGTTTCGCGAATGGGTAAAACATTGGGACTGTGATGGCAGGTGCCCCAGCCGGGAATTGAACCTGGGGCCTTCTGTGCTTGGAGGCACTTGCTACATGTACTGCACCACCGTCTTAGCACAGCAACAGTACATTCCCAGGGGAGTCCATGGCTGTGTGTCACACAGGGCCTGTCTGTTGGATTGTACTGCAGCCACATGAGGGTGGCTAGGCCAGGATCTGCTGTGGGGCAGCAGCCTCTGCCCCCTCTGCCAGCAGTTGGCATCCGCCACCATGCTGACATGGGCCTATATTGGGTACAGCATCACAGCTGACTGACATGTGGCCCTCCAGTGATGCATTGTGTGGACTCTGCTGTAGGTGTTGTACATATTTGAGGGGTAAGTGATCCTTATGGTATAATAGAGGTCCTCTGAACATGCTGTTGTTATCTGTAAGACAAACAAAAACACCTTCTATTCAGGGCAAATCAATAACCAATATGTGTAGAGCACCCAACCTTTTTTCGGTGACCGCACAAACTTTTTTCTGTTTGTCGGAGCTAGCCGTAGGAAGGTCGGAAGAGAAACCGACCCACACCAAGCGAGTAGCTACTTTTATTATTATAGGTTCTTCACCAAAATAAAGTTCAAGTTCATTTAACCATAAAATAGTAAAAGACTTATCTCAGTCCAGAAATGCCAGTTATGAGAGATACACGACGCGCACGTTTCGGGCACTCTAGCCCTGTTTCAGGTGCAATAACTAGGATTCCTCAATCTTCACATACCATCCTCTGAACGCCGTCAATGCAGCTAAGGTCATTATTACAATGGCTGATTAATCACTTTTAAAATAAAAGACACGACCAATCAGTATCGGGAAAACCCCCACATGATGTGCGGTACTTTCTGCACCCATGGTCTCTCATTGTATAGAATATTCTCATACTATTGACCAGCTTCAATGGTCTATTATTGATCATGTGCCAGCTAATCCTCGGGGAGGACAGCAGGAAGAACGTCTGCAATACATAGAACAACGATGGCATTTTCGTCTTGAAACAATGGAGCCAGGAGGTTTGAACAGGGAAATAGACTGGCAGAGTCTTATTTAAGTTACAATTCTATGTGACCATCGGGAATGACATAATAATGATATATCCCTATTTCGGAGGATGATACCAGGTGTTTTGAAGAGCATAAGATGATGATGTCGTCATAACTTTTGAAAACCAATCAGATCAGGGGTTCCCCATCATGTGGGGGTTTTCCCGATACTGATTGGTCGTTTCTTTTATTTTAAAAGTGATTCATCAGCCATTGTGATAATGACCTTAGCTGCATTGGCGGCGTTCAGAGGATGGTATTTGAGGATTGAGGAATCCTAGTTATTGCACTTGAAACAGGGCTAGAGTGCCCGAAACGTGCGCATCGTGTATCTCTCATAACTGGCATTTCTGTACTGAGATAAGTCTTTTTACTATTTTATGGTTAAATGACCTTTAACTTTATTTTGGTGAGGAACCTATAATAATAAACGTAGCTACTCGCTTGGTGTGGGTCGGTTTCTCTTCCGACCTTCCTACGGCTAGCTCCGACAAAAAGAAAAAGGTTGTGAGGTCACCGAAAAAAGGTTGGGTGCTCTACACATATTGGTTGTTATCTGCAAGACATGTTTTGATTTCCTCTCACGTTTTACTGGTGGGTAAAATATGTGCACAGTGTTGCTGCTGGCCCCAGCTGGGAGTTGAACTGGTAATCTTTGGCTCCCCAGCACACTGGCTGTGTCCCCTGCACCACACTGCAGTCACAGAGTGAATGTGGACCCTGGAGATGGCATGTCTGTTTGTCATAGCGGGCCTTTCTGTTGTGGTCCGGTGCACCCACATGGCATTGGCTCAGCCTCCATCTTCTCTGGCCACCTGCCACTGGCCCCCTCAGATACCAGTAAAGTTCTCCCAACATGCTACAGGCCCTTCTGCTACTGGTGCTGGGGGCGCACAGTTTTAAACCATACAGTGTGCATGTCGGCAACTACCTCTACTGCACATTCCCCCCAACTCACACATGCTGTTGTGCAACATGTGCATGCCATAGGGGACCTGTCCATTGCTGTGGGGAAACCTGCTCTATCCTACATCAATGTGTGATCATTCAACATTTATGCCGCAGGGGCTGGTGACCCTTCCAACATTCATATATTTTGGCCCTGCCTTTCTTGGGTGTGTCTGATGATGTTTCACATTGCTGTGACCATTACCCAGGTTGGTCCTCTCTTGTGCTACAATCGAGAGGTTTGACAGCTCTGGCCAACACACCAGTCCTGGTGACACTACAGGCATGGATATGTTAGGCATAGACTGTTGGGGGTCACTCCCCAGGGCGGTACGCACTATCAGACACAAGACCTGCTGCACACAACACACACATCTGAATGATTGTTATGGTGGTGCTCAATGGGACACATGTACTGAGCATTTGAATCATTATGAACATATTTTCACATGGGACCTTGGATAGCTGTGTGCCATGTACATAGGTGTGGGGTGGCATTGCTAAGGTACACATCTGCTACTTTTGGGGATTACAGGCAGGGCCCACTGTCCTGCCTCTCCAGGATGCATTGTCCAATGGGGCCTGTGGGTATGGGTGTGTCATGGCCTGTTGGTTGATGCCTTTCATATGGGTTACACACATCAGGTCATGGTGTGTCAGACACTGTTCTGGTTTTAGGATGTCCCTCATGGATATGCATGTGCTACATCTGCATAACATGGGGGTGGTGCATAGATATGCAGCACAATCATTAGTATTAGCCGCAGCATGGATGCTGAATGGTGTGTGGTCCTCCAGGTCTGCATTTCGCATACTCTGATCTGAGTGATGCCACAGTTAATGGTGTATGTGCTTTGGATGGGAAATGATAGCCATATAGACAATGCCTATCTCCTCTGCATTACAGGTTTGTGCTTACCAACACAGTTTAGTTGTTGGACAAAAATGTGGGTGGAATTGGCCATAGCCCCAGCTGAGCTTTGAACCTCTGACCTTATGTTCTTGCATACACTATCTGTGTGCACTGCACCACCATGTCGCCACAGATTGACTGGGTTCCCTGGGAGGTCCATGTCTGTACATCCATCACGGCCTGTCTGTAGCAGTGGACGGTGCCAGACTGCACATGGCTAAGCCACTGTCTTCTGTGGCTCACAGCCCCTGCCCCCTCCACCCTCTGTACTGTTCCACCAACATGCTGGCATGTCCTCATCTTAGCAAACGCATATGGCCTGATTAGTTTGAGCCACTCCAGGACTGCATTTGGGGAACTCGGCTGTGGGTGATGCCCATTGTTCAGGTGCATGTGCACTGGAGGGTAAAATATGGGTGTTTGCAAGATGTTTATGCTCTCTGCAATAATGGGGTGTCTTTACTATCTCTGTTTGGTGATGGTTAAAATATTGGGACTGGGCTGGCATGAGCCCCAGCTGGGATTTGAACCTGTGACCCTCCTGTTTTGGAGGTGCTGGCTCTGTCTGCTGCATCACACTGTGGCCGCAGAGGCAGTGCAGTACCTGGTGATAGGACACCTGTCAGGATGGGTATGCACAGCTTGCTCTTCAGTCTTTTACTGTGGCCTCATTCACCTTGTCTGGTGACAAACATGCAGCTAAACCCCAGAAATAGACACATATACCGGGGCCTTACTTTTAAGCTGGGCAACAGTGATATTGGTGGGCAACCATTTGGAAGACACCCAGGACAGCCACAGGGCTGGGAATTATTTTTGGGGGAGTCTCAGCTCCATGGCCCTTCCTACATTCATATCTTTTTTTCTGGGACTGTCCTGGGTGTGCTTTTTATATTTGCCCATTACTGTAACTGTTCACAAGCTGCATTACTATTTTTATTATTGATTTTCTGGTCATTGTCTATTTTTACTTTCACCTTTCTGCTGTGCACATGTATCACACTGCTTACGTTTTGCAGGTTTCCCCGGTTTTGCTGTACATTGCTAACGGAAATGGTTTCTCTTGCCTTTATATGACCTCTAGCGCGACTGTTTCACTCGCGCTATTTTTTCATGGGAAATTCGGCCCCGTTCATGTGCGGGGAGCCTCTCCCCTCCCCTTACCCGCCCATTGACCCCGTCTCTCCGCCCCTCGGGGACCTTCCTCCGCCCTCCGTTCGCCGTTACACGCCTCTTTCGGACATTTGCGGGCCCGTATTTGTGCGGGGCCCGTTAGTGTGTCGCGCACATTCACGGGGGTTCCTCGCACCTGTGCGGGGCGTTTAGGAGCGTTTGTCACCGTTTAAGTGGCGCGTTGCCGTGCGCTGATTTGCGGCGCGCAAATTCCCGGACTTTAGTAAACATACCCCATAGTGTTTTTTTGTCTTTTGTTGATCACATCAAAGTTTGCCTATTATCAACACTATTATAATAATTCCTGTTTTAACCATACTTCGTGCCTCACATGGCATGGCCCAGCATGGTTGACAAGTAACGTCTCCCGCTTTTTACTCGTTTATTGCATCCTTTTTTTTTATCCTTACATCATTTTTTATGCGGCTACTCTTCAGGTTTTATTTTTAGCAATATGAATAAGTCCGTGCACTTGAGGCTCTGATCTTCATTCTTTTGTAATTTAATTATGTTCGTTTTTAGACAACATTCTCCTTCCATTTTAAGCTTATTTGTTAATGCATACCCCTTCAACAACGAAAGCTCTCTAGATTACATATTATTTTGATAATATATACCACTTTAATATAATATGTTAGAGCTAGACTGCTTTGCATATGTCAATTTTTCCATATGACACACAGGGGCTTGTTTTGCGGGGCTGCGGCGGTGGCTTCCGTCCGGTGTCAGAGCCACAGGCCTATTGAATTCGGTGGGGCCGCTGCTCCTGTGTCAGGCGGGGGCCACTGCTACTGCTTTGTGGATGGGCCCCTTAGTAAGGTTTTTTTGTTTTCTGTTGATCACATCAAAGTTTGCTTATTTTATTAAGTTTCAGAATTAATTTTGTCTGAAACTTCACCATTTGTTTTACACTAAAGTAATTTCTTACTGTGAGCTATATCGGCATTCTTTTGTTTCTTTTTGATCGCAGTGCCTGACATCTCAAATTTATAATGTTTTGTGGTGATTCAGCACTGGATGTTTATTTTGGAATAGGTCCAATGTTTTGCTATGTCCTATTTTTAATTCACCTTTTTATAATAGTTCATTGTGATACTATATATCCGATGTTTTTATGTATTTTATATTGCCTGGTTGTTTGTGCTTGGAATAGTGTTATTACTTTGTTGATACTCAGCATTCATTATCTTTCATTTGTGCCATGGACTTCATTTTTTTTTTATTGAAAGCCTGCACAGAGTTACAACAAGCTATAGCCATATATGCTACATACAGAGTACATAAACAAGAAAAACAATGCAAAAGCCGCAATCAAAAGAATGAGAACATCAAAGCCTTTTTTTTGTTGTTGTTTTGGTTTTTCCCCCGTCCACCCCCATCTTATAACCCAAAGGTCTCCCAGAACATGGACTTCATTTTTATATATACCATATTGCCGGTACAATATAAGGTATTTATACTTTAAGCATTCAATTCTTGTTTGCACTTTATATCATATTATAGGGTAATTTTATTTGAAACTTATATTACAATATGTGGTTTTGCTTTTATTTGGCCTTAATTGTCTATGTCGACATCATCAATCATGTGTTTATGGTTTAGCCTCTATTTATTATATTTATGGTCTATGAACTATACTTTCAATATGTAATTCCTATACACAAAATATATAGTATGTTAGAATTTGTTTAGTTATTATGAATTTGGTTTTCATGTTTTTACATTCATTTTGCTTATTTATACACCATAGATTGGGATAAGTGGCTTGGTCCACCCCTTAGACGTCTCTTGTTTGTCTTCTTTGGTAATGTATTATAAAATTTTCAACGTATTATAAACCTTTTATGTTTTTTATTTTTTATTCATTTTATGATTATTCTTATTTTAATTGTATGTTCACGTTTGTCCTTAGACCCCTGAAGAAGGCCTAGGGCCGAAACTTATTAAAGTTGGGTCCACAATAAAGTTTTTTTGGATATTTTCTCTTGTGTTTGGCCGTGTTTTTGTCCTCCACTACCTCCATTGACCTTCTACCTTGCCAAGCATGATGTCTTTCTCTTTCTCTAAGGATCTCTCTCAAAAGTATGTCCAAAGTATGAAAGTCGAAGCCTTGTCATCTGAGCTTCTAAAGAAAACTTAGGTTTGATCTCCTCTAGTACTGACTGGTTTGTTCTTCGGACAGTCCATGGTATATACAGTATTCGCCACCAGCATCATAATTCAAAAGCATAAATTTTCTTTCTATCTTTTTCACTGTCCAACTTTCACATCCATATGATACTGTTGAAAATACCATGGCTTGAACAAGTTGAATCTTTATATGGAGAGAGACATCTCTGTTCTTGAGAATCTTGTCTAGATCCTTCATAGCCATTCTGCCAAGAGCAATGCATCATCAGATTTCTTGACTGGTTGTAGTTTCTTTATTGATAGTTGATCCAAGTAGGTTAAAGTTGTCAGCTATTTCAATTTCTTATCCATCAAGGATGAGGTTACTGATTTTGCCAGTTGTCAGGATCTTTGTCTTCTTTATATTAAGGTGCATTAAAATCTAAAGAAAAATATGCGCTAAAATTAGCATACCTCCGTGTAAATCCCATTTCAATTAAAAAATTAATTATTACTCCCCAAAGCAGGGAGGTACGTTAAACTCCTGAAGACACAGCTTATGCTTTTTTGATGTGTAAATTTAACTCCTACGTGAGAGCTGGAAGCAGAGAAAATGATGGCAGATAAAAATCATACAGTCTATCTAGTCTGTCCATCCATAAGAACTACCTATAATCCTTTCCTCTCCCTCAGAGATACTCTATACTTGTCCCATGCTCTCTTGAATTCAGACACAGTTCATTTTCACCATCTCCACAGGGAGGCTGTTCCATGCATCCACCACCCTTTCCATAAAGAAGCACTTTCACAGATTGCTCCTATCTCCCCTCACCTTCATCACATGACTCTTCATTCCAGAACTTCCCTTCAAATGAAAGAGGGACACTTCCAGAAGCACCTAAACATCTCTGTCACATCCCCCCTTTCCCACTCTTCCTCCAAATTATACATATTGACATCCTTATGTCCATCCCCATATGTCTCATGACAAAAAACACTGACAACCTAAGTAGCTGCCCTCTGACCACAGTACTCCAAATATGGTGTAACTAGAGACTTATACAAAGGCACTATCACCTCCTTTTTCCTGCTGGCTTTTCCTCTCCCTATGCACCCAAGCATCTTTCTGGCTTTTGATATCATCTTTTCTTTTATTTATTTATTTGTTATATTTTTCTATATCGCCCCTTCCAGAGATCAGGGGCAGTTTACAATTAACCAACAAGTTACATAAAACAGTTTGAGAATTATTTACATAGTAATTTTATATAGTCGGAAACGTAACATTAATTCTAACTATATACAAACTGATATGTACAGGTGTTGCTTAGGGTGGGATATATGCGTTATTTCTGTGTGGGTTGGGGAGGCTATGGGTCACCATTGCGCATGTAGGTTAGTTTGTCTGTGAATTTGGGGTGGTGGTGTGTTCCATAGTGTGCAGTGAAGAGGTATGTTTTGAGAGATTTTCTTCATGTTTGGTCACTTTAAGATCATTCGATAGGATCACCTCTAGGTCTCTTTTGTGCACTGAGGTACTTCACCCCCTATACTGTACCATTCTTTTGGGGTTTTGCAGCCCAAATGCATGACCTTGCATTTTTAGTATTAAATCGTAGCTGCCAGATTTTCAACCATTCTTCAAGCTTCACTAAATCCCTCCTCATGCTAGCTACATCTTCCAAGTTCTCTACCCTGTTACAGATCTTAGTATTATCCATAAAGAAGCATACTTTTCCTGCTTTGGTTACCATCTGGCATCACATGAATTTTTAATAGCTTAAATGGGGTCATAACAGATAAACATTTGAGAAGCACTGCCCTCTCCCAAAGGGTTTTGAACAACAACTACTACTACTGAACATTTGTACAGCACTACAAGGCATACGCAGTGCTGTGCAGACACATGTAAAAGGCAGACCCTGCTCATCAGAGATTACAATGTTGTCAAGACAGACAACCAGACAACACAGCAGTTGTGGACAAGGATACATCTAGGGGAATGGTAAGGAAACACATAGGAGATTAAGTGGATCAGGATCAAAAAGTGGCTACATCCACAGCTGAGTGGCTTTACAAAGTCTGATCTATTCCCGAAACCTAGCGGTTAGAGCAGCAGCTTAGGAGCCAGCGAGAACAGGATTCAAACTTCACTAGCAGTCCTAACTTACATAGAAGGAGCTACTATTACTCTATGATCCTGATATGGGGAACCTATAGTTTGGGGCCATAGCAGCATAATCACCATAGACTAACACTAGCCCCAGAAATGTTAGTTAAACTTTTCCACTTGAATTAATTTTCTGTGTCGCTCATGCCATATCAAAATAAATTTTCACAAGAAACCGTCCAATTTACAGCCAATAGACATTCTACAACAACCAGTTGTGTTGAATTACAAACCATAAACTACCATGTTATTTATATGTCCCACAGAGTGGAACAGCCGAGTGGAAGCGGTTTACTTTACCTCTGACCCAGGAATCCCCGTGACAGCTTCTGCTGCTGTCCAGACAGAAAGCCCAATGCCAGTCAAGGGACTGGTTCTATGTGCAAGATGCCTGCAAACTCAAGCCCTCATGAAACAAGTGGAGTAGCTCAGAGAAGAGGTGGTGAGGCTAAGAAACATTCAAAACAGTGAGTACATTGATGAGATGCTTCTTGAAGCATCCAAGCTCTCTGACAGAGGTGAAGATGGGATGCTAAAGAATGAAGAGTTGTACATGAGTCATCAGAGCCTGCAGAATCAACAATCCAACTCTTCCAGCCCTTGAAGAACCGGTATGCAGCCCTGGAAGTGGAGGAGGTGAAAGCATTCCAGGAAAGGGAAGAACCAGAGCTCAAGCACCTCAAAGCTGCAGAATCAGTGACTATAAGGAAGCAAAGGGTAGTGGTGGTTGGTGACTCTTCTCTGAGGGGTACTGAAGTGTCCATCTGATGACCAAACTTGAGTTCCAGAGAGGTGTGCTGTCTGCCTGGTGCCAAAATCTGAGATGTTACAGAGCGTTTGCTGAGACTCATCAAGCCTACTATTATCCAATGTTACTCATCCATGTTGTCACAAATACTACTGCTAGGTATCCCTCCGGACATATCAAAAGTGACTTCATGGCATTGGGACAAAGAGTGAAGAAGATAGGCGTGCAGGTGGTGTTCTGTGAAGATAAGGCAGAGGAAGAGTAGTTTGCATCCTGGAGATGAATGTATGGCTGTATGGATGGTGTCATCAAGAGCGTTTTGGCTTCCTGGAATACTGGATGATTTTCCAAGGGCAGCAGAGCAGAAATGGCATCCACCTATCCAAGAAGGGTCAGTGGCTTCTGCAATAGACTGGTTAACTTACTGAAGAGGACTTTAAACTGGATTTGTTGTGGATGGATGAAGAAAGCCCCCAGGTAAACGAAAGCCTTCAAGTAAGAAAAACATTAAATACTTCTGTAAAAATGGGTTAAAAGGGCAACATCTGGAAAATGGTGTGCATAAAAGCCCATAGCATGGGAAATAAGATCCCAGATGTTCAGGCTTTAATGGGAGAGGCTGACTTGGATTTAGTGATGGGTACGGAGACGTGGTTCATGGACAACCATGATTAGGATGTAATTATTCCAGACTATACTTTATTACGGAAGGATGGGATAGGAAGAAGGGGAGGAGGCATGGTACTACATGTAAGAAATGATATTAAAGCTATAGAATTAGAGGGCTTAAAAGGGAGAGAGGAGGCACTGTGGGTTAAACTAGAAAGAGGGAAAGGGAAATCCATTTGCATTGGTGTGATATACAGATCTCCTTCACAGGGAGAAGAAGTGGATGGAGATTTAATAGAAGGTATACGCAGTACTGCCATGAAAGGAAAAGTGCTACTGATAAGTGATTTCAATATGCCGGATGTTGATTGGCAAATCCCTGCTGCGGTCTCATCTAAAAGTAAGGAGATCCTAGATTCTCTAAAGGGAAAACTATTCCAGCAACTGGTAACAGAACCCAACCGTGAAGAGGCCATACTGGACTTGGTGCTTACCAATGTGGAAAGTGTTTCTGATGTTATAGTGGGAGATCATCCCACATCCAGTGATCACCAGATGAGGACCAGGGCTGATAAAATCCATTCAAAAGTGAGAGACTTTAGGAAAACTATATTTGCAAAGAAGGGACAATACCTCAAACAGTCATTAGTGGGATGGGAACAGCTGGGGGATGTAGAAAAACAGTGGGCAAAACTGAAAGGGGATATTTTAAGGGCAACAAACCTTTTTGTTAGAAAGGTAAATGTAAAAGGAAAAGGAGATCGCAATTGTTCTCTAAAGAAGTAGCTGAAAAGGTGAAGAAAAAGAGGGAGGTCTTCATGAAATACAAGATATCACAGAGAGAGGAAAACAAGCATCAATATTTGGAAGAGAAGCTAGGAAAGTAGTCAGGAAAGCAAAGATACTTTGATAATAAGTTATCACGGGGGAGTGGCTAAATCTAAGATGGCAGCAGAGTTGGAGTGAGCAGAATGCCTAAACGTAAAGGCAAACCTCAAGCCCTACCCACGGAGCCCCTACCTGCTATTTCTGGACCCATGGATCGTTTTGTGTGGCTCTCTGAGGAACAGACTGGGGAGATTCGAACGGGCCTGGTTGCGCCGGCTGAGGAGTTTTCGGCGTCGTCCGCCCTAGAGATATCTCTCTCCCCTGATGAACGCGCTCCTCCTGCTGTTCCGGATTCATCGGGGACTGCTTCGGCACGTGGATCTGTGGCACCTCCTGTTCAGGACGTCACTGTGAGTCTGGAGTGGGGCGTGCTGATACCTGAGCCCGATAGTGCGCTGCCTGGGATTGGGGCGGCTATTCCCGGAGAACTACAATGTGCAGAGGTTGCTGGTGCCGCTTGTTTGGTGAAGGGTGCTGGCATAGAGAAGGCTGTACCCGGTATAGCCAAAGCTGCATTGCCACCCCTGATTACGCTTTCTCGTCCTGCTAAGGTGACTCTGGAGAACATTTGGGAAGCCATTAATCAACTTTCTCAGGTTTTAAATCAGCAATTAACTTTATCTTTTTCTAATGTCTCTAAAATGGAGAACAACATTATCAAGTTATCTAATGATATGTTGGAAATGAAAGAGAAAGTAGTGGATTCTGATCAGAAACTTGTACAGGTTTCAGAATTGACTGAATCCCTCATGAAAGATAATATTGCGTTGAAAGCAAAATTGGAGATGTTAGAAAATGCTACCAGAGCCTCTAATATTTGGTTATTAAATTTTACGGTTGTTCCAGCGGTAGCTCCAGTAGAATTGTTTAAGAAGTACCTTCAAGAGTCTTTAATGATACCTTCTGAGTTAATACCTCCAGTTTCAAAAGCATACTATTTACCAGCTGGGAGAAAGGAAGGGACGCGTGCTGTTGGTCCTCTAGAGATGGACTCTCTCAACATTTCTGCATTACTCCAATCTCCCCAAGAAGAAGAACTAGTGGTTTCCACGTTATTGGTGACTTTTGCTTTGTCTTCTGATAGAGACTGGCTCCTTAAAGTATATTATAAAAAGAGAGCTAATTTATTTATGGGAAAAAAGATTTCTATATTCCCGGATGTGGCCAGAGATACCCAGAAAAGGCGTAAATCTTTTCTTTTGTTGAGATCTGGGGTGCTTCTTTCCTCTTGAGATTCCCATGTAAATGTATTGTGGTTTATAAATCTCAGAAGTATGTACTTTTTCAACCAGGGGATTTGTCTTCTTTTGTTAGTACCCATTTTGTAACATCGTCACCTTCATAAGGGTTTTTTTTCATCATTAATTAGAGTTTCTCGTCCTTTGCCACCAGGTGTTAATTTTGTAGTTTATTGCTTCTATTTCATAACACTGTCGGGACCTCCTACCTTCAGTGCTATTGCTTATGCTTTCTCCCCCATGTTGAGGACTATTGATGCTTCTGATTGTATTTGTAATTAGTTTAATGTTTCTTTAAAAATGTGTGGAAGTATGCATCTTTTCTGTACAAGCAGTTTGCTTGAGTTTTTTTTTAACTTTTAAATAAAAAATATTAAAAAAAAGGAAATCAAAGATACCAAAAGAAGAAATAGCCACTGCAATATAATGTGGAGGACAAGATATTTTTTCAGATATGTTAACGAGAGGAGGAAATGGAAAAGTGGTATTGTCAGACTCAAGGGGGAAGGGGGGAATATGTAGAAGCTGATTAGGAGAAAGCGGAATTGCTTAACAAACATTTTTGTTCTGTGTTCACAGATGAAGGGCCAGGAGCAGGACCTCAGAAAACACCCACAAATAGGAACAGAAGTGAAGGGGATCTTGAACGATTATCAGAAGACTGTGTTCATGAGGAACTAGCTAAACTAAAAGTAGACATAGCGATGCGACCGGATGGGAAACATACAAGAATATTGAAGGAACTTGGGGACATTCTAGCAGCTCAACATAGTTTTTCAATTCTGTAGAGTCATGAGTAGACCCAGACGACTGGAGAAAGGCGCATGTGTTCCCTTTACACCAGGAGTGGGCAATTCCGGCACTCGTGCACCACAATCCAGCCTGGTTTTCATGAGGTCCCTAATGAATATTCATGAGATCTATTTGCATCCACTGCCTTCCATTGTATGGAAATAGGTCCATGAATATTCATTAGGGACATCATGAAAACCAGGCTGGATTGTGGTGCACAAGGGCCGGAATAGCCCACCCCTGCTTTACACAAAAGCGGAAGGAAGGATGAGGTTGACAACTACAGGCTGGTGAGTCTAACCTCTGTGACTAAAATCCCACCTCTTCACTATTGCTTTCTGTTCCTGTCTTACCCTGCCTTGATCTCTCTATCAACATTTGCTTACTTTGTCCTGTAAATTTTTGTTATTTGTATTATGTAACTTATTTTGCTTTCTGTCTTATTAGATTGAGAGCTCTGATGAGTAGGGACTGTCTCTCTTCTATGTTTGTACAGTACTTTGTATGTTGTGGTGCTTTATAAGTCTTAATAATATAATATATAGAGTTGGACTGAGTGTACTTAGATTTCAGTAAAGCCTTTGACACTGTTCCGCATAGGTGACTTATAAATAAATTGAACGCCTTAGGGATGGACCCTAAAGTGACTGATTGGGTTAGAAATTGGTTGAGTGTGAGGCAACAAAGTGTACAGGTAAATGGAGCTCACTCTGAGGAGAAGGATGTTACCAGTGGTATGCTGCAGGGTTTGTCCTTGATCCGAATCATTTTAACATCTTTGTTAGTGATATTACGGAAGGGCTGTCAGGTAAGGTTTGCCTCCTTGCAGATGATACCAAAATATGCAATGGAGTAGACACCTAGGAAGGAGTAGATAACATGAGGAGGGATCTAGCTAAGCTTGAAGAATGGTCTAGAATTTGGCAGCTGAGATTTAATGTTAAAAATTGCAAGGTCATGCATTTGGGCTGCAAAACTCCAAGGCAGCAGTACACTGTAGGGGGTGAAGTACTTCTGTCCACAAAAGAAGAGCGGGACCTGGGCATGATTAAGATTATCAGAAATAAAGTGGCTAAACAGTTGGAAAAGGCGGCGGCAAAAGCCAGAAGGATGCTTGGGTGCATAGAGAGAGAAATGGCCAGCAGAAAAAAGGAGGTGATAGTGCCTCTGTATAAGTCTCTGGTGCGAACTAATTTGGAGTATTATGTGGAATTCTGGAGACCACATCTTCAAAAGGATATAACCAAGATGGAGTCAGTGCGCAGGGTGGCTACTAAAATGGTTAGTGGTCTTTGTTATAAAATATATGGGGACAGACTTAAAATCTCAGCATGTATACGTTAGAGGAAAGGCAGGATAGAGGAGATATGATAGAGATATTTAAATACTGTACATCCGTGGCATAAATGCACAAGAGGAGAGCCTCTTTTGATGAAGGCATGCTCTGCAATGAGGGTGAAAGGGGATAGACTCAGGAGTGATATGTGGAAATATGTTTTTTATGGAAAGAGTGGTAGATGCGTGGAATAGCCTCCCAGTGGAGGTAGTAGAGGTGAGGACAATATCTAAATTCAAGAAAGCATGGGAGAAACACAGAAGATCTCTAAAGGAAAAAAGGGGACTATAGTAGTTGATATGAAAGGGCAGACTAGATAGGCCATGTGGTCTTATTCTGCTGTCATGTTTCTATGTTTCTAAAAAAAGAAAAGAAAAGAGCTAAGACCTAATGTACTGTATATTAGGTGGGGGATTGGTGAATGGGTGGGGAGATAAGTGGGTAGGAGTAAGATATATGATGGAGGGGGAACTGAAAGTAGGAGAGCTTAAGAGGAATGGAGAGCACGGGATGGGGTGTATGGTAAAATAAATAAAGCAAGGGCTGAGAGTTGGTCATAAATTCATGTTCAAAATTACTAAAGTGCTGACATAGTATAAAATCAAGCTATTGATAAATTGATAACATGAAATACTTCTTGGACTTCCCTTTATAAAAGCCATCAGAACTTTTCCCTCTGATGGAAAGAAAGGGATCAAATGTTGATTCAAGTCAGATCCACCAGCATATGAGGTAGGGTTAAATAAGGATTTACTCCTGCCTAGAAACTCACATGCTAAATTTATGAGAACCAATAGAACTTGCTGAAATAAACAAATGTCAGGTAGTAAAAGACAAGAGAAGAATGCAGTGGGTTTGCTTCAGAATACCCAAGCTCAATTGGAAGGAAGGAGAGATGTGTCTCTCTCTTGTTAATATCCATGGGAGCTAGGAGCATGGAGCTTCTTTTAATTTACAGGCACCCTTCAGTCAAAGTTAGGGGGCTGGAGGCAGATAGAAGATATGGGGTGTTCAAGAAGCTAAGATGCTGTTTGTGGATAAGATGGTGGAAGGGGTAACAGCAAATTTAAAGGCCTTCTTTTCATTGATTAAGTGGTGTATCATATGCCACTCTCTAGATAAAAGGGTTGAGGCGATACATCAGTGGAACTGTTTAATGAGTTTCTGAATTTCTTTAGTGATGACGTTGAACAGATCATGGAGGAGTTTGGTCAGGAGTGAGAGCTCAGAGTTATGAGGTAAGATAGGGTTCCATCTGGAAGCAACTGTAGGTGACCTTCTGGAGGTCAGGTTTCATGGTGAGAGGCAGGAATGAAAGGGTGTTCAGAAAGAAAGATGGGGGCAGTGGGAGCAGTTTGATATGGTGCAGGAAGGTGATATTTGGACATGTTCCATAATCTTAAGCCATCACTTGTGATTTAGATCCCTTTCCAGCTGTTTTGTTAAAGGTTGTGAGGGTGGATGTCATGGATAGGTTGACCAAGATTCTAAATGTTTCAGTGAGCATGAGTATCTTTGTTAAAAAAGACAGTGCCTTCTGTATTGAAGAATTCGGATTTAGATCTGGAGCAGAACAGAAATTATAGACCAGTCTCCAGTCTTGTATTTCTTAGTAATTTGTTAGAAAAGGTGGTGGCTAAACATCTTACTTTTATAAATGAGGTTTGTTTGTTGGGCAGTTTTCAAGTCAAGATTTAGGATATATCATTCAACAGAGGCAAAATTGCTATTACTTCTAAATGAGGTCTAGCTATGGGATGACAGGGGAGAGGGTGTGGTGATTGTTTTACTCGATCTTTTCTCTGCCTTGGATGTAGTTCACCATGAATTATTGGTGGACCAGTGAAGGACAATAGGGATTGGAGGGGTTGTCTTAGACTGGTTTGCCTCCTTCCAGATGAATAGATCTCAGAAGTACAAAGGGAAGACTGTTTCCATAGCACAGGTAGCTTGGTGGGGAGTGTTACAATAATCTATTCTGCCCCCTACTTAATTTTTATGTAATTCCTATGTACCCGAACCCAGCAATCACACCTATAGTGGGGGAGGGAAAGGAAAAGCAAGACAGATTAAATAGAGAGATTCCAGATGATTGAATATCAGTTTATTTATGTATGCATGCTAATCCCCACCTTCCTGATATGCTGAAAGTGGATACAACAAACCCTCTCTTTTTAATGGTCGAGGAAGACTAAATTGAGCCTGAACAGTAAAAAGTCAGAACTACTCTGAATTGAGGGGAGAAAAAGCTACCCCCATCTTATCATGCTTTATCTAAGGGTTTTCATTGCTAATAAGTAATTTGAAATGGGACTTAGGGGTGAAAAGCTTACTTTTAGAGAGCACATCTCCAGTGTAGTGAAATGTTTTAGCCAACGCACTTGGGGGCGCGCAAGTTGCATCCTTTCGTCTCTGAGAGGAACTTGAAAGCTGTAGCACATGCGTTATTGTTGTTGAAGTTAGACTCCTGCAGAGTCTGTTTACTCAGGGATGCTTCAGTGGGAGCTATGGAGTTCTCAATTAGTCCAAAATACCCATGGCTATTTTGATTAGAGGGTTGAAATATAGGGATCTTGTGCCCCCTATGTTGAGGTCCTTATACTGGCTATCAGTATCGGCATGATGTCCATTCAAAATACTTGTGTGGATTTTTAAGCCTCAGACAAGAAAGATTCCTATTTATCTTAGTTATTTATTAATTTAAAATATGTTAGATGTTTTCTTAAAAATCAACTCAGCTCTTCAGGAAACAGTTATACTCCAGCACAGGAGTTATGCTCACCCTCAAGTTGGGGAAGAAATTACATTTACCGATGATACGGGATTGTTTCTTTTCTGTAATGGGATCTAGACTTTGGAACGCTTTGACAGCTGAAATAAAACGATTGTGTTATATGCTTTGAAAACATATAAAGGTGTGGCTGTTTGCCAAATTATGGTGATGGGATTGAGGAGTGTACTGCAGTAGACAGGGGGATTTTAAGGAATGTCTGCTGCTAAGGTAATAGTGTTTATTGTTTTAATGATGGACTGTTTGTCACTACTGGGGTTTTTTGTAGTCGTGTCTGCTAAATAAAATAAATTAATGAAGTGAATGAATATATCGGCTCCTTCAGGATTTGATACACAATGAGACAATCTCAAAAGGATCTAGGCGGCACTGTGGAAATATACTGAAATTCTCTGCTTGGTGTGCAGCAGTGGCCAAGAAAGCTAATAGAATGCTAGGAATTATAAGGAAAGGCTTGGAGAAAAAAACAAAAGATATGTATCATAATGCCTCTATTGCCTGCAGCTCTGGTAACCGCATGTAAAATAAGATAGAGTGGAATTAGAAAAGGTACAAGAAGAGTGACCAAAATGATACCCCTATGAGGAAAGGCTTAAAAGATTAGTGCTCTTCAGTTTGGGGAAGAGATGGCTTAGGGGAGATACGATAGAGGTCTGTAAAATAATGAACGGAGTAGAGCGAGTAAATGTTGTGGTACCGAAAACATTCCTGAGCAGACAGAAGGGGAAAAGGGTGAGCACTGCACCTTTAAAAGCCAGAGCAAGCCAGGTTTCCATGACAGCAGGAAGCTTTCAGAGAGAATGCAGCTCAGTCAGATTCATGAAGTAAGAGCTGGAAGCAGCCCTAACGAGGTGCACCTGGATAGTCAGAAGGGCGTGCCTGAACAAGGAAGCCGTTTTAAACCAGCTTCAGGGCTAGTCTTGCAGAGCAGCACTGAGAATCAGGACGTACAAGAAGGCAGGGAAAAGCCTTTACAAGTGTCTATTCCACTTCAGCAAGGAAGGCAGCAACTGAGGGAGTCTTGGAACCCAGCCCCAGGCAAGAAGGATTCTGGTGGGTCCATTACTGGTTACCTTGAAGCTAAACCTAAGCCGTTGTGGGAGCTTCCTGAAGACAGGGCAAAGCCATTTCCCTGTAGAGAGGAAGAGAGCTCCGAGCACAGACAAAGCAAGGTCAGCAGAAAAGGTACGTCAGGGTTACTGCCAAGCCAGAGTTTTGTGGAAGACGTTGTGAAAAACGGAGTTACTTACCTGTAACTGAGTTCTCCGGGGACAGCAGGATAAGTCAGCCACACTTGGTGACGTCATCCGACGGCGCCGAGACGGAAGTACTCTCCATAGCTCAGAAGGGCTTTTGCCCTTCTGAGCATGAGCCAACTGGCCCCACCCCCCCTAGCCCGCCCCTAGCTAGCCAGTTCGTCACTAGCTGAGCCTTTGCTGCTAGGAGGCGGGCACCAGGTCCGGAGGCCAAGGCCTTCCCCCTTCCAGGGGAGGTGGGTGGGAATGTGTGGCTGACTTATCCTGCTGTCCCCGGAGAACTCAGTTACAGGTAAGTAACTCTGTTTTCTCCTAGGACAAGCAGGATGAATCAGCCACACTTGGTGCCTCCCAAGCTGCCAAGCGCTGTGGTGGATGGGGGAAGGCCGAGGTTTAGGTCACCTCCTCAGGGCCAGCCTGCAGTCATGTGGCACAGTATCGCAACTAGAGCATGGGGGCTTGCGGTCAGCATGTCGCCAGAAGAGCATGTGGGCTTGCAGTCACGAAGCCTGCATGTGCGACAGTTGCATTTGTGAAGTATGCAGATACTAGGCGACCCCCAGATCACCGCGACCAGTGCTTAGAGCAATGGTGGTGGGGTAAACACAGCGGTGGAGAATAGCAATGGCCTCAGGTGGCCACGAGGGTGGTGAAAATCGGAGCCTTACCAAGGCAGCAGTAGAGAGCTGGTCACTGTCGCAAGCGTAGAACCTTCCCCAGTATCGGCAAGCTGTGAGAGTGGTGGAAATTGAGAGTGGCGTGACAGAAGCATTGAGACAACTCGGGAATCACCATTTGGTCCAAACAAGCATAAAGGAACATGTGTCTAACTGTTAGATGCTTAAGACCTAGATATACTTTTAACTATGGAAGGAGAACTGGGTTTGGTGGGCCCATGGGACTTGGGCCCTGGAAATCTTGGGCCCACGGCATATCTTATGTTCTTATGCGGTGATTCCTAGGTGCTTACAACCTACATTTGCCACTTTAGAAGGAGAACTGGTTTTGGTGGGCCCATGGAAAACTTGGGCCCATGGCATACCTTATGCTCTTATGTTAGCAGCGAGTAGCAAGCAGTATGGGCTGTGTTACGAGATTGGCGTGAGATTGACCCTTAGGCCTGCAGTAGGTTTGGCTGGGGTGGATCCTGTTGCGAGGTATAGGCATAGTCTATGACCTTGTACTTCTCAATACGGTACCGAGTGAGTTGCCCAGGTGCTGCCACCAGGGTCCTGGCTGGAGATTTGATAGTCTCTGTTGCCGGGTCAAGGTGGCCTGTTACATGCGTGATGTGCAGCATGAGGAAGGGTCTTTTGGGTGGAGATGCAGATGGAGTCCCAGAGGTGTAGTACGCTGGGGCGGTAGCTAGGCCCTTATTTGTCAGGTTGTTTGTACATTTATTTGGTGTCTGTTTCTGTGTATGTCCCGGGCATTTGTTCTGTGTATGTCCTGGGCATGCAGTAGCCTAGGGTCTTGATGCTTTTCAGAGTTTGCAGTATCAGCTCCTCCCGGGAAAAGCTCCTGTAGGCCAGAGGGTCAGCTGGCCAGGGGCCGGAAAGCTGGTAGCATAGCGTGTGTGGCAGGTGGTGCCACCAGGACTGGCAGTTAGGCCGCTGGGTCTATTTCCGATATGGCTGGAAGCTGGTTGCCATGACACGGCCGTGGGATTGTCCAGAGCCCAGCCCTACAGGAGTTCCCGTATCAGCTGGTAGAGGGCTAGCGGGGGTGGCTGCGAGGCAGTCAGAGGCTAGCGGGGTGGCAGGGTGACCTGCCCAGCTGTCAGTGCTCGCGCTAGGCACTGCTGAGGACGGCATACTGATGGGAGTACAGTAGCCGATTAGCTGTAGTGCATTGGAAGGTAGGAATTAACCTGGCCATGTGAGGATTATAACCTGTCGACGTGGTTTACCATCTGTTGACGGGGTCAGTAATGCCTCAGACAGCCTTACTAATTAACCACACTGTGGGATTGAACTCATGACCCCGGGTCCAGCAGTCAATGTATGAACCATTGTGCTACCCCTCTCTTGCTGAGTGTTTGAGGGGAGACACTGGCGTAAAGGGAATGTGTAAGACAGACTTACTCATTGAGCCACTGGGGAATCGAACTCATGACCCCTGGTTCAGCAGTCATTGTATTAACCATCGTGCTACAGCTCTCTTTCTGAAGATGGGCAGGGGGCTACCCATTTCAAAGTTGCCCTTCGTGCTCACCACGTGGTGAATAGATAGATTCGTGGTCAGCCCACGGCTGATTATTATTATTATTATTGTTTTTTTGTCATCCACTTTCCTTGAGTAATGTTTTGAGGCCATGGTCACCTTGTCAACTGCCTGGAGCATCCACAATCAAGGGCAGAGTGTAGGGCATTAGGCACCGCCACACGGCGTATTGGGGTGATGCTTTGTATTTTCGCAGCCTGGTCCTCAGCCAGGTCTTGGACCGGTGACTCATGGTGCATTTTCCTTTGTGCGCGTGGTTGGCTATACCAGTTTTGTGTATGCCAAGTCGAGTGCTGCCCTTGGGTTGATCATAATGTAAGATGCAAATCCGGTGCTCACCAGGCTGGCCTTGAGTCTGCCTCTCTGTCTTTACGCACACCGTGGCCTTAGCTTCAGTGGTTAAGTGCCACCGAGGTTGCTAGGGAAATCTGCCTGGTGTGGGGCTCTCTCTGACATGAGCCCGAAGGTGATGGTTTTTCCCCCCAAGTAATGGGAGGATTGTCTTGGACACTGCAGTGTTGCTGTCACTCCCTGAGGCTGAAGTGGATGGTTTTCTCCCAAGTTATGGGAGTATTCCCTTGGAGCCTGCAGTATTGCTGTCCTCTCCAATGGCCTCTGGTCGATATGGGTCCTGAGGTGGTTAACCGGAAGGCCCAGGGTACACAGGAGGGTATGGACCGCTGAACGGTGATGGTGGGGTTGAGGCGAGCACATCTAGAAGGAAGACCGATAAACTTTCCATGGGGGTGTGATGCCCCTGCGTGTTTTTGAGGAGCACCTGTGGGCACAGTGGCGCGGCCTCAGCTGTCCGGATAGGGTCTGCTGTCCGGATAGGGTCTGGATGCTTAGCAGGGTAAAGGGGGTAGCAGGGTCCCATTCAGAGAGTGGCTGCTCCTTGGCAGCGATGACAGCGCTGCTGTCCGATAAGTGTAAGGCGTTCCCAACATGATGGTGGGCGCTGTTCACTTTGGGACCTCGGCTCTGACCTCCTCAAGCTTTATTTTAGTTGCAGAGACTGGGCACCCTCTCCTTTGGACAGCCTCTACAGGACAACCTGTGATAAGGAAGCTTATCATAGCTCAGGTAGGAGCTATAGAAAAGATGATGTGACTCTGAACAAGCAACCTGTCAGTTCTGGTAGAAGTAAGAAAACAGAGTTTTCACATAAAAGACTACCAGTCCCAGAATGCACCAGGTTTCCAGCAGCCATGAGAGGGGCTGAAGTGAGAAAACGTGTGTGCAATCAAGAGAGCTATGAGGTAATCCCTAAGCACTCATCTCAAAGGGCAGGGCCTGATTCAACACAGCTGCGCTGTGTTAGGGAGGAGCACACATTAAGACAGAATAAGAATAGAGCTTATTCTACAGATAACAGCTTCAGGAAAAGATACAGCAACAGCTTCAAGCTCAAGCACCAACATCATCTCGAGAAGCAGAAGCCAAGCCAAGCGGATAGAGAGAGAAGGAAACTCTCTGGAAGGAAGAGAAGAAGGGCCATTGGAAGGTCTGGGAGAGTCCAAGGCAGTACCCATACTGGGAGGTATTCCAAATGCCAGCAGAGTCCATTGGACTGGAGTCAGCCAGAGGAATGGAATGGCAGAGATAGGAATCACCAGTGGCTACCTGGAAGAGAGAAGACTGCACGTGGAAGGGACTTTCAGACCAAGGCCAGAAGGTATGTGAGAGGAGATCCAGTGTCCAGGGATCAAGATTGGAAGGCTGGACATCAGAACTGGATTACATACTGGCCAGGCTATACAGAGAGGAATTATGATAGCAGGAGAGGCTCAGGTATGAACACTGATCCAGACCCTATCTATAATAGTGAATGGCAGCAAGGGAATAAGCATTCTCATGATAGTGCCTTATGGAAAGACTCGTCTGTGCCAATGTATGATAGTGACCCTATGCTGATTGATGAAGGGGGAGATACAGCAGATGAAACTATTGATTACATGGACTGTTCTTTATCCAAGTGCTATTGCTAGCTTTCTGTGAGCAAACACATCAGCCATCACAAAGAAACCTAACTTTGTTCTTTATTCCACTGCAAACAGCTCTTAAAGCAGGATTTTGGGTTCACACAGTAGCAGCCAGCCAGCTAAAGGGTTTCAGCTGGACAATTGATAGTAATTAAAGCTGCACCTGATTGTGTGTGAGCAAGGGAAAATCACTGCTGGATCTGAGTGGAAAATAAGCAGAAGTTAACCTAACCAGCAAAGTTTATTCATTTCTTTGTGCCTTTTTATTTGGTAATTATTTACTAAGAAAACATTAGCTAATTGCCTGACAAGCTGAAGGTTGTTTTGTGACTTTATGTTATCCATTTAAACACTGCAAGCAAGTAACCTCATTTATATTGCTACCAAGCATACTTGTGCTGGGTGAATTAAACCCCATCAATAAAAGAAGTATTTTATTGGCTTTACCACTGGTTACACAACTCAATTATTGTCTTCAGCTGTGTTTGGGAGTGAATGAACTACATTACCCACAATACCTTGCAAGAATCATATGAATATATGCATCGTCAAGATTGTGTAAGTTCTCACCCTAGGCAGCCGTCTGACAAATGGCCGACGTGCATCTGCTCCGGAGGGTAGGTTTACAAGCGCAACCGCCCGGAGCACTGAACACCACGCACCACTCCTGCTGGGGCTGAGGGACTTTTTCCTGCGGCACAGGGAATCTGCTCCTTGCTGTTGCCGTATCGTCGAGTCAGCGCCATGAGAGGAGTCTCTACTCATGTCCAAGGCCAGAGCATTGGCGCCATCGTGGCCGGCTATGCCGCTCCATCTCCAAACAAGCCTCGGTAGACGGAGAGCTCCTGAGGTGAAGACATCTCTCTCTCTGCGCTGAGATCTGCATTCAGGCTCAAGATGACGCGCCGGAGCGAGATGCTCGGTAGTGATCTGGGTAAGCGGCAATCCTTACACCTGGGGAGCTCATGCAAGCTTCCAAGGGCTTGTGGGCCGTCTGCTGCTGCCATTTACGCTGCCGGAGCCCAGAGTGATCGGTGTCAGGCAGGAACACCGGCCGGCTCGATTGGCATTGAGGCAGGCGTGTCGGAGCCGTCGGTGGTGGGCGTGTCTCCTGAATGAGCGGTTCCTCCTTTCCTGTGACTCTGGATTGGCGATGACCAATGGCGCCGGAGGGGAGGAGCCGGGGCTGTGATGTCATCAGTAAGATGGCCGCCGCCATGGGAGCCTCGTGGCTGGTTGGAGCTGCTGAACTGTGGGCAGGCAAGCAAATCAACCGGAGGGGCAGCATAGTCCAGGGCTGCGGCTGTGAGCGGAGGCCCCTGAGGGCGCACTCAGAGCCGCCGGGATGGTCAGCAGAGGCAGCAGCGATGTCGCCGATCCAATTCCCCGCGGTAGCAGCAGCGTAGGTGAGTGGAGTAGGCTGGCCGGGGACGGAGGCCTTCTCAGGCACGTTCCTGGCCGCCGGAAGGGACACCCTCTGCGGGCTTCCATCTGCTTTCCCTTGGGATCCCTCTGCCATCGGAAAGAGAGAGATGTAGGAGGCAAGCAGCACTCGAGGTCCGAGGAGGCTGGCCGGGGACGGAGGCCTACCTGGCACGTCCTGGGCTGCCGTGGCCACTGCTGTCTGGGAACTTCCTGCTTCCTTCTCAGCCGTAATTCTTACGATGATATGACGATCAGTGTTGCAGCGGAGGGGAGACCCTCCAAGTGTCTGCTGTTGGGCAGGCTGTGCTGAGGCTAAGAGCACATGGCCTGTGAGACTGGGATCACACGGCTCGTAGGAATCCGTGCTTTGCTGGAACAGCTCTGAAGGAGCTGGAACATTCAATTAATGGCAGATTCTAAAGCCGAAATATACATACGAAGTAGATGAAATTTTCTTAATTGTTTAGATTCGGTGGAGAGTAGAAAGATCCGTCTTGCTGGCAAGGCGGAAGAACTGAAACTGGCTAGCTAGGGGCGGGCTAGGGGGGGTGGGTCCAGTTGGCTCATGCTCAGAAGGGCAAAAGCCCTTCTGAGCTATGGAGAGTACTTACGTCTCGGCGCCGTCGGATGACGTCACCAAGTGTGGCTGACTCATCCTGCTTGTCCTAGGAGAACAGTTAAGAGCAAGTGCTAATAGGTGCCAGGGTAGCACGGCTGTGAAAGCACCTAGCAGATACTCTTTTGACAAATGGTTTAAAGCTAATGTGACAACCATAAGGAAGAGCTTACGTTCTAACCCGTTTCCTGAACTAGAAGTCACGGTCAGTGAGAGTGGAGTCTTCTTAGAACAGCTGCAAATAGCTATCCCAGGATTGCAGCCAAGAAGTTCTCCTAAACAGAGCCGTGAGAATGCAAGCAAGGAGATGTTTAATGACGTAGCTGATATTCCTGACTCACCTGATTACTATAAGAGAGACTGTTCCATGTATAATGTAGAAAGACTGCTCCTAAGATAAACAAGCTTTGGTAAGAAGAATTACAAAGTTGTTTGGAAGTTTTGTGCTGCTGTGAAGAAACAGTTTTTCTACTTTTATTTGATGCTTTTCATTTGCTCCTGGTTTTCTGTTTATTCTGGAAAAGAATTATATTGCTTTGCTTATTTGCCTGAGAACCTCTGTGAGGGGAAAAACCCAACAATAATAATAAATTTATCTGTTCCAAAGGACCCTTGTGCCACAACACATTTTTGTGAGAGTGAAACCAAAAACTACATATCCCAGCAACCCTTGCTGCTGGATAGTATAAAGGACACTCAAAAGCAAAACAGCGGTCACCCCTACTATAAAGCCTTTGGCCAGTAGCAGGGGAGCATGACAATGTGAATCAGTTGTTTACTCTTTCAAATTTTAGAAAGAATAGGGGACACACAATGACGTTATAAAGTAGTACATTTAAGACTAATTGGAGAAAATATTTCTTTACTCAATGAGTAATTAAGCTCTGGAATTAACCCGTTTTGGACCAGCGTATGTTTTACATACATAAGGTTACCATACTTACTACTCAACTGTTTACTAATTAATGGTTATAAATTCAATGGAACTATGTTTAGCTATTATCGTTATGTCAAAAAGCATTATATACAGATTTTTATCTGAGATCTAGTTAGTTTAATAGGCATTCAAAGTTTGCTGATTTTGACGTTACTGGCGGCTCAACATAAAAAGATCACAAAAACTAGTAAGTAGCTTATAATGCTGTGATAGCTACTATTTTGCGAATAAAAGTATTTGTAGACTTTAGAAAATAGGTTTAGATAACTGTAAGTTACTTAGGGGTATGTTTACTAAACCGGGCTAACGGTTAACCCGGGCTATCTGCAACTAGGTCCCATTGAATAATATGGGACCTAGTGGCAGATAGCCCGGGTTAACCATTAGCCCGGTTTAGTAAACATACCCCTTAGTGTCAGAGTTATTGGTGCGTATATCGGCCTTGTATGTTTTTCATACACTGGGCTAATATGTTGTCAAAACTAAGTGTTTTAAATGAAAACTGCAGTTTCAATAGTATCATACAGTATGTTTATGTCAATGAATATTGGAACTGAATCCTATCTTTTCTGAAGACAGACAATATACTATATTGGACCAGTGTATGAAAAAAACATACACTATGTGAAACTTCAATTTTCTGCAAAGTTTTAATATTTTTTATTATTGCCAGTATTTCATAGCTGTTTGAGTGTAACAAATCTAAAAAATCATCCAGAACAGAGAAAGAATATGCGAACTGTCCAAAACGGGTTAATTGATGGGGGATATAGTAAAAGCTGTTAGTGGGTTTTGTTTTTTTTTAAGTCAATGCTGACTCCTGGTAACCCAGCAGCCCCTGGGTCTTCTAGGCAAGGAAGAAGATTGCTAGGCCTTTTCTTCTGAAGCAATGGAGGGTGAAGTGACTTATCCAAGGTCACAAAGAGTGCCAGTGGGAATCGAATGCAGATTTCTCGGGTGCTAGGCTGTTCCTGAAGAAAAAGTCAATTAACCATTATTAAACTGAACTGGGAGAAATCTGTCTACCTTTTCAGGCACTTGTGACCCTGGACTGGCCACTTCTGGAAATAGGATACTGGGCTTGGTCTGACCAGTATGACAAATCTTATATTCTAAAGTCAGAAAATTTGACCTTTCTGTATTGCAGCACTTGGATAGTTTGCATGTTTGCTATTACTTTGAATTAAATATGTTAAACAAAATGTTCAAAGATTTCCTTTAAATATAGTTCTCAGGGCAGACTAGATAAGCCATATGGTCTTTTTCTGCCGATATGTTTCCATGTTTCTAATATACGCTTCTGATCATGCTCCCCTGTAGTCACATTGTTCTCCTTGACCAAAGGGGAGTTGAGAGAATTGACATGATGTAGTCATATCAGACAAAAAGAGAAAGAATGAGAAATATCATACCAGCAAACTAAGCAGGTCATCAGATCTAAGGCTGGAGAAAGCACTACCGCCTTGTAATACTATTTCAAGGAATGATAACTTTATTTATTTTATTTATTTATTACAGTTTCTTATATACCGCGCTATTTAGAATCAGCGCGGTTTACATCATAACAAAACGACCATTACGACAAACTGTCAGGTTTTACATTGAACAGGAGTACAAACTTGGATAACTGGGTTAACTATATACATAATCTATCTACACTGCAGTGTGCGGGCATTTCTAGATTGGGTTATTTCTTGGAGGGGATATCTGGTTCAGTTGCTGTCTGGGAAATATTGGCGGAAAAGGTATGTTTTGAGAGCCTTTCTGAACTGATATAGATTGGTAATGGCTCTAATGTCGGGGGGTAGGGTGTTCCAGCATTTTGGTACATAAAAACTGAATGCCCTGTTTGTGGTGTTCGTGTTGGACTTTGTTGAAGCCTTTGGTATTGCTAGCAAGTTTACAGCTGATGTTCTTCTTGCTCTATTGGGGGGACCATGTGGATTAGATTCGTGAGTGAGAGGGATGAGGTGCCTTTGATTGCCTTAAATGCTAATACAAGGGATTTGAAGGTGATTCTCCCGTGAATTGGTAGCCAGTGCAGCTGTTTGAGAATGGGAGTCACGTGGTCGTTTCTGGATGCACCGTAGAGGACCCTAGCTGCGGCATTCATGGCCAACTGTAAGGGGGTTAGTGTGGATTGGGGGAGACCTTGTAGGATGGCATTTGCAAAGTCAAAATGCGACAGGATCAGCGCTTGATATATGGTACGGAAATCGTCTGGGTCCAGCAGGGAGCGTAGGTGTTTGAGGGAACGGATTTTGAAGTAGATGGCTTTGACTACGCTGCTTATGTGGCGTCTCATGTCTAGATGTTGGTCTAGGGTAACTCCCAAATATTTTATTGCATCTTTAGTTTGCAAATCAGCTTCCTTGACACTGACGTGGGATGGGGGCGTAAAGTTGGAGTCTCTGGAGATGAAAAGGACCTCTGTTTTTTTATGCTGGATACGTAGGTTCCTTTCCAACCCTTCCCCTAAAAAAAACAAAACAAAACTGCAAGCCCTTAAAATGGAGGTGGAGTTTCTGTTTCATTTGTCATCCAGATTCACAGTTTTGCTACAAGCACATCCTTATTTTCATAAAAACAGTACTACGTTTCTAAAACAAAAGCAGTCAACAATGACTCAGTGCAGCAGTATGAATCTGCCTCCATCCCCATCCATCTGTGGGCTGCTGCTTCTCCGCTCCATGGGAGCCAGGAGATGGGCTGTAAACAGCAGGTGGTGCTGCTGCCTTAGCACAATGTATTAGTGCGCAGCCAGATCCTAACGCTCTTCCGTCTGGCTACAGTTTCTCTTATTTACATACTTTGGAAACAGAGAAACAAGAAAGCAGTGTGACATCTAACTGTAACAATACAGAATGTTTAAATCAGAGATACGTTGTGTGTGCATGTTTAATGTTGTCTCTGTGTGTGTGTATATATATATATATTTTTTTTTTCTTATCATGTGTTTATTCTGTATGGAATTTATCTGGTGATCAGTATCTGACACGTAACTACACCCGTGGCATAAGATGTATGAGTATACATTTTACAATGAGAGTGAGCTCAGCTAAATTGCATTTCCAATCTGGTAAATTCTCATTGAATTAGGGGCAGTACATTATTTTCTAGTGATTTAATTACATGTCACTCTCAGTTGCAGGCAAGCTATGCACCTTTCAGTTCTCTAATGTACCCCGGAGAATAAATATTACGCAGAGCAAAAACCCTAGCTCAGTCACAGCAATCCCAAACTGGAGCAAATGGCTTTACATTCAAACTCCACATTGTAGATCGTGACTGAAAGAGAAGCCCATCTCCTTCTCTCTTATCCTTCTCATTCTCTACATTGCTAACCATGCACCCTTCCCTTTGGGCATTATGTATTTACCTGTGAAAATGTTTGAGGGTTAGTACCCATTTCTGCAAAATGTAGCTACAAGATGGAAATGAGCTCTTGACTCATTCACAACCCTTGACCTACATTGCATGAGAAATTTCTCATGCATTGCAGGGCTGTAAACATTATGCATTCCCTGCTGAGCAGCCATAAGAAATGAAAATAAAAGTTATTTTCTGTGTGTGGCGGCAGCTGGCTTTAATTGCCTGAATCCAAGGCCCCCAATCTCTGGAATCTAGTGGACCCCCCCCCCCCCCAGCCTTCCTGGTCATCTGAATTCAGGGCATAAATTATTTAAAAAGGGTATCCCCAAAGGTGTCTAAAGATGATGGGGGTAGGAGTGATCCCCACTTGTTCCTGCCCTTCGTGGTACCCTCTAGCAAAATGGCGCTGACTGATCCTTAGCAATAGTCTCACAGTACTACTGCTAGGGTCAGACTGCCCTTAATGGTTAGCAGCAAGTGGGAATCACTCCTGTCTCCACCATCCTTGGACTCCTTGGGCATGATGGGCCTTCAGAGAGGGGCTGTGGAGATGGCCTCAGGTTTTTATGATTTAAAGGTTGGGTGTAGAGGGGCAGGCCTTCATTTTAGCTCCATTTGGGGCAAGGGAGAGGGGATCCTGGGGGGTAATTTTTATAAACTGTATTTGTATTACAATTTTGTTTTGCTAAGCATTACAATGCCTTATACAATAGACAAATACATCTCCCCTTCCCTCCTCTAGAGCTGTACTAATGAAAAGAACTGTCAGTCTCTCCCCAGAATTCCACTATAATGTATATTATGAAAGAACAACAACAATAAACAATAGCCAGCATCACATTTAAGCCCTCAGTCTCAATATCAATGCCCAATATGATAACCTAATTAAACCAACCCATTCTGTGTAGGGTATGTGCTCTTAAGAGAGGAAACCAAACTAATCATGGTGGGACTCCCAAATGATTCAACTATAGAGTTTTTTCAATATCTATTACTAGATTAACCCTTATGCATTAAGATTCTACTTTGAAAGACTCTCCATTGACCCACAGATAAACCATATAGTTTACTGCATTTTCTCCTACCCTAAATGTGTACTATAATATATTCCCAGCATTTTTCACTTTGTTTTAACTGCTAATCTCTCCAACCCCTCAATGTGCAACATTTTATTGATTCACATCTCCACATATTGTGCATGAAAGTTTTTCCAGTTAGCGGCAATAACCATTCTTGCTGTTAGTAATAGAAAACCGGTCAGCTCCTTTTTATTTAATGCCCAGTTCCCAGGACGGTCTTTATAACCTAATAACATTAATGAATAATTCAATGGTACTTTTCTTCCTGTGATTATTTGTACCTCTGTTCTTATTCTTGTCCAAAAAATCTGTTCAGTCCCATCTCAAATGCTTATATATTTTTGAAATAAAATTTATAGAGTATCTAGATGACTTGTACAAATCAATATTTTAGATATATTCTCTCAGATCTCTCCCCATTGCTGGATAGATCATCAACTTCCAAAATCAGCCTCCTGTTTCTTCTGATACAAATACTGGGTCTTAGCCTTCCAGTTAAATATTTTATAAATGTTTTCTGAGGCCCCTGCTTTCCATGCATTAAGGGGCCACCTTTGTGCTTTGCACCATTAACACACATAGGCCATGTATTTTCAATGACTTATGCGCATGGATGGGCCCTTTACGCATGTACTTCAGTCAACCACTATTTTGTAAGTACATACATCAAGCCGATGGCATACACTTTTGGTGTGGGTGTGAACAGGGGCAGAGCACACATTTATACACATAAGATATAAAATACTAGAACTTACGCATGTTCTTTAGAAATCTAGGTGCCAGCATTTACGCCGGCCCTAAGACTGATGCTTGCACTTAATTTCAATACACGTTTTTGGACACTTATGCCCCTATTTTAAAGAAAAATAAGTACACACTTTTATTTAGATAGGCATGTTCTGGGTACCTAAAACAAGGCACCCAGCTATAAAATTACCCTCTAAATCCTTTTGTGGAGGCAATGGTCTGAAAATCAATGTATTTTTAGAATGTAAATAATGTTCCACTTGAAGTAAAGAAAAAAAATGGAGGAGCATTACATTTTCCTCTAATCTTATCCCTGGTGAGAGATATCCTGTTTTCAATAAAATCAATTGCTTTTACAAGCTTACTATCTATCAACCATTTGAATTTTCCTCAGTCTAGCTTCTGTGGTAAAAACCCTTCAACCTCTAACATTGGAGTTAATAGAGAGAAAGTCAGGTCAAAATGTAAAGCTTTCATCACTTTCTCCCATACTTTTAGCACTGGACCTATTAACACATGCTCTAAATATGTGGGAACACTGCATTTTCTCCAGTTTCAGAACATCAGCACTCCACCTTTCCATCTGAAGCCAGAGTTGATCTAAACTGTCCAAAACTAGGGATCCTTTTTTAAATCATCTATGTTCTGGGATGAGGCTGAAGGGGAGGCTGGTAGACACTAGGGATTAGAGGCCTCCTTGATGGGTGCTGGGGGCCTCTAATTCAGCCCACCATGCATATAGGCCAGCTTCCCCCCCCCCCCCCGAGATGTTAAGAAATATAAAACTAAACACCCTGATATAGTTATTTTTCTTACAAAAATAAGCCTATGTATTTTTAATGTATTTGTTTTTGATATTGTTGCCATTTATGAGTTGCTTTGTATGAATTTGCATTACAGCAAATATAAATACACTTCTGTGCGAAACTTTATTACTATGAAGTGACTTTGTGAAAGTGCACTTCATGCGAAAAACAGCACAAAATGCCCGAAATTTGGCATGTTTCCGGACCGGGTATAGAAACATAGAAATATGACGACAGAAAAAGACCACATGGCCTATCTAGTCTGTCCTTCCATATCAACAACTATAACAGTCCCCTTTTTTCCTTTAGAGATCCTGTGTTTGTCCCATGCTTTTTTGGAATTCAGTTACTGTCCTCATCTCTACCACCTTCACTGGGAGACTATTCCACGGATCCACCACTCTTTCTGTAAAGAAATATTTCCTCAGATCACTCCTGAATCTATCCCCCTTCACATGTCCCCTCGTAGCAGAACTTGCTTTTAATTGAAAGAGGCTCTCCCCCTGAACATTTATGCCGGAGGTATTTAAACATCTCAATCATATCATCTCTATCCCGCTCTTTCTCTAAGGTGTACATATTATGCTATGGTTCATGTAAAGTGCACTTTTTAAAAGTTACTTTGCACTTTAGTACACACGCCCTTTGTTTCCTGCTGTAGGGAACGCGTATGGGTGCATGTTCGAGCAGTTTCACCTCAGGTCCTACTCTGTGGAATACGTTCTCCTCTTTCCTGACCAATAAGCACTCTTGATTTCTGCTTCCATTCCATTTACTATGCAGCTTTGTGTTATATGTTGTGCAAACGCAAACATTAGTATAAGACACAGCATGATACAAAAAATGTAATAATAATAACGCTATCACAGCATTCCTACCGTGCAGATAAAGGATACTGCTGTTTATCAACAAACTAGGCTCTTGTAATTAGCATCAGTCCTCTTCACTGTGCTCCCCCAGGGATATAGCTGAAATTCAACATTAGTTTCAAAACAGCTTTCTGACTTTAAAGGCCTGGCTTGCTAATATAGCGTGTATATGTGTAAACCAGATTCAAGGCTTCATCTATTTGCTGTCCAATTGCACAGCTGTAGCATGCGGACCTCTAAGTATAGCCCACTTTCCAACCCAGCGCGCACTCGCCAGCTTTTCTAACCTGCGGTTTCCCCGGCCTAGCCGCGCGCTTCTCCCCCCCCGCCCCCCCCCCCCGCGACGCCAGAGAATCGGGTGGGTGGCTGGCGCGAGCGAGCCCAAATCTCGCGACTGCTTTCAACGCGGCGCGCGCGGGAGCACCCGGACCCGCTACCTGAGAAGCCGCTTCCGCGCGCGCAGGCGGGCTCGCGCCTCCTTTATCTCCGGCTGCCCGTCGTCGCGCTGGTGTCAGAGACAAGGAAGGGGCGGCGGTGAGCGCGAGCTATAGTGCCTGTCCTCGCGGCTTTGCCTGTGCGACCCGGAGCGAGGCTAGCGCGTTGCTTGCTCAAGCCGGCCGTCCTCCTCCTCCCTCCCCGCCACCACACCCACCCAGGACTTGGCCAGAGACACGGAGTGACCGCCCGGCCGGACATGCAGCCCCCGTCGCCGCTGAGGAGCAGGAGGAGATGAGGCTCCGCAATGGCACCTTCCTGACGCTGCTCGCCTTTTGCTTTTGCGTCTTCCTCTCGCTTTCCTGGTACACTGCGTTCAGCGGACAGAAAGGTAAACGCGGGGGTCGGCGTGCGCCCACCCGCCCCGAGCGCTAGCGGGCAGGAGAGGAGGCTCGCGCTGCGTCCGCTGTTATCTGTACTTTCCTGGGGGGTGGGCTACAACCCGTCACTTTCATGCCTCGGATCTGCCAGGGGAGCTCCGGTACTTCGAGTTCACGATCTGGAGCCCCCCTCTACCGATGCTGCTGCTTCTCGTTTCTTCTATACCGCTCCCCAACGAGACGGTCCCCTCTTGTGGAGCTTACAGTGGGGTCAAGGTGCAGAGCCGGGACGAGACTTTTGGGGAAACGGATTTTAGCATGGCGAAAATGATTAAAATTGGAGCTATCCCATCTCCCCTCTCTGTTGTGTAATAATGTCTCGTGCTGAGTCCTTGTTTTTGTCTGGGCTTGGCATGTTAGTTCCCCCCCCCCCCTTCAACTTTCTAATTGCTCCTATGAAAATGAATTGGAGTTTAAATAGGGTTAGAGGTTTTGCTGGTCCTTTCCGTTCTTTGTACTGCCCTTGGTTTCCTTCAGTTTTCATGTTGCTTCTTTCTCGAGATTCAGTTTGCGGAAAGACGGCAGGTTGCAATCGAAGAAAATATTCATTGCAAGTTTGGGTGGGGGGCTGATTCTGACCCATTTTTTATTTTTCAGATCGCCATCCTGGTTTGAATTTGTTCGGTATACGTTGAATAATTCCAAAGCCTTGGTGTAATTTTCTTCGCTGCCAAACCTGGTTGTTCTATGTGCACCCCCCCCCCCCCCTTTATTAACCTGTTTTGGACTGCTCGCATATTCTTTCTCTGTTCTGGATGATTTATTAGATTTGTTACACTTAAAACAACTATGAGATACCGGCAATAATAAAAAATATTAAAACTGCAGAAAATAGAAGTTTCACATAGTGTATGTTTTTCATACACTGGTCTAGTATAGTATATTGTCCGTCTTCAGAAAAGGTAGGATTCAGTTCCAATATTCATTGACATAAACATACTGCATGATACTATTGAAACTGCAGTTTTAATTTAAAACAGTTTATTATGATATAATTTGTCAACAGTCCATTCTGATGGCGGAATATGATACATGTGAAAACACCTCTGATGTAGTGCGTTGATATTGTACCATTGAAACACCTAGAACAGAATGCTTGACAGCAATTAGTTTCAACTACATATTAGCCCAGCGTATGAAAAACATACAAGGCCGATATACGCACCAATAACTCTGACACTAAGTAACTTAGTTATCTAAACCTATTTTCTAAAGTCTACAAATACTTTTATTTGCAAAATAGTAGCTATTACAGCATTATAAGCTACTTACTATTTTTTTGTGATCTTTTTATGTTGAGCCGCCAGTACCGTCAAAATCAGCAAACTTCGAATACCTAGTAAACTAACTAGATTTCAGATAAAAAAAATCTGTATATAACGCTTTTTGACATGATAATAGCTAAACATAGTTCAATTGAATTTATAACCATTAATTAGTAAACAGTTGAGTAGTAAGTATGGAAACCTTATGTATGTAAAAACATACGCTGGTCCAAAATGAGTTAAGGAAAAGAGCTACAACCCTTCCCCCCTTCCCCCCCCCCCCCGTAAACGAACTTCCCAGTTTTGATGGAGGCAACCTCATGATAGCACATTTTACCTCTCGCCCTTATCTCCCTTCCTGGCCTGTGAATATTTTTCCCTTGCTCCATTGTTCTTATCTAGGTTCTTCTTCTTCAAGACCTCTAAAGCAGTCCGTGCTCATTAGAGCTCACAATCTAATAAGATAGAAAACAAAATAAGTTGCATAATACTTTATCCTGTAAATTTTTGTTATTTGTAAGCAAATGTTGACAGAGAGATCAAGATAGGGTAAGACAGGAACGGAAAGCAATAGTGAAGAGATGGGATTTTAGTCTGGACTTGAAAATGGCCAGGGAGGACGCCTGGTGCACAGAGATAGGAAGACTATTCCAAGCAAAGGGTGCTGCCAGTTGGAAAGAGTGAAGTCTGGAATTGGCAGTACAAGTAAAGGGCACAGATAAACAAAGATTATTAGAAGCGCGAAGCAACCGAGAGGGGGTGTAAGGAGAGATGAGAGAAAAGATACTGGGGGGCAGAAGAGTGAATACATTTATAGGTCAGGAGAAGAAGTTTAAATTGGATACGGAGACGGATGGGAAGCCAATGAAGCGACATGAGGAGAGGAGTGGTGTGGGAAAAACGAGACTTTCCATCAGACACCCCCCACCCCTCCTCTGCTGTGGCATCGGTTCCAAGCTACTTAAGTGTGAGCTTGCAAAGCAGACTATTGACTTTGATTATGTTTAAAAAAAAATGTTACGTCCAGCATACATGCAAAATACATTCTTAGAAAAAGTCGAATGGGGCAGCACGCAATCCATGGAACAGTAGGAAAAAATAAAATGGGAGAGCGGAACCAAAGCAAAGATCAATAGACAAACATTTCCATTTTTGTTTTGACTCGTGTAGGGATATATTCAAAATGATTAAGGTGGTTAGCAGGATATTCGGTTGCACATAGCTGTTTTGTGCTGCTAAATATCCCCTCCTAAACGCTGTTAAATGCGTAGCATTGGGGCATTCTGGGGGTGCCAGCTGCTGACTATCACTGCTGACCAGTTATCTTAAACCGGCTAAAGTTAGGCACTTTAAAGGTGGGCTTAACTTTAGCCGGTTTAGCTAACTGGGTAGCAGCTGAATATCACCAATGCCTGCTTAGCTAAATCACTAATCGGGCACATTGGATATTCAACACTGGTGGCCAGATATGGCCCTGGCATAGAATATCCAGGTTTAACAAAGTGGTGATGACCACTATCGCTGAATATCGGTCCTTTGGAATTTCCTGTCGCAATATTTTCTGAAGTATCTGAGTATGTCCATAAAGTCCCATCTGTCTGTCCTCTGCTTCAGGATACTCGCATGTAAGGCTTAAAGTGCACTAAGCAGTTAGTGCATGAATTAACTTACTGCGCTGGCATGACCGTCTGCTACTAATTACTGCACTGTCAAGACAGCATATGCTAATTCATGTGCTAACTGCATACTGTGTGGGGGGAGGATGGGCAAAGTTTATACATCATATACTTCATGTTGTAGATAGCATGGATGCACTTCCTGTATCGTGCTATCGTACAATAAAGAGGTGCCCCCCCCCGCCCCCATGTGTGGTAGTTGTACGATAAATGCCAGGAATGCCTCCAACAATTAGCATGCAAGCCCCACACTTACCACACAGTTTATTTATTATTTATTTATTTATTTAACAGTTGCTTATATACCGCTACCTTCCACAGATCAGGTGCGGTTCACAGTGAACAAGGAATGAACAGATTTACAAGTCTGTTTTACATGGAACATTAGTTAACTAGGTACAATTTTGCTAAATACATTAAACATGAATGGATTAAATATAGTAGAATTTGTTAAATAACAATCGAACTATTTACATATTTTGAACTATTACATATATCTATTTACAAGAATTACAAGTAGTTATTTAATCGACTTTAATTGTAGTTAGGTAGGAGAATTGGAGTTGGTTTGGAGTTGGAGTTGGAGTTTGTGTGTCTACTGCATATGACTGTGGTGACTTTTTCTAAAATGTGCCGCACTTTATCTCGCTAGCAAAAAGGCTTTTCTGGTGCTTACTTTTCATTAGAAAGAAAAACCCAGGATTTGTGTATCCAATTAACCGAGGTATCATCATTTGCCAAGCTGCTGCTTTGCTCCTTTCTGTATTCCAAACCTCAGAGCAGTATTGCATATGGCAGTAGTACAAGGGTAGCCATATGTACCAATAGTACGTCTCTTTGAAGAGGTTTTCAACCCCTTTGAGTAGCTCCTAAGCAGTATGGATATCATGAAAACCAGACTGGCTAGGATTATCCATGAAATAGGTCTGCAACTCTACCAGCAAAGTCTGCTCACATAGTACAGGTCATGCAGAAAGTGCCTGCAGGCATGATCTTAAGGTGTGTAAGGCTACCTCTTGCTATCCTTTATCTGCATGCTGAGCTCTTCTGATTTTATTATCTTTTAAATCATTTTTATTGAACCACCAAACGGCCACCCCTAGCCCATGGGGGCATTTACACAGTACCAGGGGTGAACTGTTAGCTCACGTATATATTTTACAACTAAACCTCACTGATGCAGAATAGCGTGGTATATAAGAGAATGTAAATAAATAAAAATAAATATTTTTCAGTGTAACCATATCCATCTCCTCTAACCTCTCCCCATGCCCCTCCTCCCCAACCCACAGGAGTGAGTGAGAGCAGGAAGCAGCCCATAACATACACAAGATTGTTGAGGTGCCCAGTACACTACCTTATGCAAGGCTTAAGTCAGAGCCATAGCCCTGTAGACTAATCAGAAAGTGAGTAGGAGAGACCTGGAGGCATCAGGGCCATCAAATGGACACAGTTCAGAGCCATGCTACGACCCCTAGGCGACAGTGATTGATGAATATAGGGTTCCCAAATCAGCATAAATTTTCTTGGGCCGCAAGGTTTTCCATCCGTATAAGTCGGTGAAGGTTATTCTGCCAAGCCCAATATGCTGGCGGTTCCAGATTCAGCCATGTTCGTAAGATACCCTGGATACCAAGCAGATGTGCCTTACATGTAAATTACTTTGCACCCTGGCCCTTCATGTGGAGCCCTGCCGGATCTCCGAGCACAATCCTCTCTACCCAGAAAGACATGAGCTGCTCCAGCATATGTGCCACGTAGTTGCAAACTCTATCCCAAAAGGCCTGCGCTATTGAACATATCCAGAACATGTGCCCAAGGATGCCATGGTCTCCTTAAAACTTGAGACAAGTCCCTGTGTCTACCAGCGCAGTGTCTCTTGCCCGCATGGGAGAGAAGGCACATAAGATGACCTTACAAAGAACTTCATGCAGCTGCCCTTCTGTATTGACCTGAGACACGCTCTTCAATGTGTCGGATCCTTTCCCCCTCCAGTTCGTACCAAGGTCCTCGTTCCATTGGCTAGCCAGCACAAGAGTGACACTGCGTCATCTCCACAGCATGCAGTGCCCGCTGCATCAGAGAGAGCAACATGCGCTCCCTACTGTTCATCTCAAAGAAAGCTGCCAGTTTGCCAACAAACCCCTGGCCAAGATTGGAGTACTGCAGCATCCCAGTGTAGTGCCGCACCTGTGAGAGCACATAGGCTCCCCCAGGAGCCAGTTGAAATTCCTGCAATAATTCCTTGACTGTTTTAAAATGGTCCTCCAGTGTCAGAAACTGAGGGGTGGTCTAGCCCCTGCTGCTCCCAAAGCTGAAAAACCTGTGACCTCTTGCCCACTGAGAACTCCATTGTGCAGCGGCAGTAGTCCTGATTGTTCAAGGTTCTGCTGTAGTAGCCAGCACAGCAGTTGCCACATTCCCACCATGGAGTGCATCTTGTGACCGCTTTGATTGAAGGAAAAGGCGGTATAAAAAACTTGTTAAATAAATAAATGGCTAGCATGCAGCGGCTGAGGGAAGCTTGGGTCTGGGGGCATGCAGAACATATACCAGGTGTAGGGGGCTCAGCAGTTCCTGCTCAAACTGCGGAAGCGAGCATGTGGAGGTCTGATATAGCCAATCATGCACATGCTGCAGGGTACAGCTGACATTGTACTGTTCCAAATCCGGCACTCCTAGTTGTCCCCCCCCCCCCAATCCACCCCTCCCTTCAGAATAGGAAAATAAAATATGCAGTCAAAGTTCCTGCCACTAAAAACATCCTAGCTGCTGTCGCCACACCTGCATATCCCTCTGAAGCATGCGTAGGGGCAGAACCTGCAGTAGAATATAGCCAGTGGGAAAAGTTTTTAATTTTGTAGAGGGCCATCTGTCCAAGCAGAGAGAGAGAGTGGTAAACTCTCCCGGTGCTCCAATTGTTCCTGCACATTCTAGAGCAAAAGGGGTGAACGTTCAGACAATATAACCAAGATAAATCCGCAAGGCACATAGACACCCAAGTATTTAAAGGACACAGTTGTCCATTTCGAAGGAATATAATATATCTTCACCAATGGGGGATATGAATCAGAGGGAACCCCCAATATTTCCAACAAATACATTTTAAACATCCCCTTGGCAGATAACATTTGATTAATTTTCCAAGGCTACCAAGTATAAGTTAGCCAATCTCGAATGATTATCTAAATGTTCCAGCCGACTCCTCGCATTACTAAAGTCTTTCATAAATGCCTCTGCTTGAGAATCCAAATGATCAGTTTTTAATGATAAATCAGTCACAGAAGCTCTAAATGTCTCAATCGTCTCAATATTCATAGAGCAAGCCTTTTCATTCTGCAACACTTACGTTTGTAAAAGTTGTACCTGAGGAATAATGGCCTCACCAAGTTGTTTAATGGCAGACCAAATTGCCTCCAAGGTAAACTGCTCTGGTCGCTGTAAATCAAAAGAAAAAGCAGAAGCCTCCCGCACAATGTCTGTTGCAATCGCTGCCATCGTGGGATCCAGAGGAAGGGAAAAAGCGACTCTTCTCGCCGCTTCTGTCAGTACCTCTCCTCCAATCGGCGCCTCAGGCAAAGGAAAACCCCGTGGAACCACTCCTGCTCCCACGTTCGTGCTCAGATTCATCCCCAGCAAAACAGCAGAAACACCAACTTCAGATGCCGTCACTGCTTCCAAAACCTCTGAATACATGCCTGCTTCAGAGGCCTCTGCGATTCTGGGGGCGTTAGATCACTGCCTGAGGGAGACGCTGAGCTCTCCTGCTCCCACAACCTCTCAGCCAGGCTACTCACCCCCAGACTCTGCTGCTGGTGCTCCCGACAAACAAAGGCATCCAATGGTCCTCTAGGAGAAAGCATGGAGGAAGAGAGCTGAGCAGTCAGGGGTACCTTTCCCAGCCTTACTTTCCTTTTACGCGGCATAAAGAAAAACGTAGGTGCAGCAGTCTCTGCCCTACGCCATTTTGGATCCTGTGCAAGACCATCTGGTGCCAGCCATTAGCTAATATTTCTGCCAGGAGTTTGTCACAGTTTAATAATGATATGGGGCAGTATGAGGCTGTAAGCAAAGGATCACGGCCCGGCTTGGGCAACACAATGTGTGCCATATTGCTATCAAAAGGGAAGTCCAGCAACTGTATAAGATAGGTAAACAACTGCCGTAATGGGGCTCGTACCCAATCACACATCAACTTATACCATTCGTTCTTGAACCCATCTGGTCCTGGTGTCTTGTAGACCTTAGATTGAGAGGGCCATTTCGCAATCTCCTACTCCATAATGTGGCGTTTTAAAAGAAACAATTCCCTCTACTCATCATAAGAACATAAGAGATGCCATACTGGGTCAGACCAAGGTCCATCAAGCCCAGTATTCTGTTTCCAACAGTGGCCAATCTAGGTCATATGTACCTAGCAGTTTCCCCAAGAGACACAAGTTCCACAATGCTTGTACTGGGTAAAGCATTGATATCTTCGGTCACTTCTTAATAATGGTTTATGGACCTTTCCTCCAGGAACTTGTCCAAACCTTTTGTAAACCCAGCTACATTAACAGCCTTTACTACATCCTCCGGTAACAAATTCCAGAGTTTGATTACACGTTGAATGAAAAAATATTTTCTTTTATTAGTCTTAAATAGTTTACCCTGTAGCTTCATTGCATGTCCCCTAGTCTTTCTATATTCTGATAACGTAAACAATCGATCTACGTTTACCCGTTCCACTCCGTTCATTAATTTATAGACTTCTATCATATCTCACCTCAGCCGTCTCTTTTCCAGGTTAAAGAGCCCTAACCTTTTTAGCCTTTCTTCATAGGAGTATCCTTCCATCCCCTTTACCATTTTGGTGGCTCTTCTCTGAACCTTTTCTAAAATCGCTATATCCTTTTTAAGATACGGCGACCAGAATTGCACACACTATTCAAGGTGAGGTCTCACCATGGAACGATATAGAGGCATTATAATATCTTTTGTTTTATTTTCTATTCCTTTCCTTATCATACCTAGCATTCTATTTGCTCTCTTGGCCGCCGATGCACACTGGGCTGAGGGTTTTAACATGGTATCCACAATGACGCCTAAATCTTTTTCCTGGGTGGTGGTTCCTAATGTGGAACCTTGCATCGTGTAACCATAGTTTGGGTTGTTCTTCCCTAGGTGCATAACCTTGCACTTGTCCACATTAAATTTCATCTGCCATTTTGATGCCCAGTCTTCCAATTTATCAAGATCCTCTTGCAATTTTTCACAATCCTCTTGGGTTTTAACAACTTTAAATAGTTTTGTGTCATCTGCAAATTTGATAACCTCACTCGTTGTTCCACTTTCCAGGTCATTTATGAATATGTCAAAAAGCAGCGGACCCAGCACAGATCCCTGGGGTACACCACTATTCACCTTTCTCCATTGGGAAAATTGGCCATTTAGCCCTACCCTCTGCTTTCTATCTTTTAACCAGTTCCTGATCCACAATAGTACACTGCCTCCTATCCCATGTCTCTTTAGTTTTGCCAAAAGTCTCTGAGGGACCTTGTCAAAGGCTTTCTGAAAGTCCAGATACACAATATCAACCGACTCACCTTTGTCCACCTGTTTATTCACTCCTTCAAAAAAACATAACAGATTAGTAAGACAAGATCTTCCTTGTCTAAAGCCATGTTAGCTGTCTCCCATTAGGTTGTGACTATCTACATGCTGAGTAATTTTATTCTTTATGATGGTTTCTACCATTTTTCCTGGTACTGACGTCAGGCTCACCGGTCTGTAGTTTCCCGGATCACCCCTGGAACCCTTTTTAAAAATTGGTGTTACATTGGCAATCCTCCAATCTTCAGGAATTAGAGATGATTTTAATGATAGTTCACAGATTACTGATAGCAGGTCTGCAATCTCATATTTCAGTTCTTTCAACACCCTTGGATGTATACCATCCGGCCCAGGTGATTTTGCTACTCTTCAGTTTATCTAATAGTTGTAAGACATCTTCCCGATGTATCGATATTTCCTTCAATTCTTCCGCACCTTTAAATACCACTTCAGTCATGGGTAACATCCCTACATCTTCCTCAGTAAAGACCGAAGCAAAGAACTCATTCAGTCTCTCCGCTATCGCCTTGTCGCCTCTTAGTGCTCCTTTAACCCCTTTATCATCTAATGGACCAACTGACTCTCTCACAGGTTTTGTGCTACGAATGTACTTGAAAAGGTCTTTATTTCACGTTTTTGCTTCCGCAGCAAGCTTCTTCTCAAATTCTCTCTTGGCTGCCTTATCAATGCCTTGCATTTGACTTGCCAGTGCTTGTGCTGTTTCCAGGTTTCGTCGTTTGGCTCTTTTTTCCATTTCCTGAAAGATGCTTTTTTGGCAACAGCCTCTCTGACCTCACCTTTAAACCATGCTGGCAGTTTTTTGGACTTCCTTCCACTTTTCTTAAAGCATGGAATACAGCTGGTCTGGGCTTCCAAGATAGTATTTTTCAACAACACCCAAGCTTGATGTACGTCTTTAACCTTTGCAACTGCTCCTTTTAGTTTTTTCTTAACTGTTTTCCTCATTTTATCATAGTCTCCCTTTCGAAAGTTAAAAGGTAGTACTGTGGATTTCCTTACTATCCCTCCTCCACTAATTAAATCAAGTGATCATGCTATGATCACTATTGCCAAGTGGCCCCAACACCCTTATCTCTTGCACTAGATCTGGTGTTCCACTAAGGACTAGGTCTAATATGGCTTCCCCTCTGGTCGGTTCATGAACCAGCTGCTCCAAGAAGCAGTCATTTATTTCATCTAGGAACTTTATCTCCCTAGCATGTCCTGACGTGACACTGACCCAGTCGATACCGGGGTAATTGAAATCACCCATTATTATTACTGCGCTGTAACGTTTGTTAGCTTCCTTGATTTCTTTGAGCATTTCATCATCCATTTGGTCGTTCTGGCCAGGTGCTCGATAGTACACCCCCACTGCCATTGCCTTCCCCCTTTTATATGTAATTTCAATCCATATAGATTCTACAGCAGATTGTTTCCTGCAAAACTTTAATCCTTTCTGAGTCAATGCCCTCTCTAACATAGAGCGCAACCCCTCCACCAATTTGATCAGCTCTATCATTACGATATAGTTTGTACCCAGGTATCACAGTGTCCCACTGGTTGTCCTCCTTCCACCATGTCTCTGATATTCCAATCATATCTAACCTTTCATTTAGTGCTATATATTCTAACTCTCCCATCTTATTCTTTAGACTTCTAGCATTTGCATACAAGCATTTTAGAGAATGTATTTTATTCATGTTAATTTGCCTATTTTTAGACATGGGTAAATTTGGAATCTTTAAGCTCTGTCTGCTTCATACTGGAGGGCATTTGGGCTACTTTACTCTTTTGTGGAACCTCTCTGCTTTTGGTAGTATCCTTCAAGGATACATCCTTCCGAACCATCCGCTCTTGGGCGACTGTCGGCTTTCCCCTAATATCTAGTTTAAAAGCTGCTCTATCTCCTTTTTAAAGGTTAATGCCAGCAGCCTGGTTCCATCCCGGTTAAGGTGAAGCCCATCCCTTCGGAAGAGCCCCTCCTTTCCCCTGAATGTTCCCCAGTTCCTAACAAATCCAAAACCCTCATCTCTGCACCATTGTCTCATCCACGCATTGAGACTCCAGAGCTCTGCCTGCCTTTTGGGTCCTGCGCGTGGAACAGGAAGCATTTCGGAGAATGCTACCATGGAAGTTCTGGATTTCAACTTCCTACCTAAAAGCCTAAATTTTGCCTCCAGAACCTCCCTACCACATTTTCCTATGTCATTGGTACCGACATGTACCAAGACAGCAGACTCCTCCCCAGCACTATCTAAGATCTTATCTAGGTGGCGCGTGAGGTCTGCTACCTTCGCATCAGGCAGGCATGTTACCAGGCGATCCAGGCATGTTACCAGGCAATCCTCACGTCCTAATGATCGAATCACCAACTATAACTGCTGTCCTAACCCTTCCCTCATGGGCACATGTCCCTGGAGAAACTTCCTCGGTGCAAGAGGGTTTTACATCACTTGGAGGACAGGTCCTAGTTACAGGATCACTTCCTGCCATACCAGGGTGATGCTCTCCTGTCACGTGACCTCTCTCCTCCATGGCAACAGGGGTGCTGCCAGACTGGAGGTGGGACTTTAGGACTATATCCCTGTAGGTCTCGTCTATGTACCTCTCTGTCTGTCTTATGTTTTCCATGTCTGCTACTTTAGCCTCTCGAGAACGGACTTGTTCCCTGAGAGCAAAGAGCTCCTTGCACCTAGTGCACACGTAAGACCTCTCACCAACTGGGAGAATCATACATGTGACACTCAATGCAAAAGACTGGAAAGCCCCCATCCCACTGTTGGACTGCTGTCTGCATCTTAGTTTTAAGTTTGTGTCTAGACCTTTAAGTTCTTACTTACTAGGGGTTGCTATGGGTATTTATACCAATAAAACTGTACCTAATATGTTTAATATACCTTGTTCACCTGAAACGTAATTAATCTCAGGTCCTTAATGTATGACTGATTTGGGTAATGAGCTTCACCTGAAAGCACCTCCTGTCTTTTAAGATGTGTAAGTACCTATAAAGCTATGATTATCCCAGGGGTGGGTGGGTGTGGGGAGGGAGGGAGGGAAATAACACATTAAAAGAGGGCTGCTACACAGTACCCTGTCTTGTGCTGCTGAGGTAAGCTAAATTCTGATTTGATTTAAATTGTAGCTCTTAGCTGCTGCTAGGCTCAAACCTCTTATGAAATTTAAACTACAAGCTCTCTGCTGGGTTCTAAATTTAACCAGAAAGCTCTCTTCTGTGTTTTAAAACTAAAAGTACTTTTCTGATGCTAGGCCCTGAGTGACTATTAAATGTACACTACAAGCTCTCTGCTGGGTATGAAATGTAACCAGAAAGTTCTCCTCTGTGTGTTAAATTCAAACTTTTTAATTGCTGCTACTAGGCCCTAACTGACCCAACAAAAAACAGTGGGTTCACAGATTAAGTAACTTTAATACAAAGAATTATTTTTAGAAAATTACCAGAAGTATATACTCACAGTTGCAGATTTCTCTCCAGAAGTAACAGTCCCCCTTTCTAGTCCTTCAAGACATCTGTAAGGGTGGGCAACTCCACCCCATCCAGATAGTGTGCATCCTCTCAGCAACCCGTGGAACAGTTCCAGAATGCAATGTTCCTTCATCACTACCGATTTTACCCCCCCCCCCCTCATATCTGATTTTTATTGTTTTTCTTTGCCTATTCACTTCTGTTTGGGCTGTATTTGGCTATTTGCTGCTTTTAATAAAGCTGCTTTACTTAATCAAAAGTCAGGCCTGATTTCTCAGGCAGCGGGGCTGGAGAAGCCTTAATTAGGTTTTCCTGACCAGCCAGTCAAGTACTGGAATTCTCTTTTCACCATGGCCTGTGCCGTGCTTTTTTTTTCCAGTGGTTCCCTTTTTTTTATGGCCTGTACCATTGCTTTTGGCGATTTTCTTTCTTGGTTGCAAAGGAGCCTTGCAAGCATGCTTGGTGTGCGGTGGTGGTCCACATGAGCCTCACTTTGGATTAACTCCTTGGCAGGCTCCTTTTGCCCCCTCCCTCCCCCTTGTCATGGGGATGCCCAGAGCCCACATTTTGTGACATTGTTAAAGCCCAGGGCCTTCGGACAACTTGAGTGTCTCCTCTGAGTCCTCCGTGCCTTTTCTGCCAGTAGGGCAGGTGGCTCCTTACGGGCTGAAAGGTGTCTGCTTAGAGGGACAGGGGTGAGGAGCCCAGGGCTCCCCTCTATTGTGTTTGAGCAGCAGCTACTAAAAAAAGCTCATGAGCTATTTTTAGTTCTTTCTTGCTACTTGACAACCCCGGCCCTCCGGTGGCTCTACCATGGCCGGGAAGAGGGTTAGGTACCCCCCTACTTTGCTCCTTCACCCTTGCATCTCTGCAGGACCCAGCCCCATCTCCTATGGAGATTGGCTGGGATGATGACGTGGACCCTTTTTCTCCAGAAGGCGAGCCTGAGGAAGGGGAACTTTCCTTTATGGAGGGCAGGGATCCTTCTGTGATATTTTTCAGAGGACCCTTTGATACTAATTCAGGATGCTATGGCGGTCTTTCACCTTGCAGAGCCTGCCTCTGTGTCAGCATAACAGTGGATCCTATCTTGGAAGGTATCAGGGGTCCTTTTGGCTGCTTTCCTTTCCCGGAGTCCATGCGGCTGCTTCTGACTTCTCGGTGGGAGAATCAGAGCTGGATCTTAAATACCCTAAGGACCTCTGTAGGTTGTACCCCCTGTCTCAAGGATGAGCTGGATCACCTTTATTGGTCCCCTCAGGTAGATGCCCTGGTCAGGGCAGTGACCAAGCACATGACTGTTGCAGGGGAAGGGGGGTGCTGAACTCAAGGAATCTCATGATATGCAAGTAGAGATCGTCCTTAAGAATGCTGTTGTGGACTCGGCCTTGGGATCCCAAGGGGCCTTATATGCAGGCCTGGTAGTCGAAGTGCTCTTGTGCTGGGTTCAGCAACTTCTGCACAGCCTGGTGATAACCAGGTTGGAATCTGGGGCAGCGTTAAGATAGTAACTTAGTATATGATGGCAGATAAAGACCAGTATGGTCCATCTAGTCTGCCCAGCACCTTCTATGATTTAATCAGGATCTCCTCTAACCCCATGACGTCGGTTGTAGTGACTCTGACTTTGCAGTTGGTCAGTTGATGGGGCCTCTAAGTTGTGACTGAGCAAGCTCCTCTACAAGGATAGACTGTTCTTTGGTAGGATGTCTAAGTTGAAGCACCTTGGGGAGACACTTCCTCAAAGGGTCCTGGAAGTGAGGCCCAGGTGTGCAAGGTCTGCCTTCTGCAGTCTATTCTACCCATGTCTTCCTCAGAACAAAGTTGCTTTTTTAGACCTTTTCTTTTTATCTAAGAAGAGAGGTGCCTAAAGAGATGTTCCATCTGGACTGTTCTGTACTTAAAAATGGTCAATGTCAAACTCAGTCTGCCCATTTTCTTATGGAGACCTTCAGATCTGTCATTGTTTCAGTTTGGCAATGGGTGTTCCTTACCTTCCTAGATTTCACCTGAGGTGTACTTCCATATTCCCATCTGGGAGCAACACTAGCAATTTTTGTGTGTTCTAGACTGCTGTTTTTAGCTGTGGGCTCTGCCTTTTGGCCTGAAGGTGGTGTTGGTAGTGGCTTTGCGCAAGCAAGGTATCTGAGTTCATCCATACATGGACAACTGGTTGATTTCAATTCTACTCCCTGGAGACGTCCAGAGAGGAAACAATTCTGGTGATTCAGTGGTTAGATTGGCTGGGATTAGTGGTCAATTATCCCAGGAGCAGCCTGAATCACTCCCAGAATTTAGAGTATCCCTGAGCTCAATTCAACATGCTCCAGGGTTTGATTTTCCTCATGCTATATTGGTCATTCAAGCTGCAGAAAAAACTCAAAAAGGATTTTTGTGTGCAGCAGTTACCTTCAACTCATGGAATCTTTGGCATTGGCCCTGGAGCTGGTCCCTTGGACCATGTTACACATACACACTCTAGTCCCTCTGCTCTCAGCTGTTCAACCAGACTCCCCTTCTCCCCCAAGAGATCAAGGATTAGCTAGCATGTTGGTTTCAATTTTCCCATCTAATGAGCAGGATGCCTCTGGAAGCATCGATGGTCCCAGGGCCTTTGCTCCCCTTAGGAGGCCTTGTAGTTGATCAACCAGTTGCAGGCCAGAGCAATCCACCTGGCTCTGGGTTTCAGTCCTTGTTGGCTGTCAAGGCTGTCAACATGTTTACAGATAATGCCATGGTGGTGGTGTACATCATAGAGCAAGGTGGAACTCAAAAGCGTCTGGGTGGCTCTTGATGTGGCAGATCTGTGTCGTTTTCACAAAAGAACATTTGATCTGTCAGTGGTTCACATAGCTGGTGTCAATAGTGTGCAGACTGTCTTCTTGAATTGGAACACTGGATCCCAGAGAATGGGAGTTGAGCCCTCACGCTGCCTTCCTCATTGTACAAAGGTGGGGCCTCTCCGGTAATGGCCACTTGAGAGAATGCCAAACTGAAAAACTTTAACTACAGAAAGGACTCATGGGCAGTGGGCTTGGATGCCCTCCAAGTGTGCCCTAGGAGGGGCTTCTAACTATCGTCTTCTCTTGACGTGCTGCCTTCTACACAGAGTTCAGTCTTGGTGACTTCTAGTGGAACTGGACTAGCTGCATAGACCATGGTAAAAGTACCTGTTAGTATACATGTAAACCGCTCTGATGCATAAATAAAGGGCGGTATATCAAATGCCTAAAACCATAACCATACATGGTTCTCTTGTGCCTTTTGTGTTGGTGGTGTCCTCCCCCCCCCCCTCTTGTTTCCTCAAGAGAGGCCTCCTTGGACAAGGGCCTCTGGAGTATCCCATTCCGTTCTTGCTTATGGTCCTGTCCAGGAGAGGCTAGGAGTAACCTCATGGCTAGAGCACTGACCTGGGAACCAAGAGACCAGGGTTTGATTTCCACTAGTACTACTTGTGGCCTTGGGCAAGTCACTTAACCCTCCATTGCCTCAGAAGAATCCAAGTTTAAGTTACAATGTAAACCACTTTGACTGAAGAATGATAAAGTGATATAAAAAAACCTGTTAAATTTTGGAGCAGTAATTGATACTCTTCTCATGGCCTGCAGGACCTTGACCTCCCTAGCCTATAAGAGTGTGGAGGGTTTTTGAGGGTTGGTGTTCTCTCACACCTTGGAGGCTGTGAAGACAGATATTGCCACAATTTTGTCCTCCTTATGGTCTGACTTGGTTCAGGATTTGATCTGGACACACTCAAGGTTCAGGTGGCAGCCTTGACATGCTACCAGGTGCATATTCAAGATGTGTTCTTGTTAGTGTACTCTGTCGCTTGTTTCCTCAAGGGAGTAAAGCAGATGCATTAAACAGTGCCTCAGTGAAGTCTTTCTCTGGCATTGAAAGGTCTAACAGGGCCTCTTTCTGAGCCCATTTGTAGAGCTTCTCAAGTATTTGACCTCTAAGTTGGCTTCCTGGTGGCTGTTGATATTCACCAGATGAATATTGGAGCTGCAGGCCTTGTTCTGTCAAGAGCACTTTCATCTCCTTATGGACTGTGCTATCTTTTGTCTCCCTTTTTCATCTCACTATTTTCCTGTCCATCCTCTCAAAGGACCTCTCGACAAATCCCTTCATCTAGTGAATGCAAGGAGGACACTAATCTGATACCTAGAGATTAACTCTTTGCCAGTCAGACCATCTTCTTTTTTTCTCTTCAGTGGTCTGTGGAAAGGACAGGCAGTGGCCAAGCCCTCGATTGCCTGCTACTACTATTTATCATTTTGTATAGCGCTACAAGGCTGGATTAAGGGGCCATTAGTTCAGCAAACTACCTGGCTGTAAAATAGGTGCTGGTGAAAGTAAAACAAAAACAACAAAAAAACCCAAAAGTGCTCCTCTAGGCTTCCTTCTGGACAGAATCTGCCTTGGTGGCTACCTGGTCATGTCTAAATACTTTGTGAAGCACTATAGGTTGCATATGAGGGCTGAAGTGCATGGTACTTTGGGCTGGCTGTTCTGCCCACGGTGTGGTGTTCTGTTCGCCCTGCTTGGTTACATCCCACTTGTCTGGACTGGTCTAGCGGGATAAGGAAGGAGACATTTACATACCTGATACTTTCTTTCCTTGAATCCTGCTAGACCAGAACCTCCCCCAAACCTTCATGAAAAGTTTTCTGGAAGATCTGCTGCATTTTGATAGCCTTGTCGATATTGGAACCTGATACAGAATCGGTTATGGTAAGAGAGCCAAATGTTCTAAATATTCCGATTTAAGATTAGTTATTAATGTTTATAATGACTGAACTTGTTCAGAGTTCTTAAGTCTTGCTGCTTGGAAAATTTCATACTGACTTCTTAGGGCTGCACCAGCAGCTATACCAAGTGATGGCATCACTGAAAGCTTTTAAAGTCTGCTTCCACTTGCTGGCAAGGAAGCATAACCCATTCATCAGGACTGGTCTAGCAGGATTCAAGAAAAGAAAATGATCATTAGTTATGTAAATTTCTCATCATGATAGGTAAAATAGCGCACTCACATTTATTACTGAAACTACACTTGAGGTAGAAATGATTGATTTGCAACTAAAACTTCCTAAACTAATTACTAAATTACCTGGTCTGCTATGCACTTATGATGAGAGCAGAGATGTATTTTTTGCTTGAACTAATGCCCACTCCCACAACTAGCCAAGAGGAAATGTAAAACCAGTGACTTACAGGTTTGCTGAAGAGTGGAACTTGGTCAAGTTTCAGCCAGATCCATGGCCAGCAGTTATTCCAGAGGCTGATTTTATAATGCAGGCTCAAACCTCTGTGAGCAAATGGCATGCAGAGGTTATATTCTTACCTGAAGTACTGGCACAAGGCTTAGCTTGTCCATCAGCAAGGACGAATTAGCCTTTGAGGAGAACACAGTATCTTTTTTGGTAAAGGAGGAAAAATGCACAAATGTACACCAAACCTCGAAGGCAAAAAGTGCAGTGTTTTGTCTATGCCAAACTTTGCACAATAAAATGTTATCTTAGTTCTTGGATTGGTTAGACCCAGGGCTCCACTGGGTGGCTGGGCAAAGCAGGAAGCAGCTTTCTGTAGGTGGTCTCCCACACAATAGGGTCCATTGTGAGAGAGATTGAATGCAGGAGCAGATGACATACAGTATGTCTCAATACACTGCTGCTTCTTTAAGGCTGTTCAAGCTTTTTATTTTTTTCTACCCTGAGAGCTTCAAAGTCTTGTTGCCAGCATGTAGACAGAACAGAAAACATAGAAACATGATGACAGAAAAAGACCACATGGCCTATCTAGTCTGTCCTTCCATATCAACAATTACAACAGTCCACTTTTTACCTTTAGAGATCCTCTGTGTTGGTCCCATGCTTTTTTGACAATGGTTTTCAGTATCCACACACACAAACACTGTGGCATCAGCAGATCTGAGGCCTATGGAGTAGGAAACCATGTCATTTTGGTTCAGAGATCTCAGTTCTTTATCTTTCTTTATTAAAACATTTGATAGACTGTCCATCGGAAGCCATCTGGGCGGTTTACAATAACTAATTATTTATTAGAAAAGCCAGAAACAGAAAAGGAACTACAGTGTTACAGGAAAGTGCACACCCATACAAGACTAAAGAGAAAGAGAGTCTAAGTGGAAGGAGAGGGGGGAAACGGGGGGGGGGGGCGGTCAGTGAAAGGGAGGTCATAGGCAGTACAGAAGAGGTGGGTTTTTAGGAGAGACTTAAAATTGGGAAATGATTCTTCTTGACGGATTAGGGGAGGAAGGGAATTCCACAGTGATGGGGCTAAAAAAAAAAGGTGGAATACTGGGTTTGCTCCAGGCAGGCACGGGCAGGAGAGGGAAGGTCAAGCCGGTTGGTGTACAGGGACCAGAGGCTATGAGGTACTGTACGAAAGTGTATTGAGTCTACGAGATACTGAGGGGTATGCTGATGCAGGGCCATGTGTGTTGGGATTAGGAGTTTGAAGGTAATGCGGTAGGGGAAGGGGAGCTAGTGCAGGTGGACCAGGGAGGGAGTGATGTGATTGAAGCGAGGAGTATGAATTAGGAGATGAGCGGCAGTGTTCTGAATTAGCTGTAGATGGTGAAGTTGATGGTGGGGGATACCGGCAAAAGCAACATTTACAATCGAGACATTCAGGTTCCAGACAGGTGGTGTGGGCCATGGTCCCACAGATGTAAAATATGGGGGAAGCGGGGGTATTCAGTGGCGGCTAGCACTCAAATAGTAACTAGCAATCGCCACTGAACTTTGAGTCTGGATATTCAATGCTGGGGTCATATCTGTTCCCTGTAAAATAGTTATCTCCAAGTTACAAAGCCCTATTCAATGTAATTTCAGTTTGTTCAATGTAAACCGCACTGATGCAGAATAGCGCGGTATATAAGAGAATGTAAAGAAATAAAATAAAATATCTGGCCACTGGCATTGAATATCCATGTTGGCTGGATTATGTGTTATAATCTGGTCAGCGTTGATATTCAGCTGCTGGTTGGATTGCAAAAGTGGCTAAAGTTAGGACAGCTATCCAATTGTTCTAACTTTAGCTGGTTAGAGTTAACTAGGCAGTGGCTGAATATTGCCACCACGCTGTTAACCCACGGTGCTGTCCTCATAATGCTTAGATGCTAGCTAGCTAACATCAGAGGCTACATCCAGGGATATTCAGTGGCACTAACCTCATTAGAGCCCCTGAGTATCCTGCTAAGCGGCACTTAGGTAGTTTGCAGTTCTGCAAACTGCCTAAATGCTTTTGAATATCTCCCCCCATAGGGAATATTTCAGCCCATTCTTAAAATATTTTTGCTTTGCCTTCCAGGAGCCTAGTGTTCTACATTTAGGGGCTTGTGTGGTCATTGTGTGGCAATTAATGTGTACACACAAAATGCAGGGCCTTAGCAGTTATATCTGGTAATTTACTGCATTAACAGCTAATGTGGAACAGGGTGGAGAATGGACAGAACCCACACATTAAGGTGTGAAGCTAGCGCAGTTAACTGTTAGGTTTAAGTGGAATTAAGTGCACCACATTTTCTCAGAGTTAACTGAATGACAAAGTGCTGGGAATGCTCCCTACAGTTAATATGGAGGCTTTTTTGCTGGTGTCTGTGCCAGCATGGAAAATTTAAACAAGCAAAATGCACAGTCTTATCTCATGTTTTAGTAGATACACCCTTTCAAGTTTAAGTTCATTTTGTTTAAGGTTTTGAAAGGCTTAAACCTGGATAGTCTGCATGTTGTATTTCAGTGTAAGCAATGTGATCAACGAACAAGGCTTGTCATTCTAGATTGTCAGAAGATGTGGCTTGTAAGGACTTGTTGCAGTTTTTATAATTGCTTCTATGGTTGTATGGAATTTGCTGCCTTTATAATGCTACTTGAAGGATAATTCTTGGTTTTAGGAAAGGCTCATGTTTTTTTATAATGCCAATTTGAAAGGTGGTGGGGTTTTTTTCCCCTCTCTTTTCTAACTCATGATTCAACTTTGTTTGGGTCTATTATATTGATATTACTAGTATTTAGACTTTCAGATATGTTAAATACTGTATTACATATTTTATATTTATCAAACTTGAGAAACAACAGCTGTAGCCTTGACTTAAAGTTTAAGACATACTAAAATATAAATGTTTTGTGTACAGTTTGAAACAGCAGGCTATAAATCTTAATAAACGATAGTCACAAAGCTACAGGTCTTTAAGAGAAAATGTTGATGTCCATTTTATGATTAGAATCCAAACAGCTCAATGTGGTTTACAATACAAATTTACACACATGTAATATTCTTGGAAAATGGAACAGATCAGTATCCCGGAATCCCAAGGCATTGATTGCTTTCATTCTTATCTTGCAATTGCATTATTTCTGTCCTTTGTTTTTAGGTATAGACTTCCAAGGCTGTTATGCTATATCCTTGTGCCATTCACAGGTTGTCTCACAGAAGATAAAATTCATAATACAGTGAGGCAGATATGAGGCAGCTGGATGGCATATGAGGTTAAATGGGATGTTTTTTTTTTTAATTACTTCAAATTTTAATTTGTACTTGATTATTTTATTGATGTCTGTACTCTGTCTAGAATGGTTTATGGTTGGGATAGGGTTCTTTAGAAGTCATTGTTTAGTTTTTTGCCAAATAAAACATTTTGTTGAGTCAGAAATTTTAACTTCTTGGCCATATTGTTGCCTCAGGTATGCATGTAGATTGAGCCCTTCGGGGACGAAGGAGTATATACATTACCTGATTGTTAACCACCTAGAATGCGTTTGCAGATGGGTGGGGTATAAATGCCTTAATAGAATAATACATTCTATAAAATAAGCATATACAGTACCTTGTCAAAAGGCACCAGGCACTCAGCTAATCATTCATCTGGCGTGTACTATTAGAACCTCTTTTTCCAGGAGATGTTTTGTTTGTAAACGATTCTATTCTGAATGAAAAAATGGATAGTATAATAGCATTATGCCTGTTTTAATGGTCTAAGTGTCTGGTCATAGCTTCTTTCTTTTGGGAGTCTTGGGTGAATCCAGTTAACATTAAGGAAGTAGCAATTTTTTTTTAATCTTTCCTTTTTCTCTTTTGAATTGCTTGTGATGAGTGCAGCAGCACCTCACATTCCCTTTTCTGTTTTTAGTTGTCGCATATGTATCGCCACATGACTGTCAGGATGAACATTTCAGAAATGGACCACAGTGTTGCCCTTTTTTATATCAAAAAACTTGCTATGAGCATTCTCCAGTTGCATTGTTCTGCTACCAAAACTAAAGTGTTAAGCTATTTTATGGGTTCCTGTGAAAGGTCCCTATGATTATTCTATCTGAATGATGGCTTATATGATGGTAACCTCTCTTATTTAGGCTAGGTCATTCTGAAACATAAATAGGCCGCCTTGATGTGCGGGATAGATGTTTCCCTCACGAAAACCTCTAGACTGTATTCCTAAACCATGCGGCTCTGCATGTACATGGTACGAAAATGGGGATCTTAGAATATGGGCGGCGGGGGATAGAATGGGGGTATGGCAAGCAGCAGAGAAAGTGGCAAGCCACAGAGATGTAGAAAGCCTATTCCGGAAAGGCCTGTGTACATCCTGAGTGTTTCTTGCAGACGCCTAGGTTATGCCAGCATTTCTATCTTTCTGCTCTGATCTTCAGTGCGTCCCATATAGATGAATGGCGATGACATGGCTGCATTGAACGGGTGTGTCTGCTGTCTGGGAGGGCACAAGGTGCATTTGTAAAGTTATAGAATGCATAGATGAGGAATGTTTGTAAAGTTAGGGCAGGGTTGGCCCATCCCACTGGGTGGCTGCTTAGGGTGGCCGGCCCGGGTGGGGGCAGCAGTAGCGCACATGACCGACCGTGCTGCCTCTCCAGCTGTTGCCATCTCGGGAGGAGGTGGGTAGCATTTCTAAAAACGGTGGCAAAAAGCCGCCACTTTTAGAAATATTATTGCTGCCTCTCCCTTCTGAGACTGAATCAGCGGCGGCAGCTGGGGAGCCTCCCTCCCACAGCCAGGGTTTCTGCATAGGGCAGCAGAAACTTTGGGCTAGTCTTGGGTTAGGGAATAATTAAAAAAAAAAAACCAAAAAAAAAAACCCCCACCCCTACAGAAATATAAAGCACTGCAATAGTCTTTTATTCTGGCTATACTGACATTTTGCTGTTTGTGCTAAAGGGGCTATTTTAGGCTTCTCAAATAATTCCAGTGTTCAGAAAGATGGGAATGTAGATGTAGGGATGGTATGAGGTAGTATGGAACAGATTTGTGTTTGGTAGAGAAATGCAGAGCAGATGTGTTGTCCTGAGATGCTGTGCCATGTCGTCTTACCAGACGTTTTTTAGGTGCAGGGCATGATGTTTACAGAGGTATGTTAAGAGTGTGTGGTATGGGGTGGAGGCTCTGGTGTGCTGATCCGCAACCCTATGGGACATGTGTACCTGGACCATGGGACTGACTGCAGCATCACTAGGAGACAGTGTGAATGGGCAGTATATTCTGTAAAGCTGCTCTGCATCAACATAGCAGGACATGTCCCTGTCGGTAGTGGAGGACCCTCGGAGTGGGGGCATGCTGCAAATGCCATTAATAGATATCTAACTGCACCATGTTTGTGACTGCAATTACTTAGGTGCTCTTCAAATGCCATGTTTTTGCTACAGGGTCTGTCTGGACAAACATCTCACTTTCCACTTGCTTATACAATAGCTTTGGTGCACGTACATAGTGTTATGGGCATGCAACAGGCTAATATATATAGTCTGGTTTGTATGACCATATCTGTTTCATCCGTACTAATGTTTGCATGAGCGCAGCACTTGGTGTGAGCAGCAGCTTAGGAGATTTATATTTTGCCAGCAGGGGCCTGGCCGCACAGATGGAAGTATCTGAAATGTCTTTCATCAGAATATGGTGGGCACAAGGATGTATGCCGCACCAGAGACGTATATCTTCCTGATTCCGGAACCACAAGTGCGTCTATACCAGTGGTTTTGAAATCCTGTTTTCAGGTTAAACATCTCTGCCAGCCAGACATGGCTGTTTATAGAATCGTGCTCTGTGTTTGTTTTTCCCTTTTAACTAAGTCTGTCTTGGCATATTGCAACAAACTAAAGTCTATTTAAAGTAATCTTGCAGCCGACTTGTTTACAAAATATAACGTACATTAATTTGTGCTTAATATGTAATTTATAAAGTTTTAAAGTATGGATCAATCATGTGGAAAATCCTAAATAAAATTTTAATAAAGGCATTTTTAAAGAGCCAGCTTGTACAATACATAGTTGGGTTAAAACAGCTCTCATGTGATGCCAGATACAGTTGTGGTCAACAATATTGGCATCCTTGCATTTTTTGGTATGTTGTATACAATATCTTGAGAAATACAGTTGGAATATTTTAAAATTGTCATTTTAATGTTTTTTTTTTTTTATACAACAAAAAAGACATCTGCAACTTAGACAGTTAATTTCTGAGAAAAAAACAAAATTATGACTGGATAGGATTAATAGCACCCTTCATTAATATTTGGTTGCACAACCCTTGGCAGTAATGACAGCCTCCAAATGTTTCTTGTAGCCATCTAAAAGTTTCATACATCTGTCTGCTGGTAGTTTCTCCCACTCTTCAACTGCGATTTGTTCCAGCTCATGAATGTTTCCAGGATTCCTTTTACCAATGGCAGATTTCAGCTCTTTCCAAAGGTTCATGATTGGCTTGAGAGGAACTCATTGCTGGCCAGTTTAAAATGGTCCATTCTTTTTTACTTTTGGATGTATGTTTTGGGTCATTGTTCTGCTAGAGGACCCATAACCTTTGACCCAGACCTAGCTTACAGACACTAGGTAGCACATTTTTGCTCCAGAATACCTTGGTATGTTTATGTTTGTTAAAACTTTATATACCGCCCAATACAGTTAGCATCTGGGCGGTTCACAATACATAAAATCAATTTAAAAAAAATGTTAAAAAGAGAGAGAGCTGTGAAAGAGCCAGAAGAACGCCATAAAATCAAAGAAAAAAGGGATAGAAACAGAGAAACAGATTGGGGGGTAAAGATGGGTAACAAAAGGGAAAAGAGAAGGGGACGGCAACAACATAGAAAATAATATAAGACAGGGGTAGGGGTATGCTGTCATAGGCCTAGGGGGGGGGGAAGATGGGGCCGGGAAAGGAAGGTTAAAGGCAGAACAGAAGAGATGGGTTTTGAGGTTAGCTTTAAAGGACGGGTAGGAGGTTTCTAGACGTAGAGAGGAGGGAAGGGAGTTCCAGAGCCTTGGACCAAGAAAAAAGAAAGCGGAAGACCGGGTAGATTCTAGGTGCACTTGGGAGGGGGAAGGTAGAAACATACGGTTAGCATGAATAGAGCGGAGAGGACGATGAGGGGTATGAAGGTGAACCTGGCTGGCAAGATACAGGGGGATACCTGAATGGATCACCCTGTGAACAAAAATAAGAATCTTAAACTGAACACGAAAGACAACAGGAAGCCAATGAAAATGTATTAACAGAGGGGTGAGATGATCGAACCGTGAAGCATGGGAAAGGACACGAACAGCAGCATTTTGAACACATTGAAAGCGACTAAGTTGGGATTGGGGGAGACCAGCAAGACAAACATTACAATAGTCGAGACGAGACATAACAAGGGAGATAATGAGAGTAGTCATGGAAGAAATAGTAAGAAAAGGACATACGGCACGAAGTTGTTTAAGGAAAAGAAGGAACGTTGGACAACTGAGGAGATATGTTCTTTAAAGGAAAGGGAGGAATCAAGAATCACACCCAAGTACCGCAAGGAAGAGACGGTGGGGATGGGTGAAGAGGAAAATAAGGGAGTGAGGGTAGGAGTGGGATTACCGAAAGTGAACCATATGGCCGAAGTTTTCGAGAGATTAATGTGAAGAAAGTTAGTTGAGAGCCAGGAGGCTACAGAAGAGAGACAAGTATTGAAGGCAGTGATATCGGGTGCAACAGAATCGGTGTGATAGAGGAGAAAGATATCATCCGTGTAGTAATAGGCAGAAACACCGTGTTGCTGGACAAGGAGGGCAAGAGGGGCCAGGAATACATTAAAGAGAAGAGGGGCGAGAACAGAACCTTGAGGAACACCACAGGGAAGGGGTGTAGAGGGAGAGGACTCTGAACCAGTGTGAACTGAGAGAGTGCGACTGAACAAAGAGTGAAACCAACGAAGAACCAAACCAGAAAGACCTGCATCCTGAAGTTAATACTTTCCAGGCCTCCAGCTCCTGAGGTAGCAAAATGGCCCCACAACATTATGGACCCTCCACCATATTTAACTGTAGGAAGGATGTGTTTTTCCCCCTTATAAGCTTCATTTCTTCACCTGTAAATGTATGGTTGGTCTGTATTGCCAAAGAGTTTAAGTTTGGGTTAATTTGTCCACAGAACATTTTCCCAGAAGGATTGTGTTTTCTTAAGGTGGGTTTGGACAAAGATCAGGTGTGCTTTTTTATGTCTGTCTTTGAGCAGTGGGGTTCTCCTTGGCCTTCACCCATGAAGTCCTCCTTTGTTTAGTGCATTGTGCAGTTGAAGCCACCACTCTAGCTTGCTCCAGGTCAGCCTTAAGCTCTTTGGATGTTGTACATGGTGGTTTTGCAACAGTTTGCACACTAACCTTCGAAGACGTGGATTAAATTGATCTTGTTTTATTCAGTTCTTTTGTGTCAAATATGTGTGTATACATAGTCCAAAGACACTCTTCTTTTAGGAGATAGTGGACATTAAGGGGTTGAAATGTAAGGGTGCCAGTGTTAACCACAACTGTATGAGGCTAAATTGTATGGGGGCAGTGCAAGTGATTAAAATATTTCTGACACCTGAAGCATGCATGTTGAAGCGCCTATTTACTAAAGTACAGTAAGGATGTCCAGTACCCACAAGGCAACTACAAAGCCTTTACATTATATTAACATATTCCTATATAGTTAACACAGACAATTTCTTTAATGTGCATTAACTGCATTGCAGATAAACTATACAGTTGGCTACACCTATTTTAGGTAACATTAACTGAGCTTTTTTAATTGCTGCGTTAACTACCTTGCATTAACTCTTAAGTTGTATTCTCTTCCCTATCTGCATTTGTTAAATGTTGAAATTAGTGTGTTAACTGCTGCATTAACAGCTAACGCAGCTTAATAAATAGGCCCCCAAATGGTTTGGCACTTGCATATAATTGTAATTTTGTTTACAATCTGGGATTTTTTTGTTTATTGAAGACATCCTTCTGCAAATCTTTTCATGAACTGTGAGGTGGTGACTTTTGCTCTTAACAATGCTGTGGGCTGATTTGCCTAGCTGCAGTGTCCAGCATTAGTGAACAAACAATATGTTGTGGATTGTGAATGGTTGTCAGTCTGCTGTAGAATCGACATCCCCATAGTGTGAAACTATCTTACTCTTTCTGCATCTCTTTGTGGGCAAGTACAGTTTTTATTTCTGAACTGATTTAGTGAATGTAGCATTTCTATCATAAGGTAATAGTGTGCCAACCAATGTCTTACTGTTTTAAAACAGTTGTCACATGCAAGTTTGGTAGTGAGGACTCTTTTTTTTTTTTTATTTTTAAGATGAGATAAGCAGAGGAGGTGAGACAAACCTATACAAAGTGATGGTCTGAGAGTGTAATACACCAGTAATGATGCCTATAAATGTTAGGTATGTACATGCTTCATAATAGAGCCTTTTTTATTATCAAAATATAGCAGTTGGTTTATTTTTTTTGTGTGTTAGCTTGCGCCTTTCTAGTAGTAGCTCAAGATGAGTTGCATTTGGGTACAGTAGGTATTTTCCTGTCCCCCGAGGACTTACAATCTATGGCCTGCAGGGCAAAGGTTCAGCCCCTCTTCCACCACCGCTCATGTTGATAGTATTTGAGTTAAATGCAGGGGCTGGGTCAGCCAGTTGAGCAACTCAATTGATTAAATGTTGTGTGTTGCTGTATAAATGCCAAAAGCTGTTTTGCCATATTCTAATTGCAAAAGAAATACAAGAAACAAAAGTAAGAAAATTCCTGGGATCAGGGATGGAACTGTTCAGACAGGTAGTGATTTTCATGCTGAGGAGAGATGCACAGAAAATACCACCTCGATAGTTTAGAAATAGAGTAAGAAAAGGGAAAAAAAGATTGATTATTAAATTAGAGGCTCTGTATTCAACAGGGAGACTAAATGTTTAGTGTTAGAACAAATTGAGAGAATTTTGAAGTGGAATCTGGAATTTGTTCTTCTGTTTCCAGATATCAATGGGCTAGCTGTAGAAGAATTAAACTGTTAAAAATAAAGTTGCATTGAGCCTTTTGGGTACCCGACAAAGATGAAATGTGGCTGAATGATACATTCATATAGTCTGTACAAATGCTCGTTAAAAGAGGGTCAAAAGTACCAGAATAACCAGGGGCAGCAGAACATCTTTTTGGCTGCAAAAGCCAAACAAATCTCCCACCCGACTCCTCCCCTGCCCGCCCCCCCTCCCTGCTTTCTAGCTAGTGATGCTGTGTTAGGCAAGATATTGGGGGGGGGGGGGACGGGACTCACCCCATTCTACTGCCTATGAGAATAACTAATTTATGATTTGCAAGGTTCAGTATGATGCATATTAAATAATCGTACCTTGGCAAAAGTAGTCTATATGCAAAAGCAAACATTATGCCCCTTTTGGAAGCCAAAGAGGTGAAAAAAAAGGGGTTTCAAGACATTTGAGGATGTGTATGAAAGCAAACGAATTCAGAGCCAGGGCTGGTTTTAACGATCAGGCAAACAAGGCAGTTGCTGGGAGAGGCAAAGAGCAGCTGCAGCCCAAACTAAACAGTGGATCCCGACAGCCACACAGCCACGTTTGTGCACAGGGAGGGTGGGCAGTTTTCTAGTAGCCCATTTACCCAAATGGCTTTAAGAAATTGCTATCGTGTGTGTGTGTGTGTGTGTGTGTAATTTTACATAACAAAGCATTTACATATTACAAGTATGATATCCAATTATTTTTACAGAATTGATGGTGTGGTGTTGTGATTGTATAGTTTAACTTTCAGGCTCTAAGCCTCTTCCCAACTTCTCCCTGAGATTATCATTAATCGAAAAGGGGTACAAGGCTGAAAGTTGTCCTAAGGTGCCCAATATGTTTGCCAGGCCCTGGATATAATAGTCATGATTTAGGGGAGGAGTCTGTTAATCAGGTGATCTTTCCCGAACGAATGAGTGAACGCTAAGTGTTCCTCTAAGGCTGGGGTCACCAACCTCCAGAGGGCCGCGGGCCGCACAGCCGACTACCGGGAGCCTCGTGGGCCGCACCCCCCTTCTCCCCGCCCCCGCGATGGCGAGTACACAGTCCTTTATGAATTCGCCATCGGTGAAGGGCTTGAGACGAGTTGCGGCGAGGTAGGCAACGCAGTAGCTAGCTGTGGTGTTGCTGGTGGCTGCAGTCTGGGCGGCTGTCACGCTCCTTCACAAAGAGAGCGGACTGGCGTTGGAGCGCAGACGACATGCGGGTAAACTCCTGCTTCTTCTTGACTGCATCCATCTTGGCGTACTCTGGGTGGACGGACTCGAAGTGGCGCTTCACATTGTAGTCCTTCAGAACGCCAACGGTCTTCTGACAGATGACACACAGCGCATGATCCTTGTGCTGCGTGAAGAAGAGCTTGTTCCACTCAGGGTTGAAGCCGCGGTTCTCATCGCTGAGCTTGCGCCGCTTGTTCGTGGGGGAAGCCATGGGGGAAAAAAGAGAACAGGAATTCTATCGATAGCTGCAAAAACAGAATCAAAGTTTAAGCCTTATTGCTGATTGGTCCTCTAATTTGCGCGCTGCTCTTGGGAAACCGGTCACGTGCCGTTGAACCCGCCGAGCATGCCACGGGCCGCAGATACAATGGCGGGAATCCTTGGCGGGCCGCACGTAATGTTAACCGGGGTAGAGCCTCGCGGGCCGCACGAAGGGACCTCGTGGGCCGCAGGTTGGTGACCCCTGCTCTAAGGTGATGCAGAAAATGTGTTGGCAGGTGAGGACATTTTTTTGTAGAGGTGCCGAATTGTTCTTTCTCTGGAAGTTGTGGAGTGAATGAACTACACTATCCTGCGGTTTAGAAAGAAATTGAAGGCATATCTTTTTCCGATCTAAGTGGTATAGAGATATTGGAGCCTCGCTTAGATGGGCATGGTAGGCTACATTTTGCTAAAGTGAGCAGGAGTCCTGTGGTTAGTATGTTCTTCTTTTTGTGGTGGTTTGTATTTTTATTTTAAAGCATTCTTTCATTGCACTTGTATCTGATTTTGTAAGAGGCTTTGCATGACGTTATGCCAGAAAGGCAGTATAGTGTGTGTTAAATGACATCTTGGATTGCAGCTCTTTTAAATTTACAATGGAGTAATTTTCAATATCAAATTTGCTGCTCGGGTATTTGTATTTGGAAGAAATTTGTAGCATCATTGGAGTTTTATATTAAATTATATCAATACAGAACACAATATTTAGGGTCTCTTTACTAAAGGTTAATGTGCCTTAAGTGTCATTGCATCCATAGGAATTTAAGGACTGTGTACACTTAACTTGCGTTAACTTCATCAAGGCGCATTAAAACCTTTTAGTAAAAGAACCTCTTAGTTGTGAGATTGCTCAGCACTAATTGCTCATAATTAAGACCAAGTGAGCAAGATCGGCATTACCTTTTCTAGTTTAGATTTTGCCAGATGTCTTCCTTTGTATTGATGCTTCCCCAAGTTTAAAACACAATTGTAAAACTTTAAAATGTTTCTTTTTGTATTTAGTTCGTGCCTTTCTAGTAATAGTTCAAAGCACGTTACATTCAGGTATGGTAGAAATTTTGGTTGACTTTGCTTGTCTAAATTCTATGCCCTCTTGAGATCCCCCAGGGAAGCCTGCATCTTAGTGTGTGTATGTATATAGTGGTTGTCTGGGTTCCTTTATGAAAGCGTTTACCTTCCAAGGCTTACCGTGTCTGATGTGCAGGGCCTTGAAGGTGTTGCTCATTGCATAGAGCAGTCTGGTTAGCTGTACCTGCAAATCAGTATTTCAGGCTCTCCCTAATGCATATGCATGAGAGAGCTTAGCATACACTAGATCTCCAGAGTACACACATCAATCTTTATATAGAATTCATTATGAATATCCTGAAAACCAGGGCCTGATATTCAAAAGCACTTAAGCGATCAGCAGTGAATGAGGACCACATAGGTATGCTTTAAACTGTTGCACGTATATAGCCAAAAGTTAATCAAATTAATCGCTGTACAGCCAAAGTTGTACATTTTTTCAATTGAAGCAGTATTTGGAATATTCCAGGAGTAGGTACAGTTCAGCTGCTGTCTAACTTGCATGTTCAAATCTGATTGCAGAAATAGAAGGAATAATTTTAAAATGGATATTTTTTTTCCATTTAACATTTTTATGATGGCAATTTAAGCATTTAAGCGTGAATACACAGCCTGGCTGAAAATCCCTCCATGGGGTGACTTGTAACATTAGGCATAGGCTGGTTTTTTTTTCAGTGGCGGAAGTTCACATTAAGGGCCTCCAAAAAATATCAGAAAGGGCCTCTGCTGCTAGGGGGACTCTTTTTGTGTTGACTAGATTGTCCCTGCTCATCACAGCTTACAGTCTTTTTTTTTATATGTCTCTGCACAGTGCTGCATACACCTTGTAGCACTAAGGAAATGGTTATACGTGGGCCCTTTTCTCCCCTGAGGCCTCCTGCACTGCAGGGGCTGATAGAGTACAATTTATAATCAGTGTTACATATTGACTACCAGACTGGCCAGCTGTTCCTTCAGGATAGCATTAGGTTATCGCTGGCATAAGGGTACAGTCTTTTACTTCTAAGATGGTTTTGGTGCTGGTGGGGTGCTGCACTCTATGTGCACTGAGTTACTAAGTGTTTGGTTTTTTTTTTGTGCTCAATTCTGCACTGGAGATATTTTTTTCAGTTTTCTTTCTCATGAAGCACCTTCGGCTCCTCCCATTCTTTCCTTACCACTTTAGTGCCAAGTTAAGTCTGTTTTTAAATCCTCTGTCTTTAGGAAAAGATCTTGATGAATCAGATTCTAATGTTACATAACTTTTTTTTTTTTTTTTCAGGATCCATGTAATTTCTACAGATGTCTAGTCCATTAGTCAATATATGTAGTACTCCACTGTTCCCGAAACCCATCCTTAGTTTTGCAGATTGTTCTCCACACTATTCCTATCATGCTGCACTTTTTGCTCTGACTTATAACTTAACGCCCCTTTTTACTAAAGCCTGGTGACCAGTTAATATGCCTTTTTAACACATGACCACTGGAAGCTGGGAGCACTGACATGCAGGCAAGCCCGCCAGTACACACTAAAATGCAGGATCATTGACATATGGGATGAGGTGGGGAATGGGCAGAATGTGGACATGGAGAGCACCAGCACCGTTAGCGCCAGGGAAATTGCCGTGCATTAAGCAGCAGTGTGGCTCTTAATGAGAGTTGACTTGACGATACTTCTGTGGGAGCCATTGGGGGAATCTGCCTCACTGGCGTGCACGTTAGAGTTTGCATCCTAGCGTTCATCTGCCAGAAACATGCTGGTCAGCCCCCAACAGCTAATTTTATGCACTTAACGTGTGTTTGTCTCATATGTTAAGCACAGATCATCAGTGAGATTTATTAAACGGATCCCTTTGTGTGCACTTTTTTAAAGTGTGCATTTTCTGCTGCTATAATTGTTTGTGGCTGACGTGTCAGCTGCTTGATTTGCTTGTTACAAGCATTTTTCATCCTCTGAAAAAGCTATGTTTTGCTTTTGAAGACTGTTTTTAAATCTCATTGTAATTGCCTTTTTATGGGTCTCCTGCACTTAACAAGATTTAAGCAGTGATTACATTCCAGAAAAAAAAAAGTACTTATTCTGCTAGACCAGTCCAGACAAGTGGGTTATTCTCCCTTGCCAATAGGTGGAGGCAGACTTGATTAACTTTCAGTGGTGTCATCGCTTGCCATATCTGCTGGTGCAGCACTGAGAAGCCAGTATCGTCTGCCCCAAACAGGTGACAGTGTTTGGAATGGTGCAGCAGTGCAGACGGGCCTGCCTTCCCCTGACACAGGACATGGTCTTTGTGACTGAGATCTGCAGGTCCAACGTTCGCTCGTTAGGCCCCAGTCTCCTTCAGCTTGCAACTGCCTTGTATCCAGTACTGTTACCTACCAGTTCCAGCACCGGTGGGCTGGAAAATGGATAGGAAGACTCCACAGGTCCTGGAGTGCCATAAGCCAATCAGGTTTTGAAAATGGTTTGATTTTGTAAGCAAATGTATCTCATCTGGGCTTTTTCCTTTTTTTTAAGGGATACCCCGTGATACTGAGTACCGGCACCTTTTTTCATTACCTGTTAAAATTGGCCCATGGTCCTCCATTGTATTAATGGAAAAGCACTGTACATGAGTACAGGTGCCTTTTGTGCTAGGAAAAATGCACTGTATCTTGTCCATATTCATGGTAGATATCCATGAAAACCTGACTGTCTTGTGGCACCCCAAGTATAGGACTTATCAGAGATTAATGCCTATTGGTATACAACAGCTTGTACTACTGTGGTTTCTAATTTTGAAGTGTTTTGCTGATGTTCTATAGTGGTTTACTGTGTTTAGCAGATGTTTGCACTGAGAATCCATTCGCTCTAAGAGTGTTTGTTTGCATTTGGTAATTGTGTACTCATTTTTAATGATGAGCTTTAATAAAAGGGTTGAGCCACTAGGACTGCTTATGCTAATGTACAGACTTTGCAAATTCTGCAGCTTAGTTGGAAATGGGGAAACTATTTTTTTAGTACATTATGATGCTGTAAACATTTCCTGGAGATGGAGCTGTAACATTTCTGAAAAAGTGAGTCAGTACAGAGGCAGCTGGGGTTAGGTTTCTTAATTTCCCAGGAAAACATTTCACTTAGCAAGACGGGCAAATCCTCTGGTTTAAGGGGCATAAAAAAGGAAGATGGCTCCCCCTCCAAAACTCCCACCAGTAAGGCAATGGAACTCAGCTCCTGAAGTATCTGGAAATCCCCCAGTCCTATATGGCTTCATGGATAGGGCCAGCCACAGATTTGGTCCAAGGTGTTGATGCCCTATGCAGATCTTAAGTCTTATGCCCTGCCCTCCCCCCCTCCACCCCCCCCCCCCCCTGGTTGTCAGAATCTATTGTTTAGCTATGAATGCCCTGCTCTTATACAACCTGTTATGACCTTAGGTGACTTCATAGTTTGCCTGGTGGTTGGACTGGTTCTGTTCATGGACCAAATCACTGGATCTAATCTTCCTCTACCTCCTTTGTAAAAATAAAAGGAGATGTTTAATTTTCCCAGGCAGTTGTACATATAAACTCTGGTTGTGTAAGTTGCTATCTAGCCAGAGTTTAACTGTACATCCCAAGAAGGTGTTTGAAGTTATGCAGATAGTGGCTGAATATCACCCTTATGGGAGTTATTCTGTGCCACAAATAGCGGGGATGGATGTCCCAACAGGACATCCATCCCTGCTATTTGTGCCTTCCCCCACTGGCATCTAACATCCCTGCCTGTTGTGCGGGGAAGTTAGATGGGGGCGGGGAAGGGGCAGCTTGGGGGCAGAGTCTGGGTGGACAGTGGGCGGTCACCAGCCCTGGACGTACAGGGCCGGCGACATGTGCGGGGAAGTTATTCCACCTCCAAGGTGGAATAATTTCCCTGGATGTGTTTGGTTTTTTATTAAATGCGTGGCGTGGATGGGGTAGGGGGACTTGGAGGACATTCCCCGCAGCCTGACCCTGGCCTTAGGATGCCAGATCGGGGGATGGGCTGTGCAGAATAAGCCTTTTTTTTTTTTTTTTTTTTTCCCAGCAGCCGGCATCATGGCTTTTAAATGGATTGGTGGTGCCATGGCAACCAGAGGCCATGGCACCACGGCTCCATTTAAAAGCCCTGACTGAGTTAGTTGGGCTTGTCATGTACATGCAGGCTGGACTGAATCGCAGTATCGGCCTGCATATACATAACTGATCACAATTCTGATCCTGCGGGGCTAGATGTGCTCCTCAGAATCAGAATCGCAAGCCCCTCTGTACGTCCAGAATGGAATGAGCCCTTATACGGATAACTTATCCATCCAAATCAAACTACAGAAACAGCAGGGATAATTTAATATAGAAACTTACTTACCTTTGCACAAATAGCAGGGATAAGTTATCTGTATAAAGCTATGCCAACATATATTCAGCAGATGCCATAATAGTCCATACAAGAAAGTAATAATTTTGAGTTTTTTCTAATCTAACAGACTTCCCTTGGGAGATTGATTTGTCTCCAAAATTGAGATATACTTAGGCATTCAAATGGACTCTTAGTAGTTTGGATGAAAATAGTCACCAAATATTTCCATAAAGATTATCTGTCCATATCTTTATGCATTTGCTAGAACATTGCTTCCTGTAATTTTAAGACTGGTGCCATCGTAAGGGCCTCTTATGAAAGGGGTAGCTGTTATATATGTATTAGGTACTGAAATAATTAGTGCACTATTTCATCTTCATTGTTCATATGCCATTCTGGGTTAGACCAAAGTCCATCAAGCCCAGTATCCTGTTTCCAGCAGTGGTTAATCCAGGTCGCAAGTACCTGGCAGGTTCCCAAAAAGGTACACAGGTTCCACAATGCTTGTATTGGGGCAAGCAGGGGATTTCCAGTTCCTTCCTTTTTTTTTTTTCTTTTTTTTGTACTTATATTTTATTGCAGAGGTTTTTAAGTATTATCTTTGTTTTTACATTGCATTTCTCCTCTTCTCCCCCTCCCCTCATCTTTTGTGTTGCTGTCCAGCATGATCTGTTCCAGTAGGGTCAGAAATCCCCCCCCCCCTATCTTCTATTCCCAGTTCGCATAGTCCAGACAAGCCTCTACTCGCACATATCCTGTCAGTCCCATATCCGTTCCTGTCTTAATCCCCAAAACACATCTTCTCAGTATTAAACATATTGTGACAAGGAAGCCTGTTTTGAGCCTATGAGTATAGAAAAGGCCAATGACTTTAACTTAGAGAAAGGAGAAATCCCTGCAGGGCATGGATTTCAGGCCCCTCATAAAGAGAGAAACCTGAGGGGGGGAGAGTTCAGGCAGCCACACCCTAACTCCTATGACATAACTGCAGTCTTGAGAGGTGATTACAATCACCTGGGAGGAGTGGAGGAAGGGCTGGAACCCTGGAGAGGGAAATATAAACCCCTGCTAAAGCAGAGGAAAGGAGAAGCTTAGAGGAGAGAGGAAGCTCCAAGGAAGGAAGAAGCTCTGGGGAGGCAGAGGTCTCAGGAGGTTCGAAAGACTCCGAGGATTCAGGGGCATCGGGAGTGGAATCAGGAGCACCTGCAGATCTCCAGGAGAGAACCCAGAGAGGAATACAGAGTTGTTCCAGAGAGGCTGGAAGGAGACAAGGAACCGTAGCGGGCACAACCAGGAGAACTGCCCAGTGCTTCAGGTACTGACTGTCTTTATCGGGGAGAGTTGAGTTCAAGAGAGACATTAGAACCCCCAGGGAGGCTGTATTCTGAGCACTGTGTCCAGAGCTCAGAACAGGACACTGCCCTAACACCACCAGAGGATATGCAGATTGAGTTGGCAGGGGAGGAATTGCAAGATCTAGATATCCCCATGGACTGTACCCTGTGTCAAGCTACAAGCATGGAATCATTATGCTAAAGGCTAGCATTGAAGGAGAGTCTCCTAGAAGCAGGTAACTGGAATTGAGCCAGGAATTGGATTTGAAGAAAACTCCACGTGTTTGCATTTCTCAGGAAAGTGCTGAGTCACGCTGAAGAGAAAGCTTGTGAATGTTTGCTACTTATTTTCTTATTTTGAGTTTAAAACCTATCCTGAAGGGAAGGAGGGAAAGAAGAGGTTGTTCCAGAGGAACTGAGTTATTCTTTTGCTGTTAAGTGCTTCACTAACACAAGGTTAAAGTATTTTTACCTTGCTGAGCAGAGGTGTTTCTCTAAGACTGAGCAACGTTGTTAACCAGCTGCATGTGTTTAAAAGACTGAAGCAGTTATACTGATCTAAATGCTCTGTTGCAAACAATCCTGAATGGACAAAATTCCTGTGTACAGTTTACTTGAACCTTTACTTTAAAATAAATTCTGTCATTTGCCTTAACATCAGACCATGACTACACTTCTTCTTAAGAGCCAAACTACATGTCCCAGAATCCACCTGAGGAAAAGCTAGTTTATTTGAGCTCACCAAGAGAAGTTCTCCGTTACCTCGCCCCTCTAAGCCAGAGGCCAGGGGGAAGGGCGTGACAATATCCACCTTTTTTATAAACATTTCAACAATACAACCAAAAAAGGTTAACCCTCCAAACATTTCCTATAACCTATTTTCCCACTGATCCCCCCCCCATTACACCTCCCTCCCAAACGATATCCTTTATTCTTTCACCTATTACTTTTCTTTACCTTGTTAATCATTCTTACTGATTTTTTTTTTTATTCCCCAAAACCTTTATCTGAAATTTTCCACCTCCTTAGCCATCTTCTCTCTTCTTTCTAGTGCTCCTTCATGTTATCCTCATTGGTTGTCCCCATATACTTATTCCTTACTTCCCCCCCCCTGCTTGCAAAGTTCTTCAGCCTGGATTGGAATTTTCACCGCAGCCTCCAATTTACCATTCCTCATATTGAACCCATATCTGATATACCTTTTCCTATCTCTGTCTGAGAGCTGCCAGTTTGCTCATGGTATGGCAATATCATAATCTCTGTAAAATATCTCCGTTGGGGGGGGGGGGGCGGTTAACTGCACCATACCCCTGCCAGCACGAGCTGCGCTGCCAACACCACTTGTATGGTAAACCTCCTTTGGGGCTCTCATCCTCACCCATCCCTTTTTAACAGCAGAAACTCCGGGGTGTTTTCCATTTCTATAGCCATCACTTCCTTGTATATGCCACCTGCCAACCTCCAGTATTCCTGTACCAAAGGGCATCCCCACCACAGGTTAAGTAATCCCCTATTTGTCCACACCCTTTCTAGTCCATCTACTTAGTCTCTGCGCTGTTAAACATGCTCGGTGCAAGAACACAGCTGGAAGGTGGTGTATCGCTGCTGACCCCCCCCCCCCCCCCATCTTTGCTATCCCTTGAAAAATCTGTTCCCAGGTGATCTCATCCCACTCTACTCCCAAGTCTCATTCCCATGACTCCATAAAGGTGCTCTTTTCATTTGACTGGATAAGCTGATGCTACATCTTTGCCAATTGACACTTCAAGGCTTGGCCCTTGTTCACTGTTTTCTTAAACTGGGCAATTTTTGTCTGTCTCCCACTCAACCTGGTCTTTCCCCTTAAAGTGTACTGCTTGTGTGTACGCATGAAATTCTCCTAGGCCTATCGCATATTGTTTTTGTAGAGCTTCCCACTCTTTAATCTTTCCTCTTTTCTGTTACTAACTGCCCCCAATATAACAAGCCCTGGTCCTCCCAGTCTTTAAACACCCCTGTTTCCCAGCTGGGCGCAAATTCCCTCATGCACGTCATATTCTGCAAATACAGTTCTCCCCTTCGGGCCAATTTAGTGTGTGCCCTACTCCAAATCTCTTAGCATTTGCACAGTAGGGTGATCCGCCCTTTTCCCTCCAGATCCTCCCCCCTCAACCCATTCTGCAGATCTCCCTTTGACAGCTCCCACTCCCTTCTCACCCAGTGTTTCTGCCCTGTCTTATTTCCCCATTCAGTCGGCACCTGCAGCTGCGCAGCCTGATAGTATTTCCTTAGGTCAGGACCCCCATACCTCCCTCCCTCCTCCAGCACATTTGTCTGTTAACCCTAAGTGGCTTATGGTTCCATATATAAGCAAAAATCTTTCTTTGACATCTCCTAAGAAACAGATCTGGCACCTGGATGGGTAGCATCTGAAATAAAAATAGAAACCATGGCAAAATATTAATCTTTATAACAGATATCCTCCCCCCATTAAGGAAAGGTACAGTTTCTTCCACAATTCCAGATCCTGTTGGGTCTGTCTCCATAGTGACATGTAATTCAGTTTAAACAGGTCTCTTAAATCATTTCCCAGTTGTATCCGTAAGTAATGGATAACACCTTTCCCTTACCTAAATGGGGAAACCGCCTTCAATTGTCCCTCCATAGTAGGGTCCAATTCCACTTTTAAGATTTCTGTTTTTTGTCAGATTTGTGTTTTATCCAGATACCCGACTATATTGCTCAATCACTTTCATCAAGTTGGGCAGTGTTACTAGTGGCTTACTCATGACATAGTCGTCATCCTCCTCCTCCTCCATTGATTTATTCCTCTACACCTATTACTATTCCCTCTGTCTACTGAAGCCTGGACTGCCACCGCCAATGGTTCCAATACCATCGAGGGGAGATATGATAGAAGTGTATAAATTAATGAATGGAGTGGAACGGGTAAACGTACATCGATTGTTTGTCATCAGAATATAAAAAGACTAGGGGATATGCAATGAAGCTACAGGGTAACCTATTTAAGACTAATAAGAAAAAATATATTTTTTTCCACTCAACATGTAATCAAACTCTGGAATTTGTTACCAGAGGATGTAGTAAAAGCTGTTAGTGTAGCTGGGCTTAAACGTTTGGACAAGTTCCTGGAGAAAAGGTCCATAAACCATTATTAAAAGGGACCCAATACAAGCATTGAGGAACCTGTGTCTTTTGGGGGGACTGCTAGGTACTTATGACCTAGATTGGCCACTGTTGAAAACAGGATACTGTGCTTGATGGACCTTGGTCTGACCCAGTATGGCATATCACGATGGGGAAGGTGTACTCTAACATATTTACTGTAACTGTACCAGAGGGGGAGGGACCAGTGAGCCTAGAATTTGATGCCTGCCAATTGATAAATTGTGATGGGGGATACCATGAATGTGGGGAAATAGTCATAAATATGTATCCAGAGATGGCCCAGACACTTGTGTACGGGATGCCCTGTTACAGGTGGTCACAAGTTTGGTGGACCACCAAGGATGGAGGCTGGGTCTCCCCAGAAGGGAAGAAGTACCCAGTTCAAAAGAAAATAAGAATGATTAAGAAACACAACATTCAGCAATGTAACCCAGGAAGTTGCAACCCCATCGTGGTCACCCTCCCTGGAAGGGATGACTCACTGGATGGGACCTATGGACTAGGAATAGACGTTAGTGGGCAAGATCCCCTGGGAAGATTGAGGATAAAAATACCCCTCAAGTATCAGACTCAGGTCTCCACACCATTCCCCAGCATACTCTAAGGCAGTCAAGATAGTGGAGATTAAAGATTTGAGGGACACTCTAGAGGTGGAAACGGGTTATGGGGATGTGAACGCCTGGGTGGAATGGGTTAAATATACCATAGAACGTCTCAACCGTAGCAATTGCTACGCATGTGCCTCTGGGAGGCCCATTGCACAGGTTGTGCCCTTACCCTTGAGGTGGGATACAGATCCCGATGGCATAAGATGTCTCATATCTCTGTATCAGGAAAAAAAAACGGCTTGGGGAAATGAAAGTTGCAAGTCATTGAATTTGCTCTTTTCCCTTAGACTTGAAGGAGGTGAACGTTCCCCCCACATTTTCAGCAATGTTTAGAAATCACTCTGCCTGTCTCATCAGGCGGGGGAAGAACTACACGAGGGAAGTGGGGGAACTGAACACCTGTGTTCCAAGCTTAAACCTGACAGGGATGGAATGAGAAGAGAAGACCTACTCCAACCTGGTAATCCCTAGGGCAGACCTGTGGTGGTATTGTGGAGGGCGGACATTGAGACCAACATTGCCTACCCTATGGTCGGGAGCATGTGCAATAGTTCAATTGGCAGTTCCTTTCACCTTGGCATTGACAGGACAAGGGGCAAATACAAAGGGAATGGAGGAGTACCTTGGGAACCTCATTTGATGACAGGCTATATATAGATGCAATAGGAGTCCCTCTGAGTTCTGGATGAGTATAAAGCACGAAACCAGATTGCAGCTGGATTCGAATCCCTGTTATGGGTAATCACGATAAACAAAAATGTAGATTGGATAAAATTATATATAATATTTTATAACCAACAGCGGTTTATCAATTATACCCGGGATGCAATAAAGGGGATCGCAGAACAATTGGATGCCACTAGCAGAATGGCCTTGGAGAACCAAATGATTTTAGATATGATGGTGGCTGAAAAAGGGTGTGTGTGTGACTTATTTATTTAGACAGTTTTGTATACCGCCTTATCCTTCAATCAAAGCAGTCACAACACAATTGGGGGATACATTTAACACGCGGGGATATGAGACACATACACTAATACTTACAGGGAACATGGGCAATGGAGGGTTAAGTGGCTTGCCCAAGACCACAAGGAGCATCTGTGGGACTAGAAACCCCAGTCCTTCCAGCCCAAAGTTGCTGTCCTCTAGTGGGATTTGAACCCCCGACCTTCCGGCCTGAAGTGCCTTGCCCCAACCACTAGGCTACCCGAGTAGCCTAGTGGTTGGGGCAAGGTACTTCAGGCCAGAAGGTGATGTTGGGGGAGGGGGGATGTTCATCTCCAATAACACGGCCCCTGATGGTACTAAAGCCCTGCGGGGACTAACTGCCTTGGCAGAAAATTCAGATGCAGATACTCTCTCACTGGATGGTTGAAGTCATGGTTTGGGAAGTGGAAATGGGTGGTAGTATCTATATTTGCCTCTACTTTGTAATTGGAGTATTAATTATAGTGGGGTGTTGCATAATACCGTGTATAGAAGGGTTAACTCAAAGATTGATAGAGACAGCAAGCACTAAACAAATGATTGTAGCATCTCCAGTGCACAAGGGTGCAAGCTTATTAATGGACAAAGGGGAAGAGAGAGTCGGGAAGGATGTTATCTAAATTAGAAGCTTTCCTATGGAACTGTGGAGTAAATGTAAAAGTAACAAGCAAACTCTAAAGAGGGAGGGGTTTGATATAAACAAATGTGATATTACATTGTAAAAATAACACAATTCTTGTATTCCATTCATTCACCATTCTGTAATAATTTTATATGTAATGACGTTTTGACTCCCTTTGTTGTATGCCTGCATCCTGGAAGGAGAGACTACGTGGCTAATAACACATAGCCTGACACAGGTGCAGAAGTATTAACCAATAAGTTATGGACATGCTGGAAGTGGGCGAGGACACAGTGTACTATAAAAGAACTGTTGATATAGTGTATTTTGGACTTTCAGAAAGCCTTTGACAAGGTCCCTCATCAGAGACGTTTGGCAAAACTGAAGAGTTATGGGATAGAAGGCAGTGTACTATTGTGGATCAGGAACTGGTTAAGATAGAAAGCAGAGGGTAAGGATAAATGGCCAAGTTTCCCAATGGAGAAAGGTGAATAGTGGTGTACCCCAGGGATCTGTGCTGGGTCTGCTGCTTTTTGACATATTCCCTTTTCCAGGTCATTTATGAATAACGAGTGAGGTTATCAAATTTGCAGATGACACAAAACTAAAGTTGTTAAAACCCATGAGGGTTGTGGAAAATTGCAAGAGGATCTTGATAAATTGGAAGACTGGGAAATCCAAATGGCAGATGAAATTTAACGTGGACAAGTGCAAAGTTATGCACCTAGGGAAGAACAACCCAAACTATGGTTACATGATGCAAGGTTCCACATTAGGAACCACTACCCAGAAAAAAAGATTTAGGCGTCACTGTGGATAACATGTTAAAATCCTTCGCCCAGTGTGCAGCAGCAGCCAAGAGAGCAAATAGAATGCTAGGTATCATAAGGGAAGGAATGGAAAATAAAACAAAGGATATTATAATGACTCTCTATCGTTCCATGGTGCGACCGCACCTTGAATATTGTGTGCAATTCTGGTTGCCGTATCTTAAAAAGGATATAGCGTTATTAGAAAAGGTTCAGAGAAGAGTCACCAAAATGGTAAAGGGGATGGAAGGATACCCCTATGAAGAAAGGCTAAAAAGGTTAGGGCTCTTTAACCTGGAAAAGAGATGGCTGAGGGTAGATATGATAGAAGTCTATAAATTAATGAACGGAGTGGCACGGGTAAACGTAGATTGATTGTTTACGTTATCAGAATATAGAAAGACTAGGGGACATGCAGTGAAGCTACAGGGTAAACTATTTAAGACTAATAAGAGAATTATTTTTTTCACTCAACGTGTAATCAAACTCTGGAATTTGTTACCGGAGGATGTAGTAAAGGCTGTTAGTGTAGCTGGGTTTAAAAAAGGTTTGGACAAGTTCCTGGAGAAAAGGTCCATAAACCATTATTAAAAGGGACCCAGGATATCAATGCTCGACCCAATACAAGCATTGCGGAACTCGCGTCTTTTGGGGAAACTGCTAGGTACGTATGACCTAGATTGACCACTGTTGGAAACAGGATACTGGGCTTGATGGACCTTGGTCTGACTCAGTATGGCATATCTTATGTTCTTGTATTCTTAACTGTGAAAGAATGTAATTAAAGTCACTCTTTGCTTCACTGAGGAGTCTGTTATTGTGTAAAAAGTTATGTTTATTATATTCCCCTCCTCAATTTACATTTGTCAGAGTAAGCTCCATTAACTCTTATCCTGGCAAGCGGATTCCTATATGGTGCGTGGAACTGTGTTATAAAGGTGTGTCTCATTCCCATTTTTCGTAGCACTGCAAACAAATCCCCACTCCACCTATCGAATGCTTTTTCCGCATCTACCGCTACCAGTACTGTGGGGTTTTTTTCTGCTTTTGAATCTGCCATATAATATTCAAAAGCTTCCGAATATTATCCCATGCCTGGTGTCCTGGTATAAATCTCATCTGGTCTGCTCCTATGAGCCTAGTTAGGAACCGTTGTACTCACCCCGCCATTATCTTGGGAAAGATTTTTGCATCAAGATTAATGAAATGGGTCTATATGAACAAAAAACTGTCCCGTCCTTCCCTGGTTTCGGCAGTGCCATTATTCCCACCACAGCTATAGATTCTGGAAGTCTTCCCCCTTGCATTAGTTTATTAAACATTTCTGCCATTAATATCGTCACTTCATTACCAAAGACCTTGTAAAATTTGGCTGTGAAACCATCCAACCCAGGTGCCTTCCCTGTCTTTAGATGCCTTATGGCTACCAGCACTTCCGCTTCTGTTATCACTTGCCCAAGAAAGTCCCTGTCGTCCTCCCTTAACACTTGCAATTGGAGATTCTGCAAGAAGGATTGGCTCACCTCTTTCCCTCCCCTGACACTTCCGAAGTGTAGAACTTTTTAAAATAAAATTCAGCGGGCATTCGTGGAATTTTACCTGTGGTATATTCCATTTGTTCCTGCCCACTTCAGATTTTCAAAATGCTTTGCTGTGCCCTCTAGGCCTTCAGCAGCCCCCTAATGTGTGTGAATTTTTTATTTATGCCATTTTAACATTACACAAGACACAATCTTGTTACAGAAAAGAATGCAACAAAGGAAAAAAACAGGCAAACAACCTTCATAAACAATTACATAAAAAAGAAAAGAGAGTCACTGGCCCACAAATTGAAGTAGAGGTCAAGACATATTCAAAAGAAAAATTCCCAGGAAATAAGACATGAGACTAGTGCAGAATCCTTCTATACACAAACCAAACCATCACCTCATCCAGAGGGGTAGATACAAGAGCCATAAGCTGTTGAGATAGAACCACACTCTTGCTTGCAACAGAGTTAAGTGTACAGGCTCAAAAGTATAGTTGACTCCCTGATATTTAAGCAAACATCTGCACGGGTAGCGCAGGAAGAATAACCTTCCTAACTGCAGCACCTGAGGACGCAACTGAAGAAACTGTCTGCATTTCTGGGTGGCTTTTGAGACATCAGGAAACATTCTAATTGTGCCCCCCCCCCCCCAATAAAGGGCTCTTTCCTAGCTTTAAAGTAAAAGTTTCAAAAGTAAATCAAGATCAGGTTTAAGCACCAGAGTCAACAGGGTAGCCCTCAGAATGAATTCCGGATTTGAAGTCTCTAGGAACCCAGTCAGATCTAGAGTCCATTGGAGGTGAATGGACAGGTGAAGAAGCACCATAGGCTTTACGCTTGGCAGTTGGCAAATGAAAAATCCTTGCAAAGGAGGAACAAACTCCTGAGGAATTTTCATTATAGAAGTAGCATAAGAAATAAACAACTCCTTCAGTGAAACAGAAGGGACACAAGGAAAATTCAACAAGTATAGATTGAAAGGTTAGAACTCTGTTAGGAAGAGCAAGCTTCCCATAGATATTGAACAAATCTTTAGTAACGGTTCCTGAAAAGGTTAGAGTCCTCCACTCTAGCCTCCAACTGGGCTACTTTTAGAGCTTAAGCGGGTCACTTGCTTCTGCTGGTCTGCAGCCTGAACATTGGAAACTAGAGCACTCTGGAGGGTGCCAAATTGGGACGAAAAAGAGTTCCAAAGCTTATAAGCTTTCCCAAAGAGATTCTAAAGTAACAACTGCTGGACGAACAAGAAGAGACTTTGCTGGCTTCACCTCCTGTGTTCCCATAGCAGACAGCAAGCGAGTAAGCACACCTTCCTCCGAATCTGCAGGCAATGAGGGCCCCCCTGTAGCAGCCAAGTTCTGTCACTCCAGGCAACACCACGGCCATGATAGCTCCTCACAGACCCTGGCGTACCGGTCACAACTCTCCCTTCTCCAAGAGTTGGCCTCCACTGCTCCCACGCTGTGGAGTGCAGGCTGAACTGGAGGGGATCGTGTCTCCGGGCTTAGTGACCTGCAGCTCTGAGGGGTGCAGCAAGCCGCCTGCCACTCCTAGCAAGCTTAGCTCTGGAGTTCCCTCTGCACCAGAGGGCCTCATGAAAACATCGAGAGGACCCTTAGCCGCAATCGTGCTCTTTGAAAGCTCCCAAACTTTGGCTTTATGCTTGCGTGGCATTTTGAAGTTAATGCAAAGAGGAAATAAAAAGTGGGAGTCAGCAGAGCACCGGCTAACAAGTGTCCGCCATCTTGTCCTCAATTTGTTTTTATGCATGTAATTGTCGAGTTTCAGCTCCTTCAGCTGAAAGGCCCACTCAAGTTCCTCAGGGCTTCTCTAATCTGCTGCATTTCCTTAAGTGACCTGCCCTCCCCCCTTTTTGTTTTATGCTTCTTAGACCAGTGTATTGGCTCTGCCCACAGCTTTGCTTCCACCTTCCCTCTTTCCCATTTCATTCTTGCCCCTAACTTTATAAGCTCTCCCTGCATAAAAGCTTTGTAACTGTCCCATATGTCCTCCCAACCCCATCCCTGGTGTACTATTCTCCCGAAAAATACCTCTTACTGCCTTCATTTGTTCCACTGGAGACCTTTAGCTGTTTGCCAATCTATGCTCATCACAGCTGGGTAATGATTTGACCTATCTCCACTTCCTGTACCTGTGGCAGACAGCTGCCCTTCAAAACAAAATATCGAGTCCTGTCTTATTTTCCCACCGGTTCATCAAACATTTATTAATTTTATTTAACAGCTCTTATATACCGCGCTATTTGACATCAGTGCGGTTTACATTAAACAAAATACACTCAGATTTAGAGAACTTGTCCAAGTTACAGGTAACAGGGGAATAAAACAAGGATTAACTGGGGAATAGCATATAAATTAAATAAAAGCTATTACATAAGACTAGAGATCTTGAGTGGGTATAGACATGTCATAAATAACATTTAACAGAGCAGGTATATACAGTGAAATATCATAAGGTGGAACGGTCTAACACCATTTAACTATTATTGCTGAGTTGAGAAAATGGGGTGAGAGGGGGGAAATATTGATGTAAGAGAAGTGTTGTAAAAAAAGGTGGGTTTTTAAAGCTTTTCTAAATTGTGATATCTTTTATCAATCTGATGTTTAATGGAAGTTTTATTCCAGCACCTTGGAGCAAAGGATGAAAATGATCTGCTAATGGTATACATATAGTCTATGCGACTGTGTGGTGAATAGTTAAGTGTTAATCCCTTTTTATTTCCCGCTTTCTGCCACCAACCTTTTCAGTACATTCCTGTTTTCTGTCTCCCCCCCCCCCCCCCCCGTTATCTATCCGTGGGTTCATGGTCATATTAAAAATCCACTCCTCCCTCAAGTATGGTCATGGCCTCCCCCCACCTATGCTACCTTTGCTCGCAACTTATCATAAAAGGGCCCTAGCCCCCCATTTGGTGCATAAACGCACACTATCTTGACTTGTTTGGAATTGACCATTCCCTATCAACCACCAACCCTCCTCATCTCTGGTAACTTTATGTTCCTCAGTTTGCAAGGTCCTGGAAAACATTATGCCCATCCCCCCTCCTCTTCTGGGTTCTGTTTCCTGCCAGACAGACCTGGGGGAATTTTTTTTTGCAGAGCATCCCTTCTTGATTAGCCCTTGGATGTATCTCCTGGACAAGTATGTCTGCTTTTTCTACACCTGCCCTCCCCTTAAAATACTTTGCCACTTCTGCCAGGATGTTAAGCCTTTAACATTCAAGTAACAACCACAACTTCTATTCCCCCTCCATTCCCCCCCCATCTGACCCCCCCCTTCACTTTCCCAGCTATCATCATCACAGAGGGGTGACTCACCAAGCCCTAGACCTACTCATCCTGTCTCGGCTCCTGCTTCCCCCTCCCTTCCATCTCTTTCCCCCTTTTTATCTCCCTCTAACCCCTCCCCCCATATCCATTCCCTATTATATTCAGCCCTCCTGCCCTTACCCCCCCCTTACCCAATCCCTCAGTCCCTCTTCTTACAAAGATTCCCCACAATCAGCCATTCGCTACTTTTTATATTTGCTCTTTAGTTTGCCTTAGAAAAAATTTTCACAGTCTTAAATCCCCATTCAGGACCCATCCAGTCCCCTTGGTTCTTTCCTCCTTCTTTTCCACTCTTCACTTTCCCATTTTTTTGCTGTAGATCTCACCAACCTCTTTGAGCACCTGGGCTTGCAATGTTCTGTGGTAATTCTTTGAAGCCCATATCTTGCATTGCTGCTCTCAGCTCTTCCGTCGTTGCTCGCCTTTGTAATCTCATTCCTTATGAAAGTCGGCCCTTGCAGGTAAAGCTATCTGTATCGCACATTTTCCTGCCTCATCGCTGTGTAGCTACTCGGTGATCACCTTCTAGCTAGCGTGGCAACTACAGCAATGCTATCTCTTCCAACAAAATCTTCCCCCCTTGCGCATATGGGCATCTATACGCTCTTTGGTGCTGTAATCATGTAAGCATACCACAGTGTCCCGAGCCTTTCCTTGCTGGGCCTACTGCCCTGTGCGCCCAGTCAATTATCTCCTCTTTCTCAGTCTTGATCAGGGTGTAGCAGTTGCCCAAAAATCCCTTTCACCACTTTCATACAATCTGCAAATTCTTCTCCTTCTGTGACCCCTTTTATTCTTAAATTCTGCCTCCATGACTTGTACTCCAGATCTTCTACTTTTTTAGTGCCAATTCTTGCCTCTCAGTGCACCTCGTCTACTGTCGTCTGCCTCCTCCATATGCTCATACTGCTCCTCCACGTGTTGACCCATCTCTGCCACTTTGGTTTTGAGGCCTGTTACCATCTCCGCTACTTCCTCTTTCACCCTTGTGATGTCGCACCGAATTTCCACAAACCAGCTTCTCATTTCGGCCAGTGTAATTTGGCCAATAGCCTCCACTCCTGACCCTCCTGTTTCTGATTCTGTCTCACCAGGATCAGTCTACTGCACCAGGGGGTCTGCCATATTCCCACTCTCCGGAATCAACGCTTTTGTTGTACTCAAATTCTTTTAAATTGGCGGTTTTGCACCACGTTACAGCCGTGCTCCACTCTGGCTCCATTCCCCTATTATCTCCAACCTACTTGAGTGATTGCAGGTGTTTTTCTCCACTATTTCCCCATTATTATGGGTCTGGGCTCCAGAGCATCTCCATTATGTGGCCATGCAGCTCAGTGATGTCACTTCCTTTCCCTTCCAGTTCATTTTAGCAGTCATATTGTGGAGCTACTTGGAAAAAAAGCTGACTTTTGAACAAACTGCTTCAAAGTATGAAGTACTACTTTTTAAGAGTCTCTGAAAGTAACTGAGGTATTTTGCCCTACAGTGCATGTGCCCTATGTGATGATCTATGCTAGCTAAAGTACAACATTGTTTGTTAGTATTGACTGGTACAGCAGAAATTGGTTAGCTGAAGAACATTGTGTGCAGTAGCATGATCTCATGTCCCCTTTTGGGAGGAAAATGAGGGGAAATAAAAAGATCTATCTTGCACCGCTTTAGGTTGACTTCCGGGGGAGAGGGGATAAAAAGTAGGTATGATGGAGAGCTGTGTCTTTTTGATAAGTGAGTCTGAGGGGGGGGGGGAGGGTGGTGATGGGTCAGTGGTTTCAAGGCTGGTTTGTTTTTTTTAAAGTGCTGTCAAGTCAAGGCTGACTCCTAGTGACCCAGCAGCCCCTGGGTTTTCTTGGCAAGGTATGACCGGAAGTAGATTGCCAGATCTTTTCTTATGAAGCAATGGAGGGTAAAGTGACTTGCCCAAGGCCAAGGTCACAGGGAGTGCCAGATAACACCACCTGAATAAGGGATGTTAAAGTAGATGACCACTTAACACCATGTTAATGTGCATAAAGCTACTGTGTGTTGATTGCAAGGCCCCGCCCCTGCTCATTCCATGCTATGCAGTTAATGCTGGAATTAGCCTGTGCTAAGTGTCAAGCATTAACTGCACTAATTTCTGTGTTAACAGCTCAACCTAATACATTCCTAAAAGGCTTCCTTAAGAGTTCTTTAGGTCACCTTATTAAAGCTTAGCTTGTGCTGTCAAGATATATACAAGTTGGGAATCTTGGTAGGACTGCAGCTACAGTGGATCCACAAGCACTGATTATACTTCTATAATCCTCTACTTATAGGACTGATATTCCAGACCTATAAGGGAAAAGGGGAATTTTAATTTAGCTCATGTCTTTCTCAGAAGTTCAAGGTGGATTATGTTCAAATTCTGTACATATTTTCCTGTCCCCAGAGGGTTTACAATCTAAAGTTTGTTGTGGTTTGTTTGTTTTTTGTTTTTGTTTTTTGTACCTGAAGTAATAGGAGGATTTAAGTAAGTTGCATAAGGTCACAAGGCGTGTCAGTGGAACTTGAACCCTGATTTCCAGTCCTGCTCTAACCACTAAACTACTCCTTCACTCCATGGATTGTAGATAGATGCGCAGTAGTAAGGTGTAAGAATGAGATCAAGCACTGAGACCAGAATCTCACTCAAATGGCTGCCAATGATAGCTCTCAAGAAGCCCAACCCTAAGTGTAAGGGAACAAAGTCCCATTGATGCTTGCAGCCTAGTGATTCTAGACATTGGTATTTATGTGCACGAACTTAAAGCTTTGCTCTCTTGCAAAGCCATGAAAGGTATGATTTCAAAATTTATATTTACTTGAACTGTGACATACATACTAACTTCCACTTAAGGTCTGTAAATGTAACTGAGCATTTAAGTATACAGAATCCAAAACAACAATTTTGTTCTTCAATTGGTAAAAAAAAAAAATTCCAGTTTTAGCTCATATTGTGGAAAATAGTTTGAGGTTTTTTATAGGTGGTATTTAACTTCAACTATGATTGATCACTTATATCCACAAGTCTTTAATAAGTGCTAGAGACGCAATGATAAACTGGGTGTCTGAAGGAGTAGCTTAGTGGTTAGACCAGCAAGCTGAGGTCCAGGGAAGACGAGTTTCAAATCCCACTTCCCCCTACTGCCACTTCTCATAACTTTGGGCAGGTCACATAAGCTTTTTCCATTGCCTCGGGTGTAAACTTCGAGCTAGATTTGCTAATATGCATATGTTTGCATGGTAGGGAATGTCACTATGTGCCATATAGCATTTAATATAGGCCCTGCTGACAATGGGGCTTATTTATTAATTCACATTAAATGCAAATTAACTTGTGTTTAATGGTTTAATACAAATTAGTAAACACTGCCCTTAGATTGTAAGCCATCTCAGAACAGGAAAATGTAATATGACTTGAGCTTCCACTGGAAAGGCATGCTGTAAATCTAAATATTTATTTATTAACAATTCTTATATACCGCACTATTAGACATCAGCGCGGTTTACATTGAACAGAAAACATCCGACAGTTTACACGTGTCTGGTCGTTACATTTAACAGGAAGCATAACTTGGCGAAATAGGGGAAACTAAATACAATGCAGGGTTATCTGATAAAGGATATGTTCTGTGTCTTGTTTGATAAGATTGTCCAAGGTTAAGGTGTTCTAGAAAATGTTTCATTGTAGGGCTAAAACCTGTATTAGAATTGATATACTGTGGGATCCAGAAATTGCCTATTTTGTGGGGTGTGTGTTAATTTGCAAAATCTTTGAGCAATAACTCTGAGAATAAAAGAAGCCCATAATATTTTATCAAGTGCACAGCATTTTCTAGTCTGTTTCAAGGTGACTGGCTTATCTGCACATGTCCTTGAAGCACTCTTCTGTTCAGCCATTGTCTCCATACCATAGATTTCCCATGTCTTCATTAACTAGAAATTGTCCAAAATATAAATGCATAATGTCCCCATAGTAGGTATTATCTGGTAGCAGTTAAAAAATGCTCCACTAATTTGCATTGTGCCGTTATTCCTAAAAGGTTGGCAGATTTAATGTAAGGAACTCTTGCTGCCTATCAAAACCCTATTTTTGCACTAGGTTGGCTGCTCCACTGATGCTGGGGCTTCTGGCAGGGGTTGGGGTCCCCACTGGCACAGTGACGACAGCCATGGGGCTTTTGTTCTTGAGTTTGGTTGTGTGTTTGGGGGGGGGTTGGTTTTTTAATTTAAATTTTATCTTTATGTAATTTTATAAATTTATACCAAGAAAGTTAATATAAACATTCGTGTACAGAAATGAAGCAGACATGGTAGAGAAATAAGAAAACACAACTAGTGAATTGCCTCTGTCTGCTCAGCTTAGCCCACAATATGGTAGAAGGAGCACTTAAGAAAAAAAATTATATGTACTCAATACAAAAGAAAAAATGAATAGGTTAATATACAGCATATTTTATATCATGGCACTTTGGGTGGAGAATTGATGGAGGCTTCCAAATGCTAAGCATTCATGAAAGCCAGCAGCTGGGATGGCTCATAAAGCACAGTTCAGTTTTTGTATATATATTTTTTACCAAACATTTACAAGGATGTTTCAAGAAAAAGAGCCCACCCAGCTGCTGGACCCCAGGACATAGAAGAAGAAACTCCCTATGACGCCGCTGGGTATCTTTAGCCAAATCGGGGTATATGCAAACTAATAAACCACAAAACAGTAAATTCCTCCTTAAGAAGTCATCCTTTGAGACAGAAGGGCAAAAGTTATAATCGAGGTAGATGGAACCAGAAGGTCCTCATGAGATGTCTCTAGCAGATGCCGATTTCTTGCTTTCAGGAAGATAATACAACTTCACTATGGGTGGAATCATCTCACTGGGAATAGCCAGAGTCTCAATCAAATATGCTCTGAACACATCCTTTGCCAATATCGTGGTGACTCGGGGAAAATTTATGTCTCAAATTATTAGCACGAGAGATTCTCTAAATGTTCCAGTTTTAGCATTAATCGAAGCAAAATTCTTAATAAATGATGCAGACTGTTCTTCCAAAGAAGCTACTTTTGTCTGAACTTCTGAAACCTCCATCTGAACAGCAAAAACCTTGGCTGCAACTTGCTCAATCACCACAGAGTTTTTTTATTAACTTTAACTGCCAATGAGGAAACCCGGGGTAGTAAAGCTTCTCCCAATGACACAATAGCTTGCTATATAGACTCTAACATGAAGTTCACTGTCGCACCAAAGAAAATGATGCAGTATCACTTGGTTGGGCCAGTCCCGCATTCATACCGCTGTCAACCTTCCTCCTGGCAACGCTAAAGGATCAGCGCAGAAAGAACATCAGCCCTCACGACTCGAACCTTGCCTTCCCAGATCAAAGAAGTCCTCCTCTCCCAGGGAAGATCTCAGTTGCAAGCTTATTTTGGAGGATTGCTGGAAGCACGTTGCCTTCGGTGTTGGCCACAAGTCGGGGGAGAAAGATAAAACTGTAAGTCGCTGAGCTCTCTAGCCTTGGTGAAACTGCATCCAGGCTGCTCTCCCCCTGCAACCGCTGAATACCAAAGCAGTTGTTGAAAGTAAGTATCAGAGGTATAGAGATCACTGCAGGCACTGACATAGAGATAACCAGGGCTTGGGAAGGCTGCAGACCCCTCTTAACCTTACACTTCTTCTCCATAAGAAAAATTGATTGCTTCTCTAGAGCCTAGCCAGCACCATCTTGACTCCTCCCACTATCCTTCAGTGTGGTTTGGACAGTTTTTGGGGTCTCCATAGCACCAGCCTTTTCACTGTCTGCTCATCTTTAGGTGCTGGGGTCTGCCTTCCCCAATCCCACCATCACCCTGCTGACATTTGCTCCTAGCTCTGGGTGCATTGGTTGGTTTGCATCCAAACAGACCGATTGAATGGACCCTCCTCTACAGGTACTATCACTTCGACAAAATGTATCTAAAAAGCAGCTCAAAAGGTGAGGTGTGGGTTGTGGTTTTTTTTTAGTCTGGATTTGAATATAATTAGAGAAGTTACCTCTTATTTGATGAGAGCCTATTTATAAAACTTGTCTTTGGATCCTAATCTGAGATTTCGCATAACCATATAGTACATTATCCCTTCACTTTGACAGTCTTTATTTTTACACACACACTTTATAAAATTAATGGATCACTCGATCATGCTTGCTGCAATGTCAGATCTCACACTATTGCTAATTTTCCACTTTACAATGCTGCTTTTGGATTTCTTCTCTGTTCCCACACTAACATTCCCAAAATCTTGAAACTTTTTTTTTTTAATTTTTTAAATTATTTTTTTTGCATTTAAAACACTTGCCTTAAAGCTTAGGTATTAGTAGGAGTGATGTTCATTAGTGTCATGGTATGCACAAAACGATTTGTTTTAATTTAGTATTTAGCACCTGCCTTTTCAGTAATAGTTCAAGGTGTGTTACATTCAGGTACAGTAGGTATTTCCCTATCCCCAGAGGGCTTACAATCTAAGCTTGTACTTGAAGCAACAGTGTGTTAAATGACTTGCCCAAGGCCACTAACAGTGGAGAAATTGCCTCCCCCTCCCCGAAGGTCTTGATGCTATTAAGTAGCCAGAAATCGTCTACTGAATTGAAAATATTTGCTGGATACCGCTGCTACTCCATTACATTGTGGCTCATTTTCAGTATGCGACTAACATTACGTGCACATCCTTGAGCCTTGCTTGCAGAGTCGCAGCTCTCCAGTGTTTGCACTGGGGACAAATAGAGGGTTTAATGATTGTAAAGTCTTTGCTAATTCAGTAGTTGTAATGAGCAGCTTAGATACAGCCATATATTGTTTCCCAAAACAGTTTCTAAGATTTCTGCAGCCTATTTTGCTGCCTGATGGTCTTCGAACATTCAAACTTTAAATCTTCTGGCTCTAAACCAAGGATTCTAGCACTAATCTGTAAGTGTAACTGGTCTGTCTGGTGGTCCTTAGCTGTATGTACTTAGCACCATCCCCCCCCCCCCAACCCCAACTTCTCCTAATTTAATCTTTCATTAAACTACAGATCACGTTGGGTAAAAATTATGATGTCCAGAAACATGTCTTTGTGTCAGTACTGTAGTTGAAAATTTGTATTGTACTGGGTTCTCCTATAGGGGGCTTTAATGATCATGGTTCTTTTTCCAGCAGGCACTGGACAAGAGAATTTTTTTTTGATAAATATGGCTCATAGTTGCCTTACCCATATTTGTGATCAAATAGAATAGTAAATGAGAAATCTTTTAATGTTTATTTGCAGGAGGCATGAGGGATAATGTAAAAGGTGGATAAATACTATTTGGTGTATAATCCCCTGTTTTATTGTAAGTCCAGTGTAGGCCTGCCTGCACTGCACAAATCTGTTACTTGTAAACTGCACTGATTTTTAAAGAGCGCAGTATAGAAGAGACAATAAATAAACATGTAGTCAGCTTATCCCAACTACATATAGTGCAATAATTATCTCTTGGCCCCTTTGGAAAGCTTATTTTAATTTTTATCCCATCTTTCCAATGTACTCTAGGAGGAATAAAACAGAGGCAATGTTACAAAAGATTGTAAATATTTTAAAAGCATCTTAAATAAAATAACAAAACCACAATATAGTATCACATTATAAGACAAGTTCAGACATGGAGGTGGAAGAAATATGCCACTAGTTATCCACAATAGAATTGCCAGCTTGTACATTTTCTAATGTATTAAATGGTGGTGGTGTTAAGTGCCGTCGAGTCGGAGTCGACTCATGGCGACCCTCTGGATAGCTATCCTAAACTGTGTTCGGTCTTCAGTCAGGCGGCTCATTGTTGACAGACTGGTACCCGTAGCTGCTGTTATTGTATCGATCCATCTCATTGCTGGCCTTCCTCTTTTGCGTTGACCTTCTATCTTGCCAAGCATAATGTCTTTCTCTAATGATCTCTCTCTTCGCATGATGTGTCCAAAGTATGAAAGTCGAAGTCTTGTCATCTGAGCTTCTAAAGAAAGCTTAGGTTTGATCTCCTCTAGTACCGACTGGTTTGTTCTTCGGGCAGTCCATGGCATACACAGTATTCGCCGCCAGCACCATAATTCAAAGGCATCAATTTTCTTCCTGTCTATCTTTTTCACTGTCCAGCTTTCACATCCATATGATGTTGTTGAAAATACCATGGCTTGAACAAGTCGAATCTTTGTATGGAGAGAGACATCTCTGCTCTTGAGAATCTTATCTAGGCCTTTCATAGCCATTCTGCCAAGAGCAATGCGTCTGATTTCTTGACTGCTTGTTGCTTCTTTATTGATAGTTGATCCAAGTAGGTTAAAGTTGTTCACAATTTCAATTTCTTCTCCTTCAGCGATGAACCTGTTGATTATGCCAGTTGTCATGATCTTTGTCGTCTTTACATTAAGGTGCAGGCCCATTTTGAGACTGTTCTTTGATTGTGAGAAGCAAATGTTTCAGATCATCTTCACTTTCAGCCAGTAATGTGGTATCATCAGCATAGCGAAGGTTGTTGATGAGTCTTCCACCAATCTTCACACCTCTGTTGTCTTCATACAATCCTGCTTCTCTGATGATTTGTTCTGCATATAAATTAAACAGGTAGGGGGAAAGTATGCAGCCTTGTCTTACACCTTTGCTTATTGTAAACCATTCTGTTTCTCCTTGTTCCGTTCGAACTGTTGCTTCTTGATCAATGTACAGATTGCGCAAGAGAACGATCAGGTGTTCTGGTATACCCATGCTTCTTAATGTGGCCCAGAGTTTCTCATGGTTTACACAGTCAAGTCTTGCTATAGTCGATAAAGCACAAATAGATATCCTTTTGGTATTCTTTAGTCTTTTCAAGGATCCATCTCACATCCGCAATGATGTCTCTCGTTCCTCACCCTTTCCTGAACCCTGCTTGCACTTCAGGTAGTTCTTGTTCCAGGTATGGTTGTAGTCTCTTTTGAATAATCTTCAGTAGAATCTTACTGGCATGTGGGATCAGAGCGATTGTGTGATAATTTCCACAGTCAGTTGGATCACCTTTCTTTAGTATTGGTATAAACACAGATCTTTTCCAGTCAGTTGGCCATGATGTTGTCTTCCATATTTCTTGGCAGAGCCTTGTGAGTACGGTAACAGCTGCATCAGATTGCTGCAATACTTCTATGGGAATGCTATCAATGCCTGGTGCTTTGTTCTTTGATAAGGCTTTCAATGCTGCTTCAACTTCTTCTTTCATCACCAATGGTTCCCAATCATAAGGTACAGGTTGAAACGGCTGTTGGTCCACTTGATCTTTATCATATAAAAACTCTGTATATTCCTTCCACCTTTTCTTGATCTTCTCAGCATCATTCAACATAGAACCTTGAGCATCTTGTAACATTCCAATTAAAGGCTGGAACTTTTTCTTTAACTCTCGTAGCTTTAGGAAAGCCGATCTTGTTCTTCCTCTAATAGTTTCTGCTTCTATTTCCTTGCAAGTGTCATTGTAGTACTTTTCCTTGTCCTGTCTTGCTGCATGTTGGAAATCTCTGAGTTCTGCGATTGTCTTTCTTTCTCCTCTGGCTTTAGCTTCTCTGCGTTTCTGGGCAATTTTCAGAGTTTCTTCAGTCATCCATTTTGGCTGTTTTTGCTTTTTCACCTTTTGTAGAGACTTCTCTCTTTCTTCCAACACAACCTTCTTGATGTCATTCCATAACTCTTCCGGAGCTCTGTCATTTGTATCTAAAGCAGCAAATCGATTTTGCAGGCAGTCTTTAAATTCCAGTGGTATATTCTCAAGGTCATATTTTGCTGCATTCATGAGTGGTTTGCTCTTTTTCAACTTTAGCTTGAGTTTGCATACTAGTAGTTGATGATCTGTACCACAGTCAGCTCCAGGTTTTGTCTTTGTTGATGTTACAGAGCTTTTCCATTAAATGGTGAGGTTGCTAAATGTCTATTTTTTTTAAGTGTTTAGCCTACAGGTATGTTTGTGAATCCAAATGCAATTATTATGAGTGGATTTTTTCCCCAGTTAATAAATGATCTATGTAATGAACTAGGAATCAAGAAAATACCTGATGGGCTCCTGGGTCCCCTTTCTGTCAGTGCTGTACTAATGCTACTCTGATAACTATTAAAAACTCTTTAGAGAGGCTGAGATTTTTTTAATCCCCTTAGTACAGTGTATTCCAACTCTTCAAACCCAAAGCATGCTTACATTATGAGAATATTGTATGGCACACCAGTATCTGTGGGAGAGGCGATATGGACACTGAGGACCAGACTTGAATTTTTATTCTGGCCACTCATAGGCATGGGGGGGGGGGGGTGGAGGGGTTGGAATCTTTGTCACACCCCAAACCTACTCTTGATCACCTCTGCCCAGATCCTGCCATTTCCCAATATCTTCTCGATCACTGAACTGCACAGCAGTAGTAGGTATCAGTGTTGCTGCTATGCTTGGGGGATGATAAAATTCAGTGAGGGGCCTTCTCAGGCCTACCAGAGCCCCACCTTGTCTTTCAGAATTTCCTGTTATGATGGAAACCCTACAATAAGGAGAGAGAAGAGGCAGGATATTGCCAGGTCTAGGTAGACTGTGCACCAAATTTTGATGTTGGCAGTTAATGTTGTGTTCGGGGATTGGATCACTAAACTGTAAATGGAAGCATGCTGCAAAGGTGGTTGTGTAGTGTCTACTGAAATTTGGCATCAGACAGCTGCCTGGGACTAAATCCAGGCCTGGTGAGGACCGATACAACAAAAAAAGAACTCGGGGAACATTGAAAGCCCCACCAGTCTCTATCCCAAGTTTTAGAAGAAAGGGGAGGTTGGAAACGCACATGAACCCAACTACAATGGATCAACTCTGTGATCTCAGAAGTCAATGTGATTCACATGAGGTTGGCCGCTTTTTTTTTTTTTCTTTTTTCAATTGAAAGTAACAAGGGGGAATAGGATGAAGGTGAAAGGGGATAGACTAGAAAGTAATTTTAAGGTAACCTTTCCTTATGGAAAGGTGGTTGGATGCATGGAATGGCCCCCCAGGGGAGGCAGTACAGACAGGACTGTTTCTGAATCTAAGTTAGCATGGGACAAAACACATAGGATGATTATTATTTTATTAAAAGCATTTCTATATTGCTGAAATCCCAATTTAAAAATTAGTTCAGTGTGGCTTACAATAAGAGACAACAAGCAGTTAGAAGTCAGGTATTAAGAGAACAACCAAGATTTTGAGCTTTTTACGAAACAGTGATCAAAGAAAATCCCCTTTACTTTTACAGGTAATTTAGCCTACAACTCTGTTGCTTTAAACCCAATAGTATTCTTAAACCACCTTTTATTAAGCCCTGACTCGATGGAAAAAACAAAAATGTATTCTTTCCCTAATCCGCAACCAATGGAGCTTCTCAAAGAGTGGTGAGAGATGATCAAATTTTCATGCTGTGACAATCAGCCTTGCCACTTTATTTTGACATATCATCTGTAGTTTCTTAATCTGTTTTGAACAGTTTAATAAGACTATATTACAATCTAATTTTAGTACCATAGTTTGCACTAATTATTGAAAGGATGTAAATGAAAAATAAGGACGTAATCTTCAAAGTTGACACATCTTTAAAAAAACATTTAACCTGTGCTTCTATCGATAGATCTTCATCGAAATAAATATAGTCCAAGCACCCGCAACACTGAATCCCTTTGGCACTTCAAGATCTTAATAGCATCCAAAAGTTGTATAGGAATCTGCTGACCATTACTTAAGCATAAAATGTTTTGTGTTTGCCACATTCAATCAGAACTGAAACAATAATGCCCATTTTTCTAATGTTGAAATAACTTCTTTCAAAATGTTATAACAATCCTTTGAATCCACAGGGAAGGATAGCAGCACTAGAACATCTGCATAAATAAAATGTTTAATACCTTCTCTATCCAATGCCCACCTTAGTGATATTGTCCAGACTTTAAACCAAATAGGCGATAATGGTGATTCCTGGGGGATCCCACAAGTTGACTCCCATGGTGTCAAACGTTCATTTTTTACTTCAGTGGTATAATTGCGCTTTTTATTTATTTATTTATTACAATTTCTTATATACCGCACTATTCGGTATCAGCGCGGTTTACATTATAACACAATGACCATAACAAGCTGTTTGGTTTTACATAGAACAGCAGTACAAACTTGGATAACAGGGGTGAACTATATACATGAAATAATTATAATTACAAGATTGGAGTAACACTAACGTAAGGAAAATATATGGTTATTTCTTAGGTGGGGCTACCTAGATCTCATTGCTGACTGGGTAGTATTGGAGGAAAAGGTGGTATTTGAGTGCCTTCCTGGGTTGCAGACCACTGTGCAACCTTGCCCATCACCCCTAAATAATCCAACACAGGATCTCTGAGGGAGAGGAAGGGCTTGTAGAGCTTAATTGCTGGGTAGACTAGATGGGTTGTATTGTATTTTTTATCTACCATCATTTTCTCTGTTTCTATGTAGGTAGAGCTCCATTAGTTACTTTGACTGTCGTATGTGGCTGCAAGAGCTCGTCCACTGCTGTGGCTCCTAATGCTCTCTAAGACACATTCACTGCTCTCCTGGTCTTATTCAGACTGGGGATGAGGAGGAGGTGTGAGTGGAGAAGAAAGGAGGTCCAACACAAGGACGAGCTATCTGTTTACTGCATGCTGACCATTAATTCCTACACCCCAGGGCTTTATGCTATAGCCGGAAAGGAGAGGCATGCATGACTACGGATATACTCACAGGAACTCCAGAACCTTTTAAGACTCGCAGCTGGTATCTGTTGCTGCAAGATAATGAGCAGAGTGCAGGCACTGGTCTGGGCCAGAGCATGAGACGGGAGTGGCTCCCCCCTCCCCCCCCCCCCCAATGACATGCGTGATTGGGTCTGAATGGACAATGGTTGGTAAACGCTCCTTTTAAGTGTTTCTGAAAGCTGTCAGATTGACAGCACTGGAAATAAGCCCTCTCATTTATCCACAGAATGGTTACAATATGCGTCGCAGCCATGCAAGCGTCCCACATGCTGCCCTGCCAGTATGCTTCAGCCTCGGCCCTAGTCTGTTGCTGTGAAAGGGTAATTTAGTCTCCCTCAGCTGATCCTCTCTTTGGCTGCTAGGCTAATTTTAGAATTACCAATCACTTTATTTTGCCAATGTACCACTTTAGGCATTCAGGTTCTGTGGTTCTGTTGACCACCTGCTAGGCAAATTTGTAATCTCGATACCTACAGGAGCCCTGTTGATTTAAAACTTCAGCTGTAATGTGATCTTATACTCTGTGCCATTAGGTGATTTTTCTGACAAGTTAGACAAGCCACTTTAGTAGGAAAGTAATCATGTTCTTTCACAGTATATCCTCAATAAAAAGCATCCAGGCTATTTGTATTCTATTGTATTTCTTATGATGGTACAGTGAGACAAGACTCTAATTTTGGATTACACCCTTTCATTAACAGCCACCAAACTTGTTTCTGGTCAAAGGATCAATGCTGATGTATTGCTTTCTGTCCCAAAAGCTGTCTTTCTGCTTGTCTGTTTAATGTATTATGCTTAAGCTCTTGAAATGTTGTTTCCCACCCTTCTTTTTCTGCTTGACTTAATTTCCCTCAACCCCAGATGGCATGCCCAGGTGTCACTGGGAACTCTTATGGGCCCTAAAGGCTGGAGGCATGAGTCGTGTAGGGGTGTGTGGTTTTTTTTGTTTTTTGTTAGAGATGCAATGCAGCAGTGTTTGCTCCCTTTTCCCGGGGAAGGAGCGTTTTGCTCCCAACCACAACAAGCCCAGCTGTTGGGCTTGAACATCATTTTTAATGAGTTAGACAATGGTTCAGGATATGTCCATCACCATTATGTTCTTTTTATCTTTGAGCAGTGGTAAGCCTGGAGTGATGAAACTTTTCCTGCTTCTATAAAGTGCTTTCCATCCCCAGTCAAAAGAGGATTTGTTATACGTAGATAATGGTATGTTGCCTATTGATGGTGCACAAGGATGTTGCTTGCCAATTAAGCAGGCTAATCAAATTATGTTGTGGTGCTTCTGTACATGTGTGTGTATGCGGGAATAGGGAATGCAGAGACAGAGGAGAGAGCAATGAATTTCATGCAGATTAGGGTAACTTTTATAAAGCTCTTGATATATCAACAGCATATTTTGCATGTGGAAACAGGCTTTTAAATTGTGTATGGGTATACTATATGTATGTAGGGTTTCCTGGGGATGTAGTTTGAGCAGAATTGGGGTAGGGTTATAATATACATATGTGTACACACACTTTGGCAAAGGTGTAAATTTGTGCACTATTGGGCATCATTGTACAAACATATTTTATAAAGGCACGTATGTACTTATGTTTCATAAAATAGGCACTTTTTTGGACTCTTCACAGAATTAGCCCCATCGTGACCATTTTCAAAGTCTTAGTCCATTTGGAAAATATCTGGACAGGCGAAAGACAGGCCCATTTGGTCTTTGTCAGCTCTTCCCTGGTGATTTGTTGATGGTGATTTACTATTAATAAAATAATGAGGAGAGTTTTACTTCGCTATTCTAGCATATTTGAAATTTAGCATGAGGTGCAAGACCAAAGAATGAGCAATTTCAGTACTCGTATGAACGTTTTGCTAAAAGTAGAACCTGGAATATTATCATCCTTCTATAGTACCATTTTTGTTGAGTTTATCTTCTGACAGATCCCTTCTAAGTAAAATCTAACTCTTACTATCTGTGCCCTTCTCTTCCACTGCCAACTCCAGACTTTGATCTACCTTGCTGCTTCTTTTTCTTGGAACAAACTACCTGGGTCGGTATGTCTGGTTCCATTTGTGGCCCTCTAGTCTTAATACTGAATCACACCATCTAGTGATCACTAGATGTGAGATCTCTCACTATAACATCAGAAACACTTGCCCCATTGGTAAGCACAAAGCTTAGTATGGCCCCTTCACATGTGGGTTCTGTTAGCAGTTGCCTGACTAGTTCTCTCTGTAGAGAATCCAGGATCTCTCTACTTCTAGATGACACCACAGCAGGAATGTGTCAGTATCAGGCATATTGAAATCGCCTATCAGTAGCACTTATTCTTTCATGGAAATTCTGCATATGTCTTCTATTAAATCTCCATCCACTCTTTCTCCACATGAGGGGATCTGATTTTTATCACTCCAATGCAAATAGATTTTTCTTTCCCTCTTTCTAGTTTAACCCTTGGTGCCTCCTCTCGCCCCTTTAAGCCCTGTAATTCTATAGCTTAAAAGGGAGAGAGGGAGGCACTGTGGGTACCTCCTCACTAGATCTGTTCACTACTCAGCAGAACACCCAATGGATCAGTTCTGCTCCAGGGCCACCTCGCACATCAGGCTAGCTCCGGATGCTTTCTTCCTGCATTGGGGGAAGAGCCTACTATACACTTATCCTCTCATAGCAAAAACCCTACTGAAGCTTCAAACAGATGGGAGGTCGGTGATCCTTATCGTGCCATATTGGCCCAGGTAGTTATGGTTTCCCCTTCTGCTTCAATTGTCCCAGTGGGGGACCTCTGTGGTTTGGCTCTGCCCCGTACCTTATACTTCAGGAGGATGGGAGGATGCTGCACCCCAACGTCAGATCCTTGGCCCTCACTGCATGGAAGTTGAGAAGCTAGTACTGTCAGAACTTAACCTGCCCGACTGCGTAGCAGATGTTTCTGTTGGCCTCCAGGAGGGTCTTGACTAGAAGGGATTATGATTTCAAATAAGAGATTTGCTTCCTTGTGCACAGTAGAGGCTGGATTCCTTTAATTGTTCCATCAACAAACTTGAATACCTTCTACATCTCTCTGGGTTGAGATCTTAAGTTCACCTCGGCAGGTTGGGGTCTACTGTCTCGGTTTGGAGAGAGTCCATATCCACTCAGCCACTAGTGGTTTGCTTTGTGAGGCTTGCTCATCTTGAAAGCTCCCTTCAGCCTCCGTCAGTGGCTTGGGACCTCAATATGGTTCTGGCGTAGCTCATGTTGGTGAAATGTGATACAAACTTTTATTTGAAATTCTTCACCCCAAAGGGCTGCTAGAGGCCACCTGACACGGCAGTGTTTTGGAACTGCCTTCGTCAGGGGATTGGTCTATCCAGAAATCATAAATACACATAAATACATTAAAACATTTATAAATAATAAATATATCTAAGCAGTATAAATATATAAAAAAGATAAAAACATAATGAACAAAGAGCCAACATCATCCCAGATAAAAATAGAAAAATGAAGTCAGTCAAAATAAAAAAAGTGTAATGATAAACATGAAAAATACATTAAAAGGAATAGTAATGGAACATATGTGGCCTTGCCAATAAAGGTACCTTATGCTTCTTGTGCCTCAAGGAACTTGTATTCAAAAACTGTGAAAATTAAATGAAAATAGGTAAGATAAAACAGGATGAATGATATTAAATTGTAATGCAAGGAAGAGGCGGGGGGAGGGGGCTGGATGGTTAAATGAATCAATCTCAAATTAGTGAATAAAGGAGGAAACAAACCTTTTTATATATTCTATTTAAAAAAAAATCTATAGCTTAATATGTATCAAATATATAATTTTTTATTAGAACTACATAAACACTTTAAAATGATAAAAGGGGGAGGTTGAGGGGAAGAGAAGGGGATGGGGGAAAGGGGAAGGAGCGAGGTGAAGGGAAGGAGGAGGAAGGGAAGGGGAAGAGGGGAGGAAAGATGGGGAGGAGGAAGGGGGAGGAAAGAATGGTGAATGGGGGGAGAAGAGGTAGAAAAAAGGAAACTAATCTAAACAAAACATTAAAACACATTGTAACATAACATAACTCATTGATTTCTAAATTAATATATCTAAGGAAGGAAGCACATACCACCGAAGGAAATAAAATTACAGAATTAAACACATTATCATGTGTTGACAAACACTATGCTGATGTATAAACTAATAAAAACAGGAGCCATTTAATTCAACGTAGAATTTTTATTTATTATGAACGACAAATGGAGCCAGTGAAGGAAAAGAACATTACCAGGGCAACTAAGGTTAAAATTATACTATGAACTGATGTTTTTCCATGAGCACTCTCTCAATTTGGCTGACAGACTGCATATCTTTAGTTTATGCCCAGGCTGGCCTGAGTATTGATGCTTCATGTCACAGCTCACAACGTTCGAGCCATGGCTGCATCAGTGGCCAACTTGCACTATCTCCATAGATGAGATCTGCAGGACTGCAATGTGGTCTTCTGTCCACACATCCACATTGCACTACTGTCTGTATGGGAATTCCTGATGTGACCGCAACTTCAGCCATTCTGTACTCCAGCATTTGTTTGGGGATTAGAATCAAACTCCCTGCTCCCAGGGCCCTTCTGTCAGTCCAGGCTACCAAAAACAAAACAAAAAAAATCCCTAAAAAAACAAAAAAACAGATCATGAAGGATCATGAATGAAACTGTATGGTGAAGAAGCTGAATCAGATCAGTTCCCCTTTGGGAACTACCAATGCTGTACATAGTTGATTCTCCAGTTATTAGTTCAATATGCTCCTATTGGGCTTTTTGGTCTCTTCTGTTTTCAGTAGCCTGTAGCTTGGAAGTCCCATACATGAGGACTTCATTCCTGCTTTTCTATGGAGAACACCTTCTTCTCCGGGAACAAGCAGGGAGTCGGTCCTCAAATATAGGTAACATCTGCAGCGACTGAGCCCACGCGAAAGCATCTCCCCAGCTTTCAAAGAAAGTCTTTGGGAGATGCACCACGCTTGCGTGGTCCACTTCCCACCCAAGGGTGCCATCTTGCATCAGTCTTCTTTTTTCCGCAGAGCCCATCGGACATTGTCCAGTCCCCCCCCCCCCAGGAAAAGTCTTATTTTTGTTTGTGTACTGGTTCCTTCCCGCCCCCGAGCCAGCTTGCCTCTGCACCACTCCTCTGGTTCGTCCATTCATTCATTCTCATTTTTTTCATTTTTTCAGCCAAAGGACTCTAACCCCTCTCAGGAGGTGGGACCCCCTTTTTTCTGATGTCCTCTAATGGTTTCAAAAAGTGTGCCAGTGTGGCAAAATGTCACTCACCGACCCACACGACTGCTGCCTCTGATGCCTTGGCCCAGAGCTTAACTACTCTGACTGTGAACTCTGCAGAACCATGACCCTAAAGGCCTTAAAGAGTCGCCATCAGCAGCAGGAGAAATTTTTTCAGAAGTCCGATTCTGCGCCAGAGTCTCCAGTGGCACCACACTCCAGAGTCCCCTCTGATACCTCTGTGCCGCACAAAGCTAGAGCCTCTTAGGAGTCCTGCAGCTGCGGTTCCTCAGAGTGGAAATCCCCAGACATGGAGCACAAGAAGAAGAAGAAACATTTGAAGGTCTCCTTGGAGGATGGATATGGGAAGAAGGGGAAATCCCACCCCAGGTGCGAGTCTGAGGAGTCGGGGCAGCAGCAGCCTTCCAAGCTACCCCGTAAGGAGGAGTTGGCACCCGCTGACCAGCCTTGGACTTCTGAAGCCATCTTCGAGGACTCCCCTCTAGATAGTATCAATGCTGGGCCTGAAGTCCTCTGTGCCTGCATCAAAGGCTGAAGAGCAAAGGGGGCTTTAGCAGTACACTGCACTTACAGGCCTTCCCGGCCCCTCAACTGGGCCAACAACAAAAAGGCCAGAGGTATGGTCCCAGAAAACCAAAAGACCTCGAAGTCTCAGTCGCTGGCTCTGACCCAGCCTGGGTCCACAAACAGGCGCCTAGCCCTGTTTTGCCCACAGATGGACAGCCATCACCACCGATACCTGGGTGCTACAAGTGGTTAGAGAAGGCTTTCTCCTCCACCTACAGCAGGTGCCACCCTTGTACTTTCTAGGAGTGCCCACCAGGCCTCTCCTTCACCAGACCCTGCTTCTCACTGATCTAGCAGGCCTAATCCAGGACAAGGCATTGGAGCCAGTCCTGAAACATCTCTGGGGCGCAGTCTTCAACTCCAGGTATTTCCTCATCCCCAAGAGGACATGGGGCCTCAGACCCATCCTGGATATGCAAGAGCTCAACAGGGTTCTGGTCTGGGAGACGTTCAAGATGTCATTCCTTGGAACACTGCTGCCATTCCTCCAGAAGGGAGATTGGCTCTGCTGCTTAGACCTAAAGGATGCCTACACACACATCCTAATCTATCCCAGCCACACAAAATACCTCCAGTTCATGATAGGGGGACAGCACTACCACTTTGGTCTGGAATCTTCACAAAATGCCTCGTGGTGGTCGCATCCCACCTCTGGCTTCAAGGGGCCTTTGCCTTTCCTTACCTGGATGACTGGCTCATAAAAGGGGATATGGCTACAGAGGCAGTGTGCCACCGGGTGCACCATAAATGCCCTGCAGAACCTGGGGTTTGTTAAACTACCCCATGTCCCACCTCACTCCAGCCCAGCGCCTAGAGTTCATCGGGATGAAAGCCTTCCTCCCTCAGAGGTCAGTATGCCTCAGAATTGACCACCGAGGTACACCGATGACTAACACTACCTGCCCAGCTTCTACTTCGCTTCTTGGGACATATGAGGTCTCATGAACCGTGGAGGCCATATGCCCGCCTGCACATAAGGGCAGCCAGTGGTGCCTCCACCCTCAGTGGACACAAGCCACAGGCAGGCTCAGGGACAGAATTAAAGTGACCCGTCAGCTGGTGGACTCCCTTGCATGATGGCAGATCCCACATCTCCTTCAGGAATGCCCGTCCAGGCACCCATCCCCCAGAGGGTCCTCACCATGGACGCCTCCCTACTAGGCTCTGGAGCACATTGTGAGGGCCTCCAGATGCAAGGCTGCTGGTCCCAGGAGAAATCCTGGCTGCAAATCAAGCTGCTGGAGCTCTGGTGAATGCATGCTGTCTCTGATCCTGCAATCCGCTGGACGCCAGAAACCTCACTATTCTCTCTTAGTAGCCTTTCCAATAATTTATTAGCCACAGAGGATAGACTAACCGGCCTCTAGTTCTCAATATCATCCTTAAATCCGCTTTTGTGTAAAGGGACCACATGTGTCCTCTGGCATCACTCCAGACTCCAAAGAGACGTTGTAAAGATCAGACAGTGGAGCCACTAGAACATCCAAGTTCTCTCAGTATTCTTAGATGTATCGTATCTGGACCCATGATTTTGTCTACTTTTGTCAAACAAGGGGGAACAGGGTCATACCCTCTCCACCAGGAGACTGTGTAGCCCTCTGTGCCTATGTGGCACACGGGTACTCTCCTAAGGACGGTTTACCTCCTGGACCAGGACAATGTCCTGGCAGACAAACTGAGGAGAATCCTCCAGCTGTATGATTGGTGCCTGGATCCAGAAGTAACCTCTCAGCTGTTCCGCCTCTGGGGCATCCCCTCGATTGACCTGTTCGCCAGCCCAGACAACATGCAGTTTCTCCGATTTTCTGCTTCTGCCAGCCGCACCCTTTCCAGGTGGCAGCAGATGCATTCCTCATCCCGTGGATGGAAGGCCTCCTGTAGCCTTCCCACAGACACTGCTGGTCACCAAGGCCCTATTCAAGGTCCAGTGCAACAGAGCATCACTAATGCTGATAGCTCCTCTGTGGCCCAGGCAGCCCTGGTTACCACTGCTCCTCTCCCTATTGGCGGTGGCACAGATTCCCGTAGGCCAAGTCCTAGGGCTACTTTCACAGGAGCAGGGTTCTCTCCCATACCCCAACGGGGTCACTCTCACTCGCTTATGGCTTGGCTGCTGAAAGGATAGCGTTAACTCCCTTCAGCTCTCTTAGGATGTGGAGGAGGTTCTTCTGGCTTCACGCAAGGCCTCCACAAGAAGGGCGTATGTCTTCAAGTGGCACTGTTTTCTTGGTGCGGTGCTCAGACAGGTAAACCTGTTTTCCTGTTTAGTCCCACCTGCAACAGGTGGAGTAGGTACTGGAGAACTGATTTTACCAAAGTCCGATTCAGTCAGAGTACACTTAAGTGCCATCACAGCGTACCACCATCCTGTTGAGGGAAAGTCCCTCTCGGCGCAGCCCCTTGTGTCCCAATTCCTGCATGTTCTCATGTTATCCAACACCCCCCCCCCCCCTCCAGCGACTGAGTGGAATCTAAATGTGGTGCTCATGAAGCCTCTGTTTGAGCCTCTTGTGACCAGGGCCGGCCCGTCCATTGAGCGAGAATGTGTTTTGCACAGGGCCCCGCGTAAAAAACATTCTGATCTAAAAGTAAAAAAAAAATTTAAAAAAAGCTGTCTGCTGCCGGGGCCGCCGTGGCACAATCGAGTGTGCCGCGGGGCAGAGCCTGCCCTCCCCTGTATCACCTCTCTCTTTACAGCTGCAGTCACACGCGCCGGCTTTCAGAGCGCGAGGGGAGAGTTTCTCCCTCGCTGCTCTGTTAAGCCTGCGGGGGCTGATGGGAAGTTCCCATCAGCCCCCGCGGGCTTAACAGAGCCGCGAAAGGGAAACTAGTTCCTTCGCGCTCTGAAAGCCGGCGCGTGTGACTGCAGCTGCAAAGAGAGAGGTGATACAGGGGAGGGCAGGCTCTGCTGGGCAGGGGGGGCCCGCGGCACACTCGATTCTGCCGCGGCGGCCCCGGCAGCGGCAGCAGACAGCTTTTTTAAAAAATAATTTTCCCTGGGCTGGGCTGGGGGGGGGGGGGGTTAGGAGTGGTGATGGGCTATGGGCGGGGTAGGAGTGGTGATGGGCTATGGGGGAGCTAAGTCTGTATATGGGCTGATGGGATTAGGACTGGAAGTGGGTTGATGGGGGGGTTAGGACTGGTAATGGGCTATGGGGGGGCTTAAACTAAAAATTGGGTGATGGGGGATTAGGACTGGGAGTGGGCTGATGGGGAGGTTAGGACTGGTAATGGGGTATGGGGGGGGGCTTAAACTGAAAATTGGGTGATGGGGGATTAGGACTGGAAATGGGCTGGTGGGATTAGGACTGGGTGTGGGCTATGGGGGGCTAGGACTGTTAATGGGTTGGGGGGGTTGCTAAGACTGAAATGTGCTGGGGGGATTAAGACTGGAGGTGGGCTGATGGGGTTAGGACTGGTAATGGGATGTTGGGGGGGGGTTAGAACTGGTAATGGGCTATGGGGGGGTTAAGACTGGTAATGGGCTGTGGGCTGATGGGGGCTGTCTGGTAATGGGCTATGGGGGGGCTAGGACAGGAAATGGGCTGATGGGGAGGGGTTAGGACTTGAGGTGGGCTGATGGGGTTAGGACTGGTAATGGGCTGTGGGCTGATGGGGGGGGGGTTAGGACTGGCAATGGGCTATGGGGGGCTGACTGGAAATGGGTTGATGGGGTTAGGACTGGAAGTGGGCTGATGGGGGGGTTAGGACTGGTAATGGGTTATAGGGGGGCTTAAACTGAAAATGGGGTGATAGGGGGTTAGGACTGGAAGTGGGTTGATGGGGGGGCTAGGACTGGTATTGGGTTGGGGGGTTGCTAAAACTGGAAATGGGCTGATGCAGGGACTAGAAGGGAATGGATGCTGGGTGAGGCTGGAACTAGAATGGAGCTGATGTTGGGGGAGGATTAGAATGGGATGGGGCTGGGAGAGTAAAATGGAGAGGGGAAAAATATTTTGTGTGGGAGGGATAAAAAATCTACAATTGGCCGGGTATTGGGAGAGTAAGTGGGGATTGAGGATGGAGGGGTAAAATTTGAGTGGATGAAATAGGAATGAGGAAAGAGCAAAAGGAGAAAGATTAGTATGTTAAAGCAGATGTAGAGAGAGAATGGAAAAAAAACTAGGAGAGAGAAGAAAGGACAAATGGACAGCAGACGATGGAGAGTTAGCAGAAGACACGAAGAAACCAGAAGAAAGTGGCTGGAGCAATTGCAGCTGAAAAAAAAAATGCACAAAAGGTAGAAAAATATCTCTTTATTTTGAATTTATTAATTGGAATATATCAGCTCTGGTAAATGTGCATTATTAACTGCGCTTTTAGTACAAGAGCAAATTAATGTATAGTTTTATTTCTACAGTGTTGTACATTCCAAGTTTGGCTTTTGGGATTCCCAGTTTAATTATTGTCTTCCTGTTTCTAAATTGTGATTCCTTGTTTGGTGATGGTCTGTTCTGCATGTGTAACTGAGCTGAGGTATTCTGTTTATGTAATTCCTATTTGACATTGCCACTTGTTCTCTTTCCCCAGTAGGTCATGTATTGTTCTCTGAAATGTATTGGTTTAATATTTGCATGTTTCCTTTTGATAGGTAGGGTATGGTGCTTTGAGTCCTGGTAGTGCTGTTAGGATACGGTGGGTTTGCTATGGGTTCTAAATGGGCAGTGTTTGTAGTAGTTCCTAATGTGTCTGGTGGTTGGCACTGGATTATAGTAATGTAGAAATCTTTTAGTCTTTCTTTATCCATACACTCATTAAGAGGTATGTTTACTAAAAGTTAGTATATGGTAACATTATGCAAATATTTATGCAAATGAGGCCCCTTATGCAAATGAGGCCCCGCACTGAGTCTCCGCACATGGCCCCGCACCCCCCTTGGGCCACCCCTGCTTGTGACCTGCCACCTGCTGTACCTTTCCTGGATGGTCCATATTTCTTGTAACACACACATCAGCTCCCAGAGTCAGCAAGCTCCAGGCTCTGATGGCATAACCCTTCTGCACAAGGTTCTACAAGAATAGTGGTGGTATGCACAAACACCAAGTTTCTGCCGAAAGTGGTGTCCCCTTTCCACCTCAACCAGGAGGTGGTGCTCCCCACTTTCTTTCTGAGGCCTCACGCCGGGAGGGTGGAGACCGTCCTCCATACTCTGAATTGTAAAAGGACCCTGTCCGTCTATCTGCAACCGATTCAGGCCACCACAAAGCACCTCAGTTTTTCGTATCCTATGACCCCAGCTGTCTGGGGCTCCCAGTGACTAATTGAGTTCTGTCTGCTTGACTGTGAGCAGGCGGGGATTTCACTAGGTATCATAAGGAAAGGTATGGCATGCTAGGTATCATAAGGAAAGGAATGGAAAATAAAACACAAGATATTATAATGCCTCTATCGTTCCATGGTGAGACCGCACCTTGAATATTGTGTGCCATTCTGGTCGCCGTATCTTAAAAAGGATATAGCGTTATTAGAAAAGGTTCAGAGAAGAGCCACCAAAATGGTAAAGGGGATGGAAGGATACCCTTATGAAGAAAGGCTAAAAGGTTAGGGCTCTTTAACCTGGAAAAGAGACGGCTGAGGGGAGATATGATAGAAGTCTATAAATTAATGAACAGAGTGGAACGGGTAAACGTAGATCGATTGTTTACGTTATCAGAATATAGAAAGACTAGGGGACATGCAATGAAGCTACAGGGTAAACTATTTAAGACTAATAAAAAAAAATATTTTTTCACTCAACGTGTAATCAAACTCTGGAATTTGTTACTGGAGGATGTAGTAAAGGCTGTTAGTGTAGCTGGGTTTAAAAAAAGGTTTGGACAAGTTCCTGGAGGAAAGGTCCATAAACCATTATTAAGAAGGTACCCAGGATATCAATGCTTGACCCAGTACAAGCATTGCGGAACCTGTGTCTTGGGGAAACTGCTAGGTACGTATGACCTAGATTGGCCACTGTTGGAAACGGGATACTGGGCTTGATGGACCTTGGTCTGACCCAGTATGGCATATCTTATGTTCTTATGTTCACTGGACCAGAAGGTCATGGAACACCACGTCAGGGCGATGGCTACTTCCTTGGCAAATCTGCGTTCTGTCCCCATGATGGAAATCTGCCAGGCAGCCACCTGGTCTTCAGTCCATACCTTCGCAGCTCACTACTGCCTGGAGAGGGAGTCCCAACAAGACAGCACCTTCGGCCAGGATGTACACTAATCTATTCAGGGTGTAGGCAGCTCCTGCCATCCGACCCTTCTGTATTCAGGCTACCGGCGTGCTGGTTCTCTGCCGGCACTCGGGTGCTGTGAGAGTCTCTCAGTAGGGACTCAGCTGCCACTGATCATGGCTCACCCTTGCAGGTTACCGTGACTTTTTCTTTGCAGGTTCTTGGTAGCCTGAAGCTGGCAAGTCCAATATGTGAGAACTGACGTCCTGCTTTTTGTCTGATAAAGTGTAGTTACTCACTTGTAACTGATGTTCTCTGGGGACAGCAGGAATCAGTCCTTGCAACCCTCCCTCCCTCCCCTTGGAGTTGCTTTTTTATCATATTTTATTTTTGCCATCTTATCTGTCATTGGACTGAGGCAAGATGGCATCCTTGGGCAGGAAGTGGACTACGCATATGTGGTGCATTTCCCAAAGGCTTTCTTTGAAAGTTGGAGAGATGCTTCCGTGCAGGCTCGGTCTGTGCAGACGTCACACATATGTGAGGACTGATTCCTGCTGTCCCTGGAGAACACTGTTGCAGGTGAGTAACTGCGCTTTCAGGTGAGTAACTATTTCTTATGGGGAACAGTCTATCTCCAGGAACAAACAGGAATGAGTCTTCACATATGGGTACGTCAGTACCGACAGAGCCTGTGCAGGAACGCTCCCCAGCGTCCAAAAAGAAAGCTTTTGGGAGCATCCCACACGCATGCGCGCTGCCTTCTCGCCCATTCACTTCCCTCTCATCAGTTTTCCATTTTCCGCAGAGCCGGCAGGACGTATTCCTGTCACCGCAGAAAATTCTTTTTATTCTTAGTTTTTTGTGGTCGCGTCTGCCTTCCCTCGATGCCACCGGTACCTCCGGTGCTTTTCTTTCTTTTTACTAAAGAATTTATTTTCTTTAGAACTTTTTTTCCTGTTTAGTGCCTGACGGTTTCTAGGCCACTAGGCCTCTATTCTTCCATTATGGAAAAGCCAGCCACTATCCTTAAGAAAAGCTCAGTGTGGCGGTACAGATATATATTTTCAGACACTCATACTTGGTGTCTAAAGTGTTTAGGTCCTGACCGTTGTCCACTGGAGTGTGTCTCCTGCTGGAGCTCAACAGAAGAAGTCTTCAGGATCGAGCACAACTCGATACCCGGTTCACATCGCACTCTGTCACCAGCTAGAATATCTTCTTTTTCACAGGATCAGTAACCAAACAAAAGTCTGTAAAGACTAGCCAGTCCTCGAGTAGTAGATCTCCTTCTCAGCATCGAGATGGCTCTGGCCTTGCCCTCGAGGACATTTTGGCAATAAAGCCCCGGCGGGAGTCTTCGGGCTCCAAAGCATTAAGGGGGCTTCAGGTTGTTCCTGGGGTTCTTACCTCGATGAACATATACCTGGGCCATGCTTGGTGGTTGTGGCTGCTTCGAGCGGTACCGACACCCCGGCATCGGCTGTGGTGATGGATGAAACACTCCTTACCGATGAACGTAGTCTAGCGCTCTCGGCTACTTCGGTACCGCTAGAGTTGCTGCAAACTGTTCCTCAAGTATCGGTATCTGCTTCGGTACCAGTATCGACATCAGCATTGGTGTTGGTACCGTCCATGCTTGCTGCGACAGACTCGCTTCCTTCGATGCCGAGCCTGGAATCGATCTCTAGCATGGAGGATTCGGTACCGACTCATCTCGGTACCGACCTTGGGCGGTACCGAAGACATCGCTTTAAGGAAAATCCGATGCTTCATCCTTTCAAGTCTTCCGATCCCAATGACTGAGATGAATCCATCGGTACCAAGGCTGAATTTTCAACAAGTCTAGCCTTTACCCCTCATTTTAGAGGGTCCTCCTCAAGGGAGATTTCTTTTCAAGCTTTTCTGCTTGATATGGCAAAGTTACTTGCCATTTCTATACCTGGTAAGGAATCCCTACCAGGGGATTCAGAGACCCTGCAATTCTCCTGGATTCCAAAGGAGGTGATCATGCTTCCTTTGCATCAGATCTTACAAGATCTACTATTAAGAATGTGGGAAACTCCTTTAACGGTATCCCCACATTCTAAGACACTTGACACTATGTACAAGGTGCCACCTTCTCCAGGTTTTACAAAAGACTCCCTCATTCTATTGTTGTAGAATCAGCAATGAGGCGTATTAAGAGTGCAAAGAAGCACTCTTCTTATCCGCCAGGTCGTGAGTCTAGGACTTTAGATACCTTTGGACGTCTGCTTCCAGGCATCCATGCTTTCAGCCAGAATTATCTCGTATATTTTCTATATGGGTTTATCTCTTGAAGAGGTCACAAAGAACTTAAAGCTTTTGAGCCCTTTTCTTCAAGAACATAAAAGAGCAGACTTTTTCATATTAGTCAGTCATGCTCAAAATGTCTCCAAATTCCTTAATCGTGCTTTCCTGGACTGTTGTGAGTCTATTAGCAGAACTTCTGCTATAGCCATAGGAGCAGGATGCATGGCCTGGCTCCAAGCTTCAGACTTGGACAAATGGGTACAAGAAAGGCTGGGAAATACTCCTTGTACTGGTGAAAATCTCTTTAGCTTGGAATAAAGCATCCTTGTTAATCAGTTAAACACTGATATTGTTGCTTTGAGGATTGTCAAAACTTTTCCTCTATCCCAGCTAGTAAAAAATCTCCCAACAAACTTTATCCCCCCAAAGGGAAAAAGTTTTATTCATCTTCTACCCATCATGCAGATGTTTCCAAAGAAGGGCAACCTCATACCAGGCTAAGAGAACCAAAACGGATTCATCATTTATTGAGCAATTCAACAATGTTATAGGAATGTTATAGGAATTTTTACCTCATGTATAGGAATTTTTTACCTCATGTATATAGCATATTCCATGTAAATAGTTCATGTATATAGTTCAGCCCCTGTTATCCAAGTTTATATTCCTGTTCGATGTAAAACCAAACAGAATGTGTGTATTGGTCACTTTGTTATACTGTAAACCGCGCTGATGCCGAATAGTGCGGTATATAAGCAACTGTAATAAATAAATAAATAAATAAATCCTCAACAGGCTCAGCAAACTCAGCAGTCGCAGGGTTTCTGATATTTTATTCATTAAATCTTTTTCCTGTTGAGCTTCAGAACGCTACTTCTTAACAGAAGCATTTACAGTTCTTCTCATCCTTACTGAGAGGTCAGTGATACACTGGCTCAATTCTCCACTTTAGGCATGAATCTCTTGACAAGAACAATCCATTCTTTTAGCTCTTAGAGCTATTAAGGATAATCATGCCCTACAGGTAACTGGTTTCTCCTCTCCTTTTAAAGTAAACAGAGGAGTTACAACTAATTACAAGGTATGCTATGCCCTTCACCTTGACAGTTGTCCTGTACGAGGATATCTCATACTTTTGACTGCAGGGGAGCTTTACCTTTTTCAGAGACTTACCAAATTGTAAGTCTTCCCAACTCTGTATTACTTTCTATCCCTCTTAGTCGAGACTTTCACTCTTGAGTAATACTATTTGACTGGAGGGCTTACATTTTAAGCCATAGGATTGTCTTCAATACCTACTCCAGTAAGTGATTTCCATACAGAGTTTCTCCCCTCTGCAATTTTTTCAAATATTTCTTTTAAGACAGCTTATCAGACCATAATTGAGTTTTATCACTTCTAATTATGTCTGTCAGTTCTTTTCCAATCTATAGGAACTAACCTCTTCTGCTGCCTTAACAGATAATTCCAAGAGAGGTTCCAAAACCTACTTAGACAATTTATCGTTGCAGGCAACCAGCCTGTCTACTATTCTTAGCCATCTTCAATTCTTTGGCTCCCACAGAATAGATTAGGTTGCACACTGGTAATTAAACAGCCAGATCTCACCTAAGCAACCTACAACATGCTCTCTGCAATTCTACAAAAAGCTCTGCAACTATGGGCCTTTGCCAGAGAGCGTCAGAGCCATTCCTGGTGGGTAACTTCCAGATGGTTAAAAGGCTTTGTCCAGTCATGCTCCCACATGACCGTTTTTTTCCTACTCTTACCATCTTCCTTAAAACTTCCTTTTAGGGAAAATGAACAAGGACTTAGTTCACGTGAAAGCATAAAGAATTGCTTAATTCCCTGAGTTGTTCCACATCTCCAGTGGAACTCTTCCAACGGGTGCATTTCTTTTCACTGCAGTCGGTCCTTGTCTAGTGCATTCCTTCTAATTTCCAATACTTCATTGGAGCTTATGCTGAGCAAAGAAACTTATACTCATATTGCCCTCATAGACGGGCAAATATGGTATTCCCTTTTATTGTGTCTTTTTCTCCACACTGAAGTTATAGAAGGATCCAGACTTCTTGTCGTGACTAAGGATTTCTCTGCACCCCTTCACGTAGATTTCCATTTCTGGTTATTCAAAGTCTAGAATTTTTAAAGAAATCTAGACCTATCCTTCTGACTAGGAACATTCCACTGGTTTCCATGTAACCTTCATGGTTCTTCCATGTGTAACCAGTAAGGGATTCTCTATCCATATTCTCAAGCAGGTCTTACCCCTTCTTAAGTGAGTCTCTATTTATATATAAATACACACATCTCACTCTGAAAGATTTGTTACTGTCCATATTAATGCTGTTCCAGCATGTCATAGGGTTTTAAATGGACAACCAATTTCTATGGTAATTAGAAACTACCTTCTTTTACTGTAACCTCTCCGGTTACGTTACATCTGAAGCTCTCCATGTAAAGTCATCATCCTAAGTGACATCACTTAGGGAAGACATTACTGATCTTCAAGAAATTGGAGGCTACATTGGCTACTACAAATGTTTTTCTTTCATTTGGATAGAGGGGTCTTAAAGACCCATCCTTTTTCTGCAAACCAGTCAGATTTATCTCCTCTTTCCTATAGCCTTTTTCTGCTCCAAGGACAAAGAGCTTCAAACTTTGGCCTACAGAAGCTTTAGCTTCTCATCCAAAGTCCAACCCCATTAAACTCCCCCAGTTTTTTTTTCTTCTGGGATTAGTTCTAGCCATTTAGGCTTCTGACCTCTGCCTGTATTGCAAAATTTATTTCCTCTACTTCACAGTAAGGTATTTTCTTTGAGGATAATGTACTGGCTCTTAGCACCAGACCCATATTAGCCTCAACAAATACTTTCGCAATACTTTTGACTAAGATCCACATTAGAAAATTGGAATCCAATATTTACTAACATTTATGATCTACACAAGGACTCCCCTCTAGACGCCTTGTTTAGTTAAGCTGTTCCACAGCACACCCTTTTTAGTTCAACTCCTACCCTCCATCCCTTGGATGCCTGAGGTTCTGGGAAATAGCATGGCCCATCGATTAGATTTGCAACATGCTCGGACCTCTTCTAGGCATCTCTAGCTTGGGAGTCCCCATATGTGAAGACTCATTCCTGCTGGTTCCTGGAGATAACACAGTTACTTACCTGTAACAGGTGATCTCTGGGAACAGCAGGAATAAGTCTTCACAACCCACCCACCTCCCCTAGGAGTTCTCTCTCTGACTCTCTCTGACTTGTCTACTTCCCTCCTTCGGTCTCGGCTACAAACCCAACTGATGAGAGGGAAGTGAATGGGCGGGAAGGCAGCACGCATGCGTGTGGGATGCTCCCAAAAGCTTTCTCTTTGGACGCTGGGGAGCATTCCCGTGCAGGCTCAGTCGGTACTGATGTACCCATATGTGAAGCCTGTTCCCAGAGATCACCTGTTACAGGTAAGTAACTGCTATATTGAAGATTAGTCTATAGTCTTCCATACATTTGGTGGTATGTCAGCAACAGAAATGCCTTTTGTGGTGTGAAATATTAGTTGCATTATATAACTGAAATGAGGGATCTTGGGCCTCATCCTTTCTGTGTAATTAAATAAAAAAATTTGCAAACTCCCTGTGGGTTTTGAAAATGATAGACACGATTTCCTCTAAAGTGTGCAATTTTTATTTATTTTATTTACTTACACTTGTAAACAATAGTAGCACTAATTCACACTTTGCAGTGAACAAAACACAAAGTAGCAGACTACAAAATTCTTAGCAACGCCATTCCCCTAACCTAATGTAATCCATATACAACAATGCCCAAGTATATTATTATTTAGCTGCTTTATGCTAATATATTACATCTGCCTTTCCATTTAGTAGCTGCAGTTATGTTTGTTGGTAATGTCAAATAACCATATCACATTAAAATTGCCCAAAAGAATGAGATGATCAAATCCATTTCACTCAATACATGAAACTCATTTCACTGAGCAACATTTTGATGCGCTCGCTCTCCTGGCCCCTGGCGTGGGCGGCTCTTCTATTGACTTTAGAAATGGCCTTCACTCAGCTATGCTTCGTGCATGAACTGTTACACCACTGCTTTTAAGTCATTTGCTTTCCTCCTCCATGGAAAAAGAATGGGAATTCTGTTTCATTCTCGGTACAGAACACGTGAAAAGACAAACATTTATTTTGGAGAGTACTCGCTAATTCTCTGACTAGCAGGATGGAATCTGGCACAGAAGCGGGTAATGAAGACATCACATGGCACCGGAATGGTACAGCTCCCCCATAGTTAAGAACCACCGAAATTCTGAGCATGCAAGGCACTTCTTGAGCAGGGTTCTCTTCCCATTTTTGTTTGTGGGTTTGTTTTTTTTTTTTTGGGGGGGGGTTTGCTGTGCTAACAAGTTTCTTTTGAAACTGAGAGACGTTGCCTGTGTAGGAGTCTTATTTCCTTCTGCTAGTTGCTAGTGGCACAAATAAGGGAGGCACAGTAGGGGCCAGAAGCAGCAGAAAGTCGGAGCCGTCACCGGCGCAGCACCCTGTAGTATGTAAGGATCGGTGGTGCTGCACATCTGGTTAAGAGTGGTGGGATCCTTGTGCGGCCAAACCTGATGTTTGTGCCGTCATGCAAACAGTAGGTTGGCTGTCGGCACTGCTGCATCTTTGGCAAATCTGTGCAGATGAAATACTGCATGCTCATCTCTTGTACAGTGCTTCTTTGCACTGTTGGCTTGGCGCTTGATGGGGGTCGGCAGAGAACCAAGGCACTAGTATAGACAGCACAAGGGAAGTGCGTTAGCCCCTCCAAAGGTAGTTAAAGATCCCATGCTGGCAGCTGTTGAGAGGTTCCTGTAGTTGGCAATAACAGCAGCACTTGACGCATGGTCAGCGTAAAGGAGTATTGTTGGGGGTTCTGGGGGGGGGGGGAGTGGACAATGGAGTTACTTAGCACTTTTTTCTGGGGTCTTTAGACCATGCAGCAGGCTCATCTGGCAAGGGATTTTTCCAACCCCAGGAGAAGACAGGAGGGGCTGAAGTGTGGTAAGCTTCATTTCCTCTCCTGGCTTGTGTTCTTTCAAAATGGCCCCTGTGCTGAAATACCCAGGACAAAGGGGGTGTTCTTTTGGCATGGTGGGATGGGCCACTTGGTAGCACTTTTTGGAGTGGTGATTCTTCTGATCTTAGATCCAGAGTGGGAAGGCAAGAAATAGAAAGCAAAGGGGACTTTAATGTTAAATAAAGGGAGTATAAGAGAAATATAGGGCAGCAGGAGGACTCGGATAGAATAGTCTAGGTGGAATAGCCAGGCAGCGTGAGGTCAGTAGTTATCGCACATGCTCGGAAGAGCTTTTTGGGCTTTTCTGAACTTTAGGAGAGCTCATTTGTTCATGCCACCATTTGGATAACATTACCAATGTGTAGCTGACTCATTCTGCATGACAGATAAAGGCCAAAATATGTCCCATTGAATCTGCCCAGTAAGGTGATTGGGATTGCGTCTGCCATTCCCTGCAGGTTACTCCTCGTCACTTCTTTTGGTATGCAAAAGAGTTATTTCACTGCTGTTCTGAGCAGACACCTAATATCTGGTTTCCACTTTCTTGCCATTCGGAGACCATCTGTGTTCACCCAATGCTTTTTTTGAATAGCATCACCATTTATGCTTTTCTATGATAGAAACACTTTTTTGCTTGGAAGGAACAAAATGGAGTTGTATTTCAGTAATTCATATTGTGGCTTATATTCAAAAGATTTATGTGGGTAAAATTTTTTTCTTTCTTATCAAGTAACTGCCTATTTATGAATAAAAGGGCTAGGGGAGTAGAAAAGGCATACCAAGTAATACATTTTACTTGTAGTCTATGCTAAATTTCATATTAATGAAGACAAGTCTGTTTTGGCATATGATCCACCTTGCTCTGAGTTAAATATTTTGGACTGTTCAGAGCGGGAGGTGGGGGGCATTGGCCAAGACTTCTTGGTTGTGGAACACTAATGCTAGGACATTAGAGGGTCCGAGTGTCTGTTGGGAGTTAGTTTAGTTGCTAACCTGCTCATTTTTGGGAAAGCTTACTAAGCAGGTTACTGCTGGTCAGATTTGGGAAATGTATTTAAATAATTTGCTGGATCCCCCTCAGCTGGCATTCAGAAAAGGGGCATAATACTAAGAGAAATGTTGACCTCTTCATTGAATCATTAAGATGTAATTTAGATCAGGGTTCTCTATCATTGGTGATCCATTAGACCAGTCTACTGCAACTGACTTTTTATATCATTAGGTTTTGCTTGAGATTGCAGCAGATGGGCCGGAGGGGAGGGGGGGGGGGGGTTGGGAAGGATGACAAAGGGTTGGATTGGGTAGACTCCTTTTTTTTGGAGGAGGGGTGATTGAGGGTATTAACGGAGAATTTACAACACACTGGGTTTTCCCTTGTGGAGTTCCATCTCTATCCTCTTAAGTTTACATCTTAAGCCAGTATTGTCATGAAAGTAGACGTGCTACAGATAAGTGGTTTCAATACACCGGATGTGATTGGCACATCCCTGCTGTGGTGTCATCTAGAAGTAAGAGATCCTGGATTCTCTATTCAGGCAACTGGTAACAGAACCCATATGTGATGAGGCCATATTGAACTTAGTGCTTACCAATGGGGAAAGTGTTTCTGATATTACAGTAGGAAATCATCACATAAGAACATAATATATGCCATACCGGGTCAGACCAAGGTCCATCAAGCCCAGTATCCTGTTTCCAACAGTGGCCAGTCCAGGTCACAAGTACCTAGCAGTTTCCCCAAATGACACAGGATCCACAATGCTTGTACTGGGGCAAGCAGTGGATTTCCTGGGTCCCCTTTAATAATGGTTTATGGACCTTTTCTCCAGGAACTTGTCCAAACCTTTTTTTAAACCCAGCTACACTAACAGATTTTACTACATCCTCCAGTAACAAATTCCAGAGTTTGATTACACGTTGAGTGAAAAAATATTTTCTCTTTTTAGTCTCAAATAGGTTACACTGTAGTTTCATTGCATGTCGCCTAGTCTTTCTATGTTTTTTGATGGTGTAAACAATCGATCTACGTTTACCCGTTACACTCCATTCATTAATTTATAGACCTCTATCATATCGCCCCTCGGCCGTCTCTCTTCCAGGTTGAAGATCTCTAACCTTTTTAGCCTCGTCTCATAGGGGGTATCCTTCCATCCTCTTTACCATTTTGGTGACTCTTCTCTGTACCTTTTCTAATAATGCTATATCCTTTTTTTAGGACAAGGCGACCAGAATTGCACACAGTATTCAAGGTGCGATAACACCATGGAATGATACAGAGGCATTATAATATCCTTTGTTTATATTCTCCATTCCTTTCCTTATGATTCCTAACATTCTATTTGCTTTTTTGGCTGCCGCTTTACATTGGGCAGAGGGTTTCAACATGTTATCCACAATGACTCCTAAATCTTTTTCCTGGGTGGTGGTTATTAAGAACCTTGCATCGTGTAGCTGTAGTATGGGTTGATCTTTCCTAGGTGCACAACTTAGCACTTGTCCACATTAAATTTCATCTGCCAGTTCAACATCCGGTCTTCCAGTTTATCAAGGTCCTCTTGCAATTTTTCACAGTCCTCTTGGGTTTTAATAACTTTGAATAATTTTGTCATCTGCAAATTTGATTACCTCACTAGTTATTCACATTTCCAGGTCATTTACAAATATGTTAAAATCAGTGGACCCAGCACAGATCCCTGGGGTACTCTACTATTCATCTTTATCTATTGGGAAAATTGACCATTTAGCCCTACCCTCTGCTTTCTGTCTTTTAGCCAGTTCCTGATCTACAATAGTACCCTGTCTCCTATCCCATGATGATTTAATTTTGTCAAGAGTCTCTCATGAGGGATCTTGTCAAAGGCTTTCTGAAAATCCAGATATACTATATCAACCGACTCATCTTTGTCTACCTGTTTAGTCACACCTTCAAAAAGACATAACAGATTACTAAGACAAGACCTTCCTTAACTAAAAACCATGTTGGCTGTCTCCCATTAAGCCATGACTATCCACATGTTCAGTAATTTTGTTCTTTATAGTGGTTTCTACAATTTTGTTTCCCTATACTGATGTTGAGCTCACCAGTCTGTAGTTTCCCGGATCACCACTGGAACTCTTTATAAAAATTGGCATTACATTGGTCATCCTCCAATCTTCAGGTATTACAAAAGATTTTAATGATAGTTTGCAGACCTACTATTAGTAATCTGTGATCTCATATTTCAGTTCTTTCAACACCCTTGGATGTATACCATCCGGTCCAGGTGATTTGCTACTCTTCTGTTTTATCAAATAATTGTAATACATCTTCCCGGTATATCAATATTTCTTTCTTCTGTGGCATCACCTTTAAATACCATTTCGGTCATGGGTAACATCCCCTACATCTTCCTTGGTAAAGACTGAAGCAAAGAATTCATTCAGTCTCTCCACTATGGCCTTGTCCCCTCTTAGTGCCTGTTTTACCCCTGTATCATCTAATGGTCCAACTGACACAGGCTTTTTGCTACAAATGTACTTGAAAAAGTCTTTATTATGTGTGTTTGCTTCTACAGCAAGCTTCTTCTCAAATTCTCTTTTCCTGCCTTATCAATGCCTTGAATTTAACTTGCTAGTACTTATGTTTCCAGTTTGTCATTTGGCTCCTTTTTTCCATTTCCTGAAAGATGCTCTTTTGGCTTCTCTGACCTCACCTTTAAACCATGCTGGCAGTTTTTTGGACTTTCTTCCACTTTTCTTAAATCGTGAAATACAGCTGGTCTGAGCTTCCAAGATAGTATTTTTATACCCATGCTTGACGTAAATCTTTAACCTTTACAACTGCCCCTTTTAGTTTTTTCTTAACTATTTTCCTCATTTTATCATACTTTCTCTTTGGAAAGTTAAAAGGTAGTACTGTGGATTTCCTTGCCGTCCTTCCTCTATTTATTAAATGAAATGCAATCATGCTATGATCATTATTGCCAAGTGGCCCAAATACCCTTATCTCTTGGCACCAGATCTTGTTCCATTAAGGACTAGGCCCAAAATGTCTTCAACTCTTGTCGGTTCATGAACCAGCTGCTCCAAGAAGCAGTCATTTATTTCATCTTTATCTCTCTAGCATGTCCTGCTGTGACTCTGACCCAGTCGATTACTGGGGTAATTGAAATCACCCATTAATATTACTGTGCTGTAATTTTTTGTTAGCTTCCCTGATTTTTTTTTTTTTTTTTTTTTTGAGCATTTCATCATCCATTTGTTCATTCTGGTCAGGCGATCGATAGTACACCCCCACTGCCATTGCTCTCCCCTTCCCCTTTTTTACATGTAATGTCAATCCATAGAGATTTTAGTGTATCTTGTTTCCTGCAAGACTTTAATCTCTCATCCAGTGATCACCAGATGGTATGGTTCAGTATTAGGACTAGGGGTGACAAAATTCATTCAAAAACAAGAGTCTTAGATTTTAGGAAAACTAACTTTGCCAAGGTAGGACAAATACCTCAGAGTCATTAGTGGGATGGGAACAGCTGGGGGCTGTAGAATAACAGTGGGCAAAAATGAAAGGGAATATTTTAAGGGCAATAAAACCTTTTGTTAGAAAGGTAAATAAATGTCAAAAGGAGGCCGCTATGGTTCTCAAAAGAAGTAACTGAAAAAGAGGGAGGCCTTCATGAAATACAAGAGATCACAGAGGAAAATGGGCATCTATATTTGGAAAAACGTAGGAAGCTAGCAAAGTAGTCAGGAAAGCAAAGGTACAAAAAGAAGAAATATCTCCACATTTAATTGCAGCGTGTAAGACATATTTCAGATATGTTAGTGAGAGGATGAAGGGCAAAAATGGTATTGTCGGACTAAAGGGTGCAGGGGAGGAATATGTAGAGGCTGATGAGGATAAAGCAGAATTGTTTAACAAAAAATAATTTTCTGTGTTCACAGATGAAGGGTCAGGAGTAGGATCTCAGAAATGCAAACAAATAGAAACAGAAGTTATGGGGATCTCAAACTATTTTCAGAGGACTCTGTTCATGAGGAACTAGCTAAACTAAAAGTAGACAAAATCATGGGTCCAGATACGATACATCTAAGAATACTGAGGGAACTTGGACGTTCTAGTGGCTCCACTGTCTGATCTTTTCAACGTCTCTTTGGAGTCTGGAGTGATGCCAGAGGACACATGTGGTCCCTTTACACAAAAGCGGATTTAAGGATGATATTGAGAACTAGAGGCCAGTTAGTCTATCCTCTGTGGCTAGTAAATTATTGGAAAGGCTACTAAGAGAGAATAGTGAGGTTTCTGGCGTCCAGCGGATTGCAGGATCAGAGACAGCATGCATTCACCAGAGGCAGGTCGTGACAGACAAATCCTGATTTCTTTGACTTTGTGACCAGAGAGTTGGACCGAGGGAGAGCCCTTTAAGTGGTGTATTTAGATTTCAGTAAAGCCTTTGACACCGTTCCGTACATGCGACTTATAACCAAACTAAGTACCCTAGGGATGAACCCTAAAGTTGCTGATTAGGTTAGAAATTGGTTGAATGGGAGGTGATATAGGGTACAGGTAAATGAAGCTCACTCTGAGGAGAAGGTTACCAGTGGCATGCCACAGGGATCTGTCCTTGGTCCAATTCTTTTTATCATCTTTGTTAGTTATATTGCAGAAGGACTGTCTGGTAAGCTTTGCTTGTTTGCGGACGATGCCAAAATCTGCAATAGAGTAGACACTCAGGAAGGAATAGATAACATGAGTAGGGATCTAGCTAAGCTTGAAAAATAGTCTAGAATTTGGTAGCTGAAATGTAATGCTAAAAAATGCAGGGTCATGCATTTGGGCTACAAAAATCCAAAGGAGTGTTACAGTTTAGGGGGTGAGGTACTGCTCTTTTGTGGACAGGGTGTAATTGTGTCCAACTATCTTAAAGTAGCTAAATGGGTAGAAAAGGAGTCTGTGGAAGCCAGAAGGATGCTTGGGTGTATAGGGAGAGGAATGGCCAGCAGAAATAAAGGAGGTGATAATGCTTCAGTTTGTCTCTGGTGCGACCTCATTTGGAATGTTGTATACAATTTTGGAGACCCCCATCTTTTGGACTCTGTGCAGAGGGTGGCTTCTCAAATGGTTAGTGGTTGTCTTTGTGTAGCATATGACAGACTTAAAGTTCTTAATATGTACTGTATACTTTAGAGGAAAAGCGGGATAGGGGCGATTATGATAGACCCAGTGGCATAAATGCACAGGAGGGTCTCTTTCAGTTGAAGGCAAGCTCTGCTATGAGAGGACATAGGATGAAAGTGAAATGGGATAGACTCAGGAGTAATATGCGGAAATATTTCTTTATAAAAAGAGTGGTAGATGTGTGGAATAGTCTTCCAGTGAACATGGTGGACACGAGGATGGTATCTGAATTCAAAAATCATGGGACAAACACAGGATCTCTGAAGGTAAAAGGGGACTATTGTAGTTGATATGGAAGGGCAGATTAGATAGAAACATGACAGCAGAAAAAGACCGCATGGCCTGTGTTTCTAAATATTATTTGAAACTTAGGTTTTCATTGCTGTGTTTATGCAAGTGATCTACAGCTGGTGGTGTCAGTCAACAGTGATTGATTTGGTATAATTAAGTTAAACGAATGCCTACAGGAAATTAGCAATTGGATGTTGAAAATAGTCTAGTCTAAAACTGAATGCAGCTAAAACTGATATCTTGAATGAATAAGAGGGGATGTGCATATATTTCAGAATTTGGTTTTATAATTCAGTTCAAATGATGTGATTAGGGGAGAGAGAGGAATCAAGATGGCTGCTGAGATCTCTACCTGTACAAATGCTCTCCCGGTGATGGAGAGTTAAGTGCCTTACCCAAGACCACAAGGAGCATCAGTAGAATTTGAACCCTGGTCTTTCTGGTTCCATCCTGCTGCCTTAACCAGTAGTCGGCTACTCCACTCTGGGTCAAAGCAAGTCACATTTAAGTATAGAAGGTATTTTCCTGTCCCTGGAGGGCTTTACAGTTAAGGTTTTTTGTACTTGAGGCAATAGAGGATTAAGTGACTTGCCTATGATCTTGGACAAAACTATATTCATCTTCCCCTCCCCACCTCCCACCCAAGAAAGCAAACATTTTTCCATATTTGCAATACTACCAGTTCTTTTATGGGCTTGAGTGGTATTCACCGATAAGTGTTATGCTGGGTTCCACATTGGGAACCACCACCCAGGAAAAAGATTTAGGCGTCATCGTGGATAACCTGTTAAAACCCCTGCCCAGTGTGCAGCGGCGGCCAAGAGAGCAAATAGAATGCAATAGTAAAGGAATGGAAAATAGAACAAAGGATATTATAATGTTTCTGTATGATACCATGGTGCAACTGCACCTTGAATATTGTGTGCAGTTGTGGTTGACGTATCTTAAAGGATATAGCGTTATTAGAAAAGGTACAGAGAAGAGCCACCAAAATGGTAAAGGGGATGGAAGGATTCTCCTATAAAGAGAGGCTAAAAAGGTTAGGGCTCTTCAACCTGGAAAAGAGACGGCTGAGGGGAGATTTCATAGAGGTCTATAAATTAATAAATGAAGTGGAACAGGTAAACGTAGATTTACATCATCAGAATATAGAAAGACTAGTGGACATGCAAGGAAGCTACAGGGTAACCTATTTAAGACTAATAAGAGAAAATATTTTTTCACTCAACGTGTAATCAGACTCTGGAATTTGTTACTGGAGGATGTAGTAAAAGCTGTTAGTGTAGCTAGGTTTAAAATAGGTTTGGACAAGTTCCTGGAGGAAAGGTTCATAAGCCATTATTAAAAGGGACCCAGGATATCACTGCTTGACCCAGAAGAAGCATGGAGGAACCTGTCTTTTGGGGAGACTGCTAGGTACTTGTGACCTATATTGGCCACTGTTGGAAACAGGATACTGGGCTTGATGGACCTTGGTCTGACCCAGTATGGCATATCTTATGTTCTGGCTTCTTAGATGGCAAATCACTACTTTTTTTTGTTTACTCCAGAGAAGCAACTTTGTTCATGCTAATTAGGACGTGTATTCAAATGCAATAAAATAAATAGGTAAACCAGATAAAAGTTGCATCAGAAAAAAGTAAGGGCAATGTGTAAAGGGCGTCCTATCTGCTCAGACTTTTATGTCAAGAGAGCACCTGGTAGAGTTAAAACAAGTAGTTGCATTGGGCCAGTAGCATAAACACACACTTAAGAGCACTTTTAAGAACATAAGATATGCCATACTGGGTCAGACCGAGGTTCATCAAGCCCAGTATTCTGTTTCCAACAGTGGCCAATCTAGGTCATACGTACCTAGCAGTTTCCCCAAGGGACACAGGTTCCACAATGCTTGTATTGGTTCAAGCATTGATATCCTGGGTCCCTTCTTAATAATGGTTTATGGACCTTTCCTCCAGGAACTTGTCCAAACCTTTTTTAAACCCAGCTACACTAACAGCCTTTACTACATCCTCCGGTAACAAATTCCAGAGTTTGATTACACGTTGAGTGAAAAAATATTTTCTTTTATTAGTCTTAAATAGTTTACCCTGTAGCTTCATTGCATGTCCCCTAGTCTTTCTATATTCTGATAACGTAAACAATCGATCTACGTTTACCCGTTCCACTCCGTTCATTAATTTATAGACTTCTATCATATCTCCCCTCAGCCGTCTCTTTTCCAGGTTAAAGAGCCCCAACCTTTTTAGCCTTTCTTCATAGGAGTAGCCTTCCATCCCCTTTACCATTTTGGTGGCTCTTCTCTGAACCTTTTCTAAAATTGCTATATCCTTTTTAAGATATGGCGACCAGAATTGCACACAATATTCAAGGTGCGGTCTCACCATGGAACGATATAGAGGCATTATAATATCTTTTGTTTTATTTTCCATTCCTTTCCTTATCATACCTAGCATTCTATTTGCTCTCTTGGCCGCCGCTGCACACTGGGCCGAGGGTTTTAACATGGTATCCACAAGGACGCCTAAATCTTTTTCTTGGGTGGTGGTTCCTAATGTGGAACCTTGCATCGTGTAACCATAGTTTGGGTTGTTCTTCCCTAGGTGCATAACCTTGCACTTCTCCACATTAAATTTCATCTGCCATTTTGATGCCCAGTCTTCCAATTTATCAAGATCCTCTTGCAATTTTCCACAATCCTCCTGGGTTTTAACAACTTTAAATAGTTTTGTGTCATCAGCAAATTTGATAACCTCACTCGTTATTCCACTTTCCAGGTCATTTATGAATATGTCAAAAAGCAGCGGACCCAGCACAGATCCCTGGGGTACACCACTATTCACCTTTCTCCATTGGGAAAACTGGCCATTTAGCCCTACCCTCTGCTTTCTATCTTTTAACCAGTTCCTGATCCACAGTAGTACACTGCCTCCTATCCCATGACTCTTTAGTTTTGCCAAAAGTCTCTCATGAGGGACCTTGTCAAAGGCTTTCTGAAAGTCCAGATACACAATATCAACCGACTCACCTTTGTCCACCTGTTTATTCACTCCTTCAAAAAAACATAACAGATTAGTAAGACAAGATCTTCCTTGTCTAAAGCCATGTTGGCTGTCTCCCATTAGGTCATGACTATCTATATGCTGAGTAATTTTATTCTTTATGATGGTTTCTACCATTTTTCCCGGTACTGATGTCAGGCTCACCGGTCTGTAGTTTCCCGGATCACCCCTCGAACCCTTTTTAAAAATTGGTGTTACATTGGCGATCCTCCAATCCTCAGGTATTAGAGATGATTTTAATGATAGTTCACAGATTACTGATAGCAGGTCTGCAATCTCAAATTTCAGTTCTTTCAACACCCTTGGATGTATACCATCCGGCCCAGGTGATTTGCTACTCTTCAGTTTATCTAATAGTTGTAAGACATCTTCCCGATGTATCGATATTTCCTTCAATTCTTCCACACCTTTAAATACCACTTCAGTCGTGGGTAACATCCCTACATCTTCCTCAGTAAAGACCGAAGCAAAGAATTCATTCAGTCTCTCCGCTATCGCCTTGTCGCCTCTTAGTGCTCCTTTAACCCCTTTATCATCTAATGGACCAACTGACTCTCTCACGGGTTTTTTGCTACGAATGTACTTGAAAAGGTCTTTATTTCGCGTTTTTGCTTCCGCAGCAAGCTTCTTCTCAAATTCTCTCTTTGCCTGCCTTATCAATGCCTTGCATTTGACTTGCCAGTGCTTGTGCTGTTTCCAGGTTTCATCATTTGGCTCTTTTTTCCATTTCTTGAAAGATGCTTTTTTGGCAACAGCCTCTCTGACCTCAGCTTTAAACCATGCTGGCAATTTTTTGGACTTCCTTCCACTTTTCTTAAAGCGTGGAATACAGCTGGTCTGGGCTTCCAAGATAGTATTTTTCAACAACACCCAAGCTTGATGTACGTCTTTAACCTTTGCAACTGCTCCTTTTAGTTTTTTCTTAACTGTTTTCCTCATTCTATCATAGTCTCCCTTTCGAAAGTTAAAGGGTAGTACTGTGGATTTCCTTACTATCCCTCCTCCACTAATTAAATCAAAGGCGATCATGCTATGATCACTATTGCCAAGTGGCCCCAACACCCTTATCTCTTGCACTACATCTGGTGTTCCACTAAGGACTAGGTCTAATATTGCTTCCCCTCTGGTCGGTTCATGAACCAGCTGCTCCAAGAAGCAGTCATTTATTTCATCTAGGAACTTTATCTCCCTAGCTTCCATACCCACCAGGTAACTTTCAGCTGAAGTACTATTGTGTTAGTCCAGCTTCCTTAACGCTAGAAGCCCCAGAGTGCGTCAATTGACCCAAATGCATCTTCGAAGTTGTTTACCAGCGCCACTGCTAGAACCATGTCAGTTATGTTCCATGACTTTGTTAGCGAGGTCAAGATGTTCAAATGTGTGCATCGAAAATTAATGACTGATGCGCCACCTAATGGGAAAATGACTGTATACCTAGATGCCCTAAAGTACGGCAATTGGCACAACCAAGAAAATTGAGTGGTTTTCACAAGTTTCATACAACGACTAACATAAGAACAGTGTTAACTAAATGTACAGTAAAAGTAACTGCAAATTCAAAAGTAACTGCAAGTCCATGTCAGTGAACGAACGAACAGGATAAGCATGTACGCCTGCACAACCTGTAGCATGTAGGTCAACGTTTGAATCTGATTTTGCACTAGCACATCTAGGCACTGCTGTCTTCTTACAAGGTCTCGGCATTCTGTAAGTAGAATCGTAGAAAAAAAATTAATAAAATTTCAGGGAGGAAGTGATATGCTAAAAGTTCTGGAGTGTCGGCCTGTTCTAGGGCGTGTTCAGAAGTCACGACATTGTACATACCTGTGTAACAGTAAATTTCAGTTTTAAATCAATTACTGTTTACAGTTTTACTCCAACATTACAAAACAATAATCACACGATGACGTCATGTAATGATGTCACATACTGCACGTATTTAACAAATAAGTAACTTCAAATTAATTCACATCTGCATTTCATGCTAAACGCAGTCGTCGTGATAATGCGTCAATGGACGCACTTTGGGGTATGTGCATGGCTAAAAAAAAGTTTGATTAGTGCATTTTCTTTGTTTTCACCTTTTTAGGTGTATATTGGATGCATGCAGAACTTTTTTAGGCATACAATTGTATATATTAATTTGTAGGTATGTGCCTCTACAAGCGCTATACAATGTGCTTTAAAATTTTAGGCACCCAAATGAAAAGAATGTGCCCTCAGAAATGCACATCCCTAGTAAGCAGCATGCAATAAAGATTTCCCACTTTGAAGCAATAAGAAAAACTTAATGTGGTCCAGAATCATATGCACTGCTTTACTAAGTCCAAATATGAACTCTTATGGACTTGGTAAAGCAGTGCATACGATTAGGAAAGTTCTTCTGTCAAGCTGCTTGCCCATACTAAGAGGTTCGGCCATATTACTATTAATTGAAGGATCAGCAGTAGTTGCTTGGGAGTTAAAGGATCCCATACATGTTTTTTTGGCTAACCCCCTTATTTCCTACATACCTGTTCCCTTTCGTCATCACAAAAAATCTCCTTGTGCTCCCTTCGCCCTTTCAGATCTGGCTCGAATGCACTAGGCATACCGCCTTTAATGTTTCCTCCACCCTATAGAATGTTTTTTGCTTTTTGGCTTTTGGATTTAAAGCTGCAGCAGGCTACCTTCCACAGGTTCAAATCTGGGTTGAAGATGCATTTATTTTAATATAGCCTGCCTCTAGCGATTGACTGGTGTGTAATTAACTGTGAAGCCATGTACAATGGGGTTCCTAGACCAGGTGCATGAGAACAGACACCAGTCCTGCTTTGTCCCTTTATTTTTTTACTGATCGTTCCTTCATGTATGTGCCTGCCTTGCTATTCATTTGTATGTTCAGGCCATGCTACTTGACTATCTCCATAGTTAAATCATCAGGATAATATAAAAGGAGTGGAGGAGTGGCCTAGTGGTTGGGGCAAGGTACTTCAGGCTGGAAGGTCGGGGGTTCAAATCCCACTAGAGGACAGCAACCTTGGGCCGGAAGGACTGGGGTTTCTAGTCCCACAGGTGCTCCTTGTGGTCTTGGGCAAGCCACTTAACCCTCTATAGCCCATGTTCCCTGTAAAATAGTTATCTCCAAGTTATAATGCCCTGTTCAATGTAATTTCAGTTTGTTCAATGTAAACCGCACTGATGCAGAATAGTGCGGTATATAAGAGAATGTAAATAAATAAAATAAATAAATAAAAATACATTCATTATGATTGTAAATCACCTCAATTTATGCAATATGCAGTATACCACATAAATGTAAACTTAAAACTTCTGAGGCAGAGGAGGGATGGAGGAGGATAGTTACCAGCCAGGGCACAGGGATTACCCAGTATCTGCAAGACTGAGACAGTAGTGGCACGCAATTAGATGCTAGCTGCTATGAATTTAATCTCTTGTGCCACTGAAGTGTTCATTGGTTACATTTTCCTGACCATTTTATTTATTACTGTTATTTAGATTGTGCCTTTCCAGTAGTAATTCAAGGTGAATTAAAATCCAGGCATTAGGGGTTAAGTAACTTGTCAGAGAGCACAAGGAATGCCAGTGGGATTCAGACTCTGGTCTCTTTGGTCACCAGTCTGCTGTTCTAACCACTAGACTACTGCACTCATGTATTAAGTATACTGAAAGAGTTGGCTTTAATTTGGTAGTAACCTAGTAGGACCCAGGAAATTTGGCTATCACATTTTGTAACCAACAAGCCATAGTCAGTGCACCTGCATATTCAGATGGAATAGTGCTTACAGCAGATTATTTCCTGCATATTTGGAGGAAGCAGGCTAGATTATGCACATTTTCATGTGACTTTTCATACCTATTAATTTTTTTTTTTTTAATAAAATGAGGTATGCACAAACTTCATAAAATAGGGAGGGGGAGGGGAGTGGGCATCAGCACTTGCACCAGCCCTATAGTTTGTATAAATGCCTATGCCTAGATTTTAAGAGTGCAAATTATAGTGTGGTGGTGTTTACATGTGTAAATTTTTTCCTGTGCCCAAATTCCACCCCCTCATGCCCAGGGTGAAAGTATGTTCCATTGGTCCGATGTACGTACATCACAGAAAGCGACTGTCTACACCGTGCAGTAAGTGGTCATTTACTTACAAAAACCACTCATATATCATGATTTATCTATGTAAATGCACTTGGAAATATAGGCACACCTTATAAAATTTCCCCTTTTGAGCCACTGATATATTGGTTGAAATATACAAGTGGAAAGGAAAGCACAACTTTCTGCCCCTTTTTATAAAGACCGTTGGAACTTGGCAATTGGTGGAGGATGTCCTTGTTACAGCAGCTGAGCCCAAGCACATGGTCTCTCTTATTAAATAGCTCTGATGCACTGCACACTGTAAAGTCAGTTCTTGTGCTGCTGAGAATCAACAGAAAAAACATATAGGTACAGCAAGTGCCTTTGCCACCAACGCCCTGGGCTGATCATAAGCAAAGGGTATTAGTGCAAGAGTTTGTTTGCATGTTTATAATGTGTATGCATGATACTGAGGATGTGGTAAGCCTGGAAGTAGGGAGTATATGTGCAAAGTGGGCACATTAGGATGGTTTTCTAAGAGGTGGAATGTGTGCTGTAGTGAGAGAAGACCTCTTTTAAAAAGCAGCTTTTGCTGTAAGGAAGTGTGGTCCAGTCAGAGTGAGGTTTGTCACCTTTCTCTTTGGCATGTCATAGGTTAACGACTTTGCTTGTTCCTGATCGTCCCTAGTGTCTAGTCCCGGAATCCTTGGGTTGTCAACCTCATCCAGCAGCTTTGGAGACTGAGAAACTTTATTGTTGTGATGTCACTGGCATATAAGCGCTGGCACCACCTCTTCTCACCAGTTATCAGTCTCCAAAGCAGCTTGAGAGGTGGTGAGCCCAGGGATTTCAGGGCTCACTTGAACAATTAAGCGGATTAGTTTGAGATTGACATTGAAATCAGCTAAAATACAGAAGGAACAGCAGGTAATGGGCTGTTAGCTGAGTTAATGATTAATTCCGGGGGGGGGTAATTTCAGGAGAGCTTGGCTGGTCCGTTGATTGCCCTGAGGTCCTCTGTTTCTCTTTGTTATTTTCTTCACTGTTTCAGCGGGCTCGGAAGCCCGCGGGGGGATTTAGTTCGGCAGGAGACCCGTGCCTGGTTACCAGGGCCTTCAAGCAGGCTCAGGAGTCAGTGGGGGGGTCTGGACTCAGCGCGCAGAAGTTCTGCCTGCAAGCGCTTTGAGCCGACCTCTCTGTTGCCAGTGGTGTCAGTGGAAGTCCTCTGCAGCAGCGGTCTGAGGCTCCGGTGGAGGAGGAGGGCTCAGATCGCTGTTTGGGTGCTGATTGAATGTGAAGGCAGCATCCGGAGAGGTAAGAGACCTGCTCAGTGGCTAGCGGCAGCTTCACAGGGAGACAGGCTGCGCCACATGTGTTCGCACGGGAAAATTCGCCAGACGGTTGGGAATGCTGCCGCTCAGAGAGCTTAGGAAACAGTGTTTAGGTTGGGGTTTTCGTTGTTTTTCAGTAGTTTTCTTGACAGCGGCCTGCCGCCCTCCTTTGGTTAAAAAAAAAAAAAAAAATCAGCGGCATAGATAAATTTGAGAGGATTCTGCTAGGGGGGCACAATATGCCAGCCAAACAGCTTTGCCTGTTATGTGGTGCCCGGAGGAGTTCAGTGACGCCAGATGGCGTCTGTAAGGGCTGAAGTCTAGAGTCCGGTGCTACAGATACCCCTGCTGGAGTGGAGGCAGTAGGGAAGGAGGATTTGATAGAGGGCCTTGAGCCGGCTCTGGCTCCTCTGCCTGTTCCTGAGTCGGGGCCCTCTACTTCGTCAGTTCAAGTTCCTCCACTGCTGCAACTGCCGATTTCTGGGAGTTTGGCGGCTATTTTTTTCCTCAGATTTTCTGACTTTAATTCAAAGAGCATTAGGGACTTCTTCGGAGGCGCCGGTGGCAGGGTCTTCCGGGGAGAGTCTTAGAGGAAAGAGATCAGGTTCACCTATCCTGGGGGATGGTATGGTGAAGGCCAGACTGGACAGGGATAGGGGTGACCAGTCAGTCCTGTCAGACGACTTTCATGCTGAGGAAGCAGACCTTGATGAGGGTCTGGAGGAGGACCTAGAGGAAGGTGAGATTAAAGATCAAGAGGATCAAGCGAGAGTGGTCCGGGTTTTCCATAGGGAGGAGTTACCGGCACTCATTGCAGAGTCCCTTAAAACTTTGAATATGCCATCAGCGGGACCTGTGGAGGATTCTACCCTGGAGGATCCTTTGCTTCAGGCCTTCCGCGCGACGCAGAGGGCTTTCCCGGTGCATAGGGTGTTTAAGGAGATGATTCAGGAGGAATGGGATATGCCAGAGGCCGTGCTCAAGGGTTCTAGGGTGATGTCACGGCTTTACCCGTTGATGGATCAGGATCGGGACTTGTTTAAAGCGCCGAAGGTGGACGCAGCGGTGTCTGCTGTCACTAAGAAAACCACCATTCCAGTGGAAGGGGCAGCGGCGCTCAAGGATGCGCAGGACCGTAAGTTAGAAACATTGCTTAAGTTAGAAACATTGCTTAAGCAAGTCTTTTGAGACAAATGCGTCGTCTTTGCAGGCGTCTATTTGTGGCGCTTGGGTGGCACGGGCCTGTCTGCGCTGGGCGCAACGCATTCAGGGTGCGAGCTCGGTGGAAGAGAGCGAGGAGGCGGCCAGACTGGAGTCCGGCACGGCATATCTCGCAGATGTTTGTTATGATCTGATCCGTGGGTTAGCGAAGAGTATGGCTTCGGTAGTAGTGGATAGGAGATGTCTTTGGCTGCGTAATTGGGCGGCCGATGGTTCTTCTAAGGCTAGGTTGAGTAAGCTTCCTTTCCATGGTAGGTTACTTTTTGGAGAAGATTTGGAGAAGTTGGTAAAGGATTTAGGAGAGTCCAAAGGAGGTAGATTACCGGAGGACAAACAAACGGTCGTCCCGGCTTCAGCCTCTGGAGTCAGCAGTGGGATTTTCGCTGTTTTCGTACCCCAAGGTTTGGACAGGGTCAGCGTGGTTGTTTCCCTGCCCGAAACCAGGGGTTTCGGGGATTTCGTGGGGCGAGCAGAGGCTTTGCGCCTGCGGCATCCTCGTCCTCCTCCTCCTCCTTCAGGAAGTCACCAGGAAGTCAGGTGGGCCCAGGTAGGGTTAGTTCCCGTGGGGGGTCAGTTGCAGGACTTTTACCCTGCCTGGGTTCAACTCACATCCGATCAGTGGGTCTTAGAGGTGATCAGGGAAGGTTATGCCTTGGAATTGCAGTGCCCAGTAACCGATTCTTTCGTTCAGTCCCCATGCAAGGCCAGGGGAAAGCACAGGGCAGTGCAGGAAACGGTACAGTGGCTACTGGTGCTTGAAGCGGTTGTACCGGTTCCTGTAGACCAATTAGGAGGCGGTCAATACTCCATTTACTTTGTCGTACTGAAAAAAGAGGGGACGTGGCGTCCCATCCTGGATCTAAAGGGAGTGAATCGCTGTCTACGGGTGTCCCACTTCCGTATGGAAACCCTCAGATCGGTTATTGTAGCGGTGCAAAAAGGGGAGTTTTTGACGTCCTTGGACCTGGCGGAGGTGTATCTTCACATGCCAATACAGCAGGAGCATCAGAAATTCCTCAGGTTTGCGGTACCGATGGGTTATTTTCAGTTTCAAGCGCTACCCTTTGCCCTGGCAACTGCACCGTGGACTTTTACCAAGGTAATGGTGGTGGTCGCAGTGGCCTTGCGAAAGGATGGGGTGTTGGTTCACCCGTACCTGGACGATTGGTTGATAAGGGCAAAATCTCGAGCGGAGAGTGTCTCGGCCACAGCCAAAGTGGTAGCGATGCTACAGAGCCTCGGCTGGGTGGTCAGCTGCAACTGGCTCTTTGCTATGTTGTCTCAGAACCTCGAATATCTGGGAGCTCGATTCGACACGGGGAGTGGTCGAGTCTTTCTTCCTCGTCATCGGGGATTAGCGCTCACAGTTGATAGATCGTTTCCTCAGCAGGCAGAGTCCTACCGCCTGGGAGTACCTGCAGGTGTTGGGGACCATGGCGGCGACGCTGCATGTGGTTCCGTGGGCGCGGGCTCACATGCAGCCATTGCAGAGAGCGTTGTTGAGACGATGGTACCATCAGAGAGATTCCTTGTCCCAGAGATGAGTTTGTCCTCCGCAGACTCGCCAGGCCCTGCAATGGTGGTTAAATCCCGGAAGTCTGGAAAAGGGCATGTCGTTGGAACCGCCGGCTTGGATAGCGCTTACAACAGATGCCAGTCTTCAAGGCTGGGGGCCCATTGTCAAGGTCGCATAGCGCAGGGAGTGTGGACCGCTCAGGAGACTGAGTGGTCCAACAGGTTGGAGTTGAGAGCGGTAGCGCTGGTGTTGCAGGAGTTTCGGCCGTTCCTTCAAGGGCAGGCTGTTCGGGTATTCTCGGACAATGCGACTGCGGTGGCCTACATCAACCGGCAGGGCGGTACCAGCAGTGTGGCGCTCGAGGCCGAGGCGGATGATTTGTTCGAATGGGTAGAACAGCATCTGGTGGCCATCTTGGCAGCACATGTCGCCGGGGTGGACAATGTGCAGGCCGATTTCTTGAGTCGCGTGAAGGTAGACCCGGGGGAGTGGGGTCTTCATCCGGAAGCGTTTCGGGCGTTGGTGCATCGCTGGGGGATGCTGGTGATGGATCTCATGGCAACATTTCAGTCGGCTCAGGTCAATTGGTTCTTCAGCAGGAGAAGGGAAAGAATGTCCGAGGGTCTCGACGCTCTCGTTCAAGCTTGGCTGCAGGACCAGCTTCTGTATGTGTTTCCCCCGTGGGTGTTGATCGGTCGAGTGCTTCAGCGCATCGAGCTTCACAGGGGGAGTGTGATATTCGTTGCTCCGGATTGGCCGCGAAGACCGTGGTACGCAGACCTGGTGCGCCTCGTGGTGGTGGAGGGGCCCTGGCGGCTTCCAGTTCGAAAGGATCTCTTAACTCAGGGACCCCTTTGCATGCCCCAAGTAGATCGATTCTCGTTTACGGCCTGGCTATTGAAAGGGCTCGGTTGAGAGAGAAGGGTTATTCGGGGGCAGTGATAACGACCCTTCTGAACGTGAGGCGGCGGTCTACGTCCTTGGCGTACGTTAGTGTGGCGTATCTTTGAGGCTTGGTGTGCGGAGCGACTGTTTCAGCCGTTTTTGGCGTTGGTATATCAGGTGCTCGCTTTCTTACAGGACGGGTTTCAGAAGGGCTTAGCGACATCGTCGTTGAAGGTCCAGTTAGCAGTGTTGTCCTGTTACAGGGGTAAGGCCCTTGGCAGTTCGCTGGGTTCTCATATGGATGTGAAGCGGTTTTTGAGGGCGGTGTCCTTGCTGAGACCGCCCTGTCGGCGTGTAGTCCCGTCCTGGGACCTTCCCTTGGTCTTGGAGGCCTTGGGTAAGGCACCTTTTGAGCCCTTGGCGAAGACGACGCTGAAAGATCTCTCACTGAAGGTGGTGTTTCTGGTGGCCATTGCGTCTGCTAGACGGGTGTCAGAGTTGCAGGCGCTGTCCTGTAGAAAGCCTTTTCTATCTTTCTCAGATTCCAAGGTAGTGTTATGGACAGTGCCATCCTTCTTGCCTAAGTTCGTATCGGGATTTCATATGAATCAGGTGGTGTCTTTGCCAGTGTTTGCGGCTAAGACGAAGGATGCGGGGCAGCGCCATCGCTTGGATGTTAAGCGGGCTTTGCAATTGTATTTGACCAGGACAGCTAGTTTTTGGAAATCGGAGAGATTGTTTGTGCTGTTTGCGGGACCTAGACGGGGAGAGGCCGCCTCTTAGGGTTCGATTGCGCGGTGGTTGAAGGAGGCGATATCGTCAGCGTATCTCTTACGCGGCCGTCTGGTTCCAGAAAGATTGCGAGCTCATTCCACTAGAGCACAAGCCGTGTCCTGGGCAGAGTGTAGCTTAGTGCTGTTGGAGGACATCTGTAGAGTGGCGACATGGTCTTCCATGCATTCCTTTGTGAAGCATTACCGTCTTGATGTGCAGGCAGAGAGAGATACCTGTTTTGGTTCGGCGGTGCTTCAGGCGGGGTTAGCAGGCCCCTCCCGTTGATTGTTTTCACTGCTCTGTTACATCCCAAGGATTCCGGGACTAGACTAGAGGGACGATCAGGAAGGTTAAATTAGACTTACCTGCTAATTGTAGTTCCTGGAGGAACTCTAGTCTAGTCCCGGTTCCTGCCCTAGATGGTGATTCTACAGGGCCTGAAGCAGGAGCATACTTACAGGTAAGCCACGTTGTTACAGAGTTCAGTTTGGCTAACGATACGTCAATTCTATTCCGGGCGTGGGGTGTAGTCCTTGTTGGGGGGAAGGAGGACCTCATGGCGTAATCAATAGGTGGGGGTTTTGTGTAGATAGAAATCAAGGCAAGGGCGCCCAATAACTATTTCTTTACTTGTTGCTCCGGTGAGTCTGCTTTGTCAATAGGTTAACTGGTGAGAAGAGGTGGTGCCAGCGCTTATATGCCAGTGACATCACAACAATAAAGTTTCTCAGTCTCCAAAGCTGCTGGATGAGGTTGACAACCCAAGGATTCCGGGACTAGACTCGAGTTCCTCCAGGAACTACAATTAGCAGGTAAGTCTAATTTAACCTTTTGCTGTTTGAGAGGGTTATTTTATAGGAGGTTACCTAGATAGGAAGTGCAAATAGGTGCCAGTTTTGTGGCTGTTCTTTTTATAAAAACACATAAATACCTATGTCTTTGTAAAATGGCCACAATTTCTGTAGGTTTTGATAAGCTAAAATGTTCTGCATATATTTACATCTGCTTATAGAAGTAGGTGTAAATGTACATGGGTGAAGTATGTGTATACATATGTATTTTATAAACTAAAATCCACCAAAAAAATCCCTATAACACACTACATTAAAACCAGCATAAGCCAAAACTACATATTATCCTATCAGACCATCATATGCTCCTAGGAGATACATAGAATGGATTTGCCTACAATCTCTCATGATTGTGAAAACATGGATGGAATGATGACTAGGATAATAATCCTCCATCCCTGAAGCAGGCTTTGGAAACATAAATTCATGTGTGGAATATCTGGGCATAGAATTTGAAGTTAATATTTACATGGGATAAGATAAATGCATTATATAACTTTGGCTGAGGTATTTTACTCTTTATGAAAAAAAACCCTGATTTTATTTTCATACATTTTATATTATATGTAAAAATAGTAATTAGTCCAATGATTAAAAGGATATTGGAGAGTCTAGAAACAAATCCATTCTATGAATCTCCTAAAGGCATGGACGGTCTGATAGCATAAGTAAAAAAGGAAAAAAATACATCATATCCTGGTTTTATTGCAATGTGTTTTATAAACTATGCATCTACTTTGACTCTGTGCTCTGCTGAAACTATGTCCCAAACACACATACATGCAGGTCATAAAAGTATGTGTCTTGTCTTGTCGGTGCACTCTGTGTGTATATGCAGGGCCAACCTGTCCATTGAGCAAAAATGTTTGCACAGGGCCCCACATTTCAGGAGGCCCCGCTCCAACAACATCCTGCATTGAAGACTGGCAGGCAGGGTGGCTTTAGAGGGAGCCGGAGAGGCTCCGGCTCCCTTTAACAGCTACCGAAGTGAAGCACGTCTTATCTCCAGGAACAAGCAGGAATGAGTCTTCACATATGGGTACGTCGGTACCGACGGAGCCTGCGCGGGAACGCTCCCCAGCGTCCAATCAGAAAGCTTTTGGGAGCATCCCACAGCACCTGCGTGCTGCCTTCCCGCCTGTCTCTCCTCAGTTGTTCTTTTTCCGCGGAGCCAGCAGGTCGTGTTCCTGTCACCACAGAAGAATTTCCTTATTTTTTCTTTTTCTTTTCTGTCGCGTCTGCCTTATTCGACGCTATACCGGTACCGCCGGTCGTTGTTTTTCTTGTAAAAAAACAAAACACAACCTTTTTTCCATTTCTTTTTCTTCAGGTGTACTTGAGTTTTGGGCCTTAGGCCCAGAACATTTTTCCCTTAACTATGGAAAAGCCTGCCTCAGGATTTAAAAAGTGCACAAAATGTGGCGGTACTATCTCCGTCACCGACTGTTGTCTAAAATGTTTAGTTCCTGACCATTCCATAACAGATTGTGTGTCCTGTTCCATGATGTCTAAGAGAGGTCGACAGAACCGAGCTGCCAAGCTCAGTACCCTGTTTCCCTCTGATGCAGCTTCGGTGGCATCAACGTCTTCCAGGGCTGCTTCTTCCTCACATGGATCTCAGGTAACTAAACATAAATCCAGCCAGTCCTCGAAGGGTAGATCTCCTAAGCATCGAGATGCCTCTGGTCTTGCCCTCGGATTCTGCACCGGCAAAATTACCCCGGTGGGAGGCTTCGGCCTCTAAAGCATCATCATCGGGGTTCCAGGATGATCTCGATGGCGTGGCCTCGACAGATCTCTTGGTGCTATGTTCTGGGGTATGGACTTCCAGGCAGTGGCGGCGTCGATGGATCAGAGGATTCTGTCCATAGAACGCAGTCTGACGGCTTTCCTTGTGGTATCGATGCCCGTGGTACCGCAACAGACTACTCCGCCGGTACCGGCACTAGCATTGCCATCGGTACCGATCCCGGTACCGGTGGCATTGACATCGGCATCGGTGTCTGCTATGCTGGTACTCCGTCCTCTGAAGCCCTCCGTTACCGATACCCCGGTACCGGTTATTCCCGATACTGATCCCGGTCGGTATGGATATCGGGCTTTGCAAGAGCATCCGGACAGACAATACTTCGATTCCTCTGAGGATTCTGAAGAGTCTGTCGATGCAGTGATGCTTCTTCCACAGGAGGAGTCCTCTCCTAAACGAAGGATGTCTCCTCCAGAGGACTTGTCTTTTCAAGACTTTATCAGAGAGGTGGCTCGGGGCCTCTCTATTACAGTGGCCCCAGAGTCAGAGCCCAGAGCCAAGGAGTTAGATATTTTACAATATCCTAAAACTCCTAAGGAGGCAGCTACCTTACCTATTCATGAGATTCTGTATGATCTCATGTTAAGGATGTGGGAAGCACCTCTAACCACCTCTCCTCATTCTCGCAGGTTGGACTCCATGTATCGTGTCCCTCCTTGTCCTGGTTTCCATAAAACTCAACTTCCTCACCACTCTATTGTGGTTGAGTCTGCAATGAGAAAGATTAGGAGTGCCAAAAGACATGCCTCTAATCCTCCAGGACGTGAATGTAGAACCCTGGATGCTTTTTGGAAGAAGTCTTCCAAGCTTCCATGCTTGCTTGCGAGAATTAATTTTTATAGTCTCTACATGGGAATGTTCTTAAAAGAAGTCACTGACCATTTGCAGACTTTAAGTCCTTTTATATCTGATGATAAAAGGCAAGTATTTCTCACAGGGCTCAAACATGCCCAGGATATCTCCAAATTCTCCAACCGTGCAGCTTTCGACTCCTTTGAATGTGTAAGCAGAGCCTCAGCTATAGCTATAGGTGCACGTAGGATTGCTTGGCTTCAAGCATCTGATTTGGAGATCTGGGTCCAAGATGAATTGGGAAATATCGCTTGTACAGGTGAGAATCTGTTTGGTAAGGATTGGCAGGCAAAAGCCAATAAGATGGATGCTGAAAATTCTGCTTTGGATAGACTATCCAAATCCACAGCTGCTCCTGCTAAGAAAAGGTTGTTCAAGAAAACACCTTTTTCTAAAAAGGGAAGATTCTATCCTGCTTATAGTCAGCAGGCATCTTCTGCAGCTCAGTTCCCTTCCAAACGTCAGCAATCCTCCAAACCGAGCAAGGCAAAGGCTGCGAGGCCTGCTACAGCCCAGCAATCTCAGCCCCCTCAGGGCCTTTGACTTTCTGCTAGAGAACTTAGCCTTCCTGGCTCTAGAAGGACCAGAGCCCTCCACAATTCCAGGAAGGTTATGTCACTTTGCTCCCAGGTGGGGGCAAATTACAGCAGAGCATTGGACACTCCATCATAAGAGAGGGGTACAAACTTCATTTTTCCAGTTTGCCCCCTCTCAAGAGTGCACCAGTTCAATTCTCCAGCCTCCCTCCTCAGCCTGTTTGAGCAGGAGGTTGCCACTCTTCTTGCCCAGGGAGCAATAGAGGAAGTGCCTTCTCAACAGGGCACAGGGTTCTACTCCCCCTATTTTCTTATTCCAAAGAAAACAGGGGGCTTCAGACCCATCTTAGATCTCAGAGAGTTGAACAGATTCCTAGTCAAAGAAAAATTCAAGATGGTTTCTCTAGGAACTCTGCTGCCATACCTTCAGAGTCAGGATTGGCTTTGTTCTCTAGATCTCAAGGATGCGTACACTCAGTTCTCATCCATCCAACTCACAGAAGGTTCCTTCGGTTACTTTTTCAGGAGAAGCACTATCAATACAGAGTGCTCCCTTTTGGTCTGGCCTCTGCACCAAGGGTGTTCACGAAATGCATGGCAGTGGTTGCTGCTTTTCTGCACACCCTGGGAATATTTGTCTTCCCTTACCTGGACGACTGGCTCATTCGAGCTCCCACTCAATCAGAGGCCAAGACTTCTCTAACCTGCACAATGCGTATCCTTCAGTATTTAGGGCTGGTAATAAACATCCCAAAATCCAATTTGATCCCTACTCAGTCCCTGGAGTTTATAGGGGCATTGCTGGATACCACAAGGGCAAGGGCCTATCTTCCCCAGGCCCGTTGCCTTCGCTTGATGCAGTTGGCTTCTGAAGCAGAGTTGAAACCCCTACTAACTGCTCGAGAGATGTTACAGTTGCTAGGCCACATGGCATCCACAGTTCATGTGGTACCATATGCTCGCCTTCACATGAGAGCAGCTCAGTGGACTTTATCCCCCCCAATGGATCCAGGCATTAGGCTGCCTGTCAGACAAAATAGCAAACACAAGTCGCCTCATTTTGTCCCTCCAATGGTGGAAGTCCCCTCAAAACCTGCTGCTGGGGTCCCCCTTTCAACAGCCTCTACCCCAAGCAACTCTAACAGATGCTTCTCCAATAGGCTGGGGAGCTTATCTTCAGGACCTCTCCACTTAGGGCATCTGGTCCCCACAGGAGACTTTTCTACATATCAATCTCTTGGAACTCAGAGCAATCTTCCTTGCTCTGCGAGATTTCCACACCCTGCTCAGCCACAAGACAGTCCTTATCCACACGGACAATCAGGTAGCCATGTTCTATATAAACAAGCAGGGAGGAACTGGCTCTCTGTCGCTTTGCAACGAAGCTCTGCGACTGTGGGCCCTCGCCAGAGAGCATCACATTCATCTTCTGGCAGTTTATCTTCCAGGTGTTCAAAACTCTTGGGCAGACAGACTCAGTTGCGTTCTGCTTCCACACGAGTGGTCCCTACATATGGACCAGGTGTCCAAAATTTTTCAAATTTGGGGAACCCCGGACATAGACCTCTTTGCAAGTCCGTGGAATGCCAAACTTTCCTGGTTCTGTTCCAGAACTCCGGCTCAGGGGGCTCAGGCAAGGGATGCTTTCCTCCTTCACTGGGGTCAAGACTTCCTGTATGCCTTTCCACCCATTCCCCTAATTCCCAAAACCCTGTTCAAGCTTCAGAGAGACAGAGGCCACATGATTCTCATAGCTCCACATTGGCCACAGCAAGTGTGGTACCCTCTGCTTCTACATCTCTCTCAAACTCCCTCCCTAGAGTTAGGGTCTACTCCAGACCTCCTCTCTCAGGAGGATGGAAAGTTGTGGTATCCCAATCCCCAGTCTCTGCATCTCAGGGCTTGGTTGCTGAAGGCCTAGATCTCCAGGATCTTCATCTTTCTCAATAAGTAAAAGATGTTCTTTATGCTTCCAGAAAACCTTCCACTAGACATTCTTACGCTTTCAAGTGGAAGAGGTTTACCATCTGGTGTTCTGAGAAGGGTCTTAACCCCTATGCCATACCTCTGGAATCGTTGCTGGAGTATCTCCTTCATCTGTCTAATGCAGGCCTTAAGACAAATTCAGTAAGAGTCCATTTGAGTGCTATTGCAGCTTCCCTCAAGCCTCTAAATGGACAACCTTTTTCCTCTCATCCTCTTGTAGCAAGGTTCATGAGAGGCCTCCTTTTAACAAAGCTTCCCTTTAGACCACCCCTGGTGGCATGGGACTTAAATTTGGTTCTTGGTCAGCTTATGAAGCCGCCTTTTGAACCTTTAGCTACCACCTCCTTGATATACCTTTCTTGGAAGGTTATCTTTCTCATTGCAATCACATCAGCATGCCGCATCAGTGAATTGCAAGCACTAGTAGCTAATCCACCTTATACAAGGTTCCATCATGACAAGGTGGTCCTTAGGACTAATCCACACTTTATGCCTAAGGTGGTCTCGCCTTTTCACCTAAACCAAGAGGTCTACCTACCTGTCTTTTTTCCAGGACCTCATGCATCAAGTGCAGAGAGGAATCTTCATACCCTGGACTGTAAGAGCTCTGGTTTTTACTTAGAGGACACAGCAACATAGAAAGTCTTCCCAACTCTTTGTTGCCTTTGATCCTTCTCATTTGGGACAACCAGTCTCCGCACTTTCTAACTGGATTGCCCAATGTATTTCTTTCGCCTATCAGAGCAAGAACCTTTCTCTGGAGGGCCATGTCACAGCTCACAATGTGAGAGCCATGGCAGCCTCAATGGCTCATCTGAACTCTGTCTATCGACCACATCTTTCGAGCAGCCACTTGGGCCTCGGTTCATACCTTCACAGCCCATTACTGCTTGGACAAGGACTCCCGCCGGGATGCCTTGTTTGGTCAGGCTGTTCTCAAACACCTGTTCCATACTTAACTCCTACCCACCATCCCTCATGGGATGCAAGAGATCCAGGTGGGGAAGTGCAGCCCTGTCTCAGGGACACACAACTTCTGGGCTCTCTCCCTGGCATCTAAAGCTAGGGAGTCCCCATATGTGAAGACTCATTTCTGCTTGTTCCTGGAGATAGCACAGTTACTTACCTGTAACAGGTGATCTCTGGGAACAACAGGAATAAGTCTTCACAACCAACCCACCTCCCCTAGGAGTTGTCTCTCTCTCTATCTCTTTCCTTTCCCTCTCTCTCCCTCTTTGTCTCAGCTATAAAACTCAACTGAGGAGAGACAGTTGGGAAGGCAGCACGCAGGCGCTGTGGGATGCTCCCAAAAGCTTTCTGATTGGATGCTGGGGAGCGTTCCCGCACAGGCTCCGTCGGTACCGACGTACCCATATGTGAAGACTTATTCCTGCTGTTCCCAGAGATCACCTGTTACAGGTAAGTAACTGTGCTTTTCCTTCACTTCGGCAGCTGTACTGAAGTTTAGAACACTGCCGCGCTGGGAAACAGGAAGTCCCCTTTGACCTCAGTGCGACAGCGTTCTAAACTTCAGTACAGCTGCTGATGTGAAGGAAAGACATGCTTCACTTCGACAGCTGTAGAGGTGAGCCGGGGCCTCTCTGGCTCCCTCTTAGCTAGCCAGAGGGCTCTTCGAGAGGGGAGGGGAGGCTTGGACTGAAAATGGGCTATTTGAGGGGGGATTGCTAGGACTAGAAATGGGCTGAGTGGAGGGGAGCTTGAACTGGAAATGGGCTCTGGGGGGGAGCTAGGACTGGAAATGGGCTGATGAAGGGGAGGGGCCAGGGTAGGACTGGACATGGGCTGTTGGGGGGCTAGGATTGGAAATGGGCTGTGGGGGGAGGGGGGCTTGGATTGAAATGGACTCATGGAGGGGCTAGGACTGGAAATAGGCTCATGCGGGTCTTGGATTGGAAATGGGCTGAGTGGAGGGGAGCTAGGATTGGAAATGGGCTGATGGGCTAGGAAAGGACTAGAAATGGGCTGATGGGGGCTGGGATTGGAAATGAGCTGATGTAGGGGCTCGGATGGGACTGGACATGGATGGGGGAGCTAGGACTGGAAATGGGCTGATGGGGCTAGGATAGGATTGGAAATGGGCTGATGCGGGGACTAGAAGGGAGTGGATGCTGGGTGGGGCTGGAACTAGAAGGGAGCCGATGTTGAGGGAGGACTAGAATGGGGCTGGGAGAGTGAAATGGAGAGGGGAAAAATATTTTGTGTGGGAGAGAAGAAAAATCTACAATTGGCCGGGTATTGGGAGAGTGAGTGGGGATTGAGAATGGAGGGGTAAAATTTGAGTGGATGAAAAAGGAATAAAGAAAGAGATGGAGGAAAGAGCGAAAGGAGAAAGATTAGTATGTTAAAGCAGATGTAGAGAGAGAATGGAAAAAAAACTAGGAGAGAAGAAAGGACAAATGGACAGCAGACTATGGAGAGTTAGCAGAAGACATGAAGAAACCAGAAGAAAGTGGCTGGAGCAATTGCAACGGGGGAAAATGCACAAAAGGTAGAAAAATACCTCTTTATTTTGAATTTATTAACTGGAATATGTCAGCTCTGGGAAATGTGCATCACTAATGTCTGTGCTTTGTTTAGTACAAGAGGAAATTAATTTATAGTTTTATTTCTATAGTATTGTACATTCCAAGTTTTGGCTTTAGGGGTTCCCAGTTTAATTGTCTTCCTATTTCTAAATTATGATTCCTTGTTCTTTGTTTGGTGATGGTATATGTTCTGCATGTGTAACTGAGCTGAGGTATTCTGTTTATGTAGTTTCTATTTGACATTGCCACTTGTTCTCTTTCCCCAGTAGGTCATTTATTGTTCTCTGAAATGTATTGGTTTAATATTTGCAGTGTTGCCTTTTGATAGGTAGAATATGGTGCTTTGTGAGTCCTGGTAGTGCTGTTAAGATACGGCAGGTTTGCTATGTGTTCTAAATGGGCAGTGTTTCAGTGCCAACCGCCAGGCACATTAGGAACTACTATAATTATAGTAATCTTTTAATCTATCTTTATCCATATACTCATTAAGAGGCATGTTTACTAAAAGTTAGTGTATGTTAACATTATGCAAATATTTATGCAAATGAGACCACTTATGCTAATGAGGCCCCGCACCGAGTCTCCTTACATGGCCCCGCACCCCCCTTGGGCCGCCCCTATGTATATGGTGTTAATTTTGTATGCAAGGTCTTTTCTACATGTAAATCAGGGTTTACCCATGGAAAACATTTTGAGATTACTCTGAAAAATTTTAAAATGTAAGCAAATTGTTTGCTGCATTGTAAGGAAAAGCAATAAGTGTTTTGAGTAAGCAGTGATTTATGGTTGGTTTGTTTTGATATACCACCGATCTGGGGATAATCAAATCAGTTTACAATTAAATTTTAAAAAAAGGTAAATTGATTAAATAAATGGTGTTCCTTTTCTAAAGGAAGGAAAGAGATTAGAAGAGCATAAGAGGATCCTTAAGGAAAGGGACATGGCAAGGTCGGGAAGAATGGATAAGAGTGGAATGACAAAAGGAAAGGCATGACTTGTACCAGCTTACTGCAGATGCTCCTATCCTATCCTTACACTCTTGCGAAAGGGGCCTTTCTGGAAATGCCTTCCCTTAACTGGACTACATATATAGGAGAATTAAGGTCTGTGGAAGATGTACAAATAACCCCTTGTAGAGACAGCCCATGAAAGGAGTGGAGGATATTTTATTGAGCATGTATGGTGTGTCCATCTCCAGTGCCCCTGAACTATTTGGAACCGTGCCAAGTATTTCTTAACCACCTCATCTATCTCATGAATAGACCCCTTTTTTGCAATTGTATACCGTATTTTATTTTTGAAATGCAGATTTGTTTTTTGTGATCCCCTTGTCTATCAGCCATGTTAGCTCTGGTCTATTCTTTTTACTTAGCTACAGAAAACTTGCTGATCAGTCATGTAAGAAATCTCTATCACTTCACGATGTGATGACAAACGCCCACTTAAGACAGCAAAATAAAGTGAAAATGACTTCCTCTGCAAGGTTTCCTGGTGCCTCTTCTACTGTCTTACTGACAGGTTTTGCAGTTCTCGGTATTCATTTAGTGGCTGGATGTGTACAGAGAACAACTTTCAAAACCTTTTGTCTGAAAATTTACCATCCTATGTCATAGAAACATAGGCCATGTGGTCTTTTTCTGTCGTCATGTTTCTATCCTGTCCTTCCATATCAACCACTACAACAGCCCACTTTTTTCCTTTAGAGATCCTCTGTTTGTCCCATGCTGCTTTGTCACTAAAACTGTGCCTGTACACTTAGCTGCATTAGAAAGAGGCATTCCCATGAGTCTGTGTTTAGTTGGGGAAGTTAAATTTTGCATGTTTATGGGCTTTCCAAAAGCACAGGTGTTTGTTTTGACCCCCTCTGCTCTGCACAGCAGATATACATATTATTGATGCTCAGTTTGGGTTTCTCCCATTTTAAGAACTGGTGCAGTATCTGCCAACTAAAATCCCACTTGCCCTGTACACAATACAAGCTTGAAAAATGCCCCAGAAACTGAGCGTTATCAGCTTTACCATGGTTTGCCTTTTAATTCGATGATAATTTGTCATTTTTGTATGCGTGTGTACATTATAATTTTTTCACTGTTAAGCACCACTCCCTGTGTATGTTAATGTCTTTTAACTTAGTCTCACTTGTTCCTAATGCCCTCCTAAGCACATCATTGGCTTCCAGACAGTAAAATAGGTTGCTGTACAGAAATAAGTTAACAAAAATATATCTATAGAATTACACAGGTACACTACCAAAAAACTGCCTCCAGTTTTGCAACTGATTCCTATAGATTATGGGGTGCTGAATCCAGGAAAAATAGCCAAAATGTTCCATCACGTCACGTTTTCTTGCAAAATTAGATTTCTTACCCATATAAGGAATGTTCACATAATTTCTTTTTAGCCGTCTGCAGTTTATTTTCTTGGCCCAAAATAGAGGTTGTAATGGTTAACTAACTAGAAACACTCCCTCATGATACTTTAGAGTGTTTTGTATTCATTTTATACATTAACAGGACAATTGGGAGGCGGGGGGCTAAATCCAGTACTCGCGCTGGCGCATGTTCTTTCCTGTTCGCCTCGCCTCGTTCGCTCGCTCAAACTCGGTGGTTGCGACATATGGAAAGCAGTGTGTATAAATGCCCGTAGCATGGGAAATAAGATCTCTGAAGTTGAAGCTTTGGTGGGAGTGGCTGACTTAGATTTAGTGGCAGCTACAGAAACATGGTTCACAGAAAACCATGACTGGGATGTAACTATACCTGGCTATACTTTATTCAGAAAGGACAGGGTAGGAAGAAGGGGAGGAGGAGTAGCACTATATGTAAAAACTACTATTAAAGCTTTGGAATTACAGAGCTTAAAAGGGAGAGAGGAGGCATTGTGGGTTAGACTAGAAAGAAGGAAAGAGAAATCTATTTGCATTGGTGTGATATACAGACCTCCCTCACAAGAGGAAGAGGTGGACAGAGAGTTAATTGAAGACATACGCAGCATTGCTAGGAAAGGGGAAGTGCTACTGCTAGGAGATTTTAATATGCCAGATGTTGATTGGCACATTCCTGCTGCAGTATCATCTAGGAGTAAGGAGATCCTGGATTCTCTACAGGGAGAACTATTCAGGCAATTGGTAACAGACCCCACACGTGAAGGGGCCATACTGGACTTGGTGCTTACCAATGGTGAAAGTGTTTCTGATGTTGTAGTGGGAGATCATTTTGCATCCAGTGATCACCAGATGGTGTGGTTCAGTATTAGGACTAAGGCTGTTAGAATCCATTTCAAGGTGAAGATCTTAGACTTTAGGAAGACTAACTTTGCGATGATGGGCCAATGCCTCAGGGAGTCGTTAGTGGGATGGGAACAGCTGGGGGATGTAGAACAACAGTGGGCAAAACTGAAAGGGGGTATTTTAAAGGCAACCAACCTTTTTGTTAAAATGGTAAACAAAGGCAAAAGGAACAGGAGACCGCTATGGTTTTCGAAGGAAGTAGCTGAAAAAGTGAAGAAAAAGAGGGAGGCCTTCATGAAATACAAGAGATCACAGAGAGAGGAAGATAGGCATCTGTATTTGGAAAAACTTAGAGAAGCTAGCAAAGTAGTCAAGAAGGCAAAGATTCAAAAGGAGGAGGAAATAGCCAATGCAATAAAATGGGGGGATAAGACATTTTTCAGATATATTAGTGAGAAGAGGAAGGGCAAAAGTGGTATTGTCAGACTCAAGGGTACAGGGGGGAATATGTAGAAGCTGATAAGGATAAAGCGGAATTACTTAACAAATATTTTTGTTCTGTGTTCACAGATGAAAAACCAGCAGCAGGACCTCAGAAAACACCCACAAATAAGAACAGAAGCGAGGGACATCTTGAACAATTTTCAGAAGACTGTGTTCGTGAGAAACTAGCTCAACTCAAAGTAGACAAAGCGATGGGACCGGATGGGATACACCCTAGAATACTGAGGGAACTTGGGGACATTCTAGCAACTCCACTGACTGACCTTTTCAATGCCTCGTTGGAGTCGGGAGTGGTGCCAAAGGACTGGAGAGAGGCTCATGTGGTGCCTTTACACAAAAGCGGAAGTAAGGATGTGGTTGAAAACTACAGGCCGGTTAGTTTAACTTCAGTGGTGAGTAAATTAATGGAAACGCTATTGAAAGAGAAAATAGTGAGGTTTCTGGAGTCCAGCGGATTACAGGATCCGAGGCATCATGGATTCACCAGAGGCAGGTCTTGTCAGACAAATCTGATTTCTTTGACTGGGTGACCAGGGAGTTGGACCGAGGGAGAGCTCTAGATGTGGTGTATTTAGATTTCAGTAAAGCCTTTGACACTGTTCCTCACAGGCGACTTATAAACAAACTGAGCACCCTAGGGATGGACCCTAAAGTTACTGCTTGGGTTAGAAATTGGTTGGGTGGGAGGCGACAAAGAGTACAAGTAAATGGAGCTCACTCTGAGGAGAAGGATGTTACCAGTGGTGTGCCCCAGGGATCTGTCCTTGGTCCGATTCTTTTTAACATCTTTGTTAGTGATATAGCGGAAGGGCTGTCGGGTAAGGTTTGCCTCTTTGCAGATGATACCAAAATCTGCAATAAAGTAGACACCCAGGAAGGTGTAGATAACATGAGGAGGGATCTAGCTAAGCTTGAAGAATGGTCTAGAATTTGGCAGCTGGGATTTAATGTTAAAAAATGTAAGGTCATGCATTTGGGCTGCAGCAATCCAAGGGAGCAATACAGCATAGGAGGTGAAGTACTTTTGTCCACTAAAGAAGAGCGGGACCTAGGCGTAGTTGTGTCCGATGATCTTAAAGTAGCTAAACAGGTAGAAAAGGCGACGGCAAAAGCTAGAAGGATGCTTGGGTGCATACGGAGAGGAATGGCTAGCAGAAAAAAGGAGGTGATAATGCCTCTGTATAAGTCTTTGGTGCGACCTCATTTGGAGTATGGTGTGCAATTCTGGAGACCGCACCTTCAAAAGGATGTGAACAGGATGGAGTCGGTACAGAGGGTTGCTACTAAGATGATTAGTGGTCTTCATTATAAAGCATATGAGGACAGACTTAAGGATCTTAATATGTACACCTTAGAGGAAAGGCGGGATAGAGGTGATATGATTGAGATGTTTAAATACCTCCGTGGCATAAATGTTCAGGGAGAGAGCCTCTTTCAATTGAAAGCAAGTTCTGCGACGAGGGGACATGGGATGAGGGTGAAGGGAGATAGATTCAGGAGTGATATGCGGAAATATTTCTTTACGGAAAGAGTAGTGGATCCGTGTTATACTCTCCCAGTGGAGGTGGTAGAGATGAGGACAGTAACTGAATTCAAAAAAGCATGGGACCAACACAGAGGATCTCTAAAGGTAAAAAGTGGACTGTTGTAGTTGTTGTTATGGAAGGACAGACTAGATGGGCCTTGTGGTCTTTTTCTGTCATCATGTTTCTATGTTTCTATGAACGTTCCTGTCAAATTTCAGTTTCTTGCAAGTTCATTATTACCTTTTGTTTGCTCAGTCGTAATCCAGCTTTATTCCGAAGTGGTTCACTACAGTTGTAGTTTGCAGTGCTGTGTATTTGTGATGGCTCACAGAGCCAGAGGTTGCGTCAACTCTCCGGACAGTTTTTGTTTTATTTGTGGGGAATATACCGTGAAAAAGCGGCAGAGGAACATTTCTGCATTTATTAAAGTATATTTTGCCTATTTCGGTTTGAAGTTAGGCGATCAAGACAAACCGTGGGCTCCTCACAAAGTGTGCAAGACATGTGAGGAAGATCTACGCTTATGGATGAAAGGTAAAAAACAAGCATTTCGTTTCGGAATACCTATGATGTGGCGTGAACAAAGAGACCACAGCAGTGACTGCTATTTTTGCTCTTGCATTGTGAAGGGATACAACTTAAAAAATAAGAACGTAATAAGTTACCCCAACCTTCCCTCAGCAATTAGGCCTATGCCTCATAGCAACGAAGTACCTGTGCCTGAACCACCAAAATCTTTGGATCATATTTGTGTGGATGGTTCTGATCATGATGAGACTCATCAGATGGCTTTTCCCGATGAGTCCAGTACTTCCGAGTTTGAAACTGAACCAGATCCGAAACCTGAACTTTTCTCTCAAGCTGAATTGAATGATTTAGTCCGGGATTTAGGACTCCCAAAAGATGCTGCCCAACTGCTAGGTTCTCGGCTTAAACAGAAAAATCTATTGTCACCAGGAACAACTTTTTATTGGTACCGCAACCGCGAGACACAATTTTTGAAGTATTTCAGCAAAGAGGAAGATTTGGTATTTTGCAACGATATATACGGAGTGATGGAAAAGTTTAAACTCAAGTATGATCCTGCTGAATGGCGGCTGTTAATTGATTCGTCAAAAGACAGCATAAAAGGTGTTCGTCTTCATAATGGCAACACATTCGCTTCAGTTCCTATTGCTCACTCTGTTATTCTCCAAGAAAAATACGAGAATTTGGCCCTGATTCTTCAGAAGATTCGTTATGATGAGCATAAGTGCATGATTTGTGGAGACTTTAAAATTCTATCCATGCTATTAGGGCAGCAATCCGGTTTCACCAAATATCCCTGCTGCCTTTGCTTGTGGGATAGCTGGGCCCGTGACCTACCCTGGGGGAAAAAAGACTGGCCAATTCGGGAGTATTTGAGACCCGGTGAGAATGTTCTTCATGAGAGCTTGGTACCTCATGATAAAATTCTATTACCACCTCTCCACATTAAGTTGGGTCTCATTAAGCAATTCATCAAGTCCCTTCCAAAAGATGGTGAGTGCTTTCGGTACCTTTGCTCAAAGTTCCCCCGACTTTCTGAAGCAAAGCTAAAGGAAGGAGTGTTTGTTGGCCCTGATATAAGGAAACTCATTTCAGATGGAGCATTCGCTGAAACGATGTCTGAAGGAAAAAGAAGCCTGGGATTCCTTCAAGGATGTTCTCAAATTCTTGGGGAACAGGCAGGATGAGAACTATAAGGATATTGTTGCCAGGATGCTCAATGCCTTCAAAGAACAAGGCTGTAACATGAGCCTGAAAGTCTATTTCTTGCACTCCCATGTGAACTACTTTCCCGAAAACTTGGGGGCGTACAGTGAAGAACAAGGTGAAAGGTTTCACCAGGACATCAAGGACGCAGAGAGAAGGTACCAAGGAAGATGGAACATCACTATGATGGCTGATTTCTGCTGGTTGCTGCTGCGGGAAACCCCAGATGAAAAATACGCCAAGCAGCGCACCAAGAGAAGCATTCGGGGGAAGAAGAAACGGGCCCACCAGGAGATTGATTGACCCAAGAATGACTTTAAAATCTAAACTGTGTTGACAAATATCGTGTTTTTACTAAACTTTGAAATAAAAATTTGCTAGTTATTACCACAGTGTCGGATCTCATTTATTAGAATTTTATTTTCACACCATCGGGTGTTTGTCTTCATGTATTGCAATGGTGCGGTTTGCGTTTTCTATTCTTACATACATACCTGTACAACATTTTTTGCACATTTCTTTGCTTTGCTTTGTGTCTAACCTCGCTCTTATATGCTCAATGTTTGTGCACAAGTATGTGGCTGTTTTAAGTGCAGACAATTTTGCTACCATCACAGTGTGTTTTGTTGACATTACTCTATTGTTATGTGCTGCCTTGTTACAATTTTCTTTATTGTTATTTGAATAACTACTAAACAATTAGTATAAAGAATTCATCCAAGAAACTTTTATCTCGATTGCACTCAATCTGAAACGTTCACCTCAAACTGCTAACCCAATGTAGCAAAAAATCTGTACGTGATGGAGCAAATTGGTTACCAGATTTGGATTCAGCGCACCAAAAAACGTAAAAATCAATCGAAACATTAGAGGAAGTTTAAAAAAAATTTTTTTTTAGTGTACCTGTGTTATTTTAATTTTGTGAACTGACTTAATGTTTTACTAGCCTTGGGTAGTTATCACCATCCCCCTTCCCCTCCCCCCACCACTCCTCTCCCCCTCCACAACCACCCTCTCCTCAGGTTAGACTTCAGTAGTGGTCCTTTAAATGTCAGAACTGCTCTATTTTGCCTACTGAAAGTTAAAGAATTTCTGGCAGTACTCCCCAGTTTCATTCAAATACAGGCTAAAAATCCATCTTTTCAAGGCTGCTTTTTGGATCTTGACTCCCCCCACACCTTTTCTCTCCTCCTTAATTCCCTCATTTTTCAGTCATTTCCTTAATAATGAAACTCTCTAGTCCTATTTCTGTTTCTCTTGAACAGTAAGCTCTGAGTAGAGATGTCTTTTACATGTCTGTGTACAGTGAAGTGCAGTGTGTTTTTCCTAGAAAAAAAAAAGATGCCAGTACTTTGTATGCAGGGCTCTTTTATTAACACGAGGACCAATATGTCTATTTTTAGCAAGCATTGAAAAAGGTGCTGGTACACAGTATTGCAGAGTATCCCCTCAGTAAAAGCCCTTGTGCTGTATATGCCTAGCTGTGCTATAGAAATAGGTAATAGTGGTAGTTGTACTGATTCTGTAGGTTGAGAAGTGTGCATGCCTCTTAGCGAGCTGGTATTCAGAGATTAAGAGGGGTTGGTGGATGTAAAATTATGCATAAATGGTACTGGGATGAAAAACAGCATATGAATCAATTTGAGCTATGTTCTGCTTCTGATCACTGTTAAAACCCTGCGGAGTTCAGTACTATCTGCTCACTATTTGTCTTAATTGTTCTGTAGTATAATTGGTAATAAAATATGGCTATATTGGTTAATCCAGATATTGTATCGCCCCAGTTAATAGAGCAGCATGTTCTCTACTTAGTGTATATGACGCATCATGCAGCCGTTTGGCTTCTAAGCTTACTTTCTATTATCTCTTTCCCATGGATTATGAGGAAAGAGGTCATTGTTTAAAAAAAATCTAATCTCTTTAGAGGTACTATGGTATAAACATAATCCTGACCTGGACTGGAACAACAAAGGGCAAACAATAATAGAGAAACAATCCACTTATTGTATTCCAGGACATCTGTGAAACCTACTAATGGGATAACGAAGGATCCAGATCATTGTCTCAACTGCATTAACTTCTGCCCGTTCTGTATGCAGAAACAAATATCAAAGATGGCTGGATGTTTTACAGGATCTAGCCAATTGCCTTCATGGATGTGGGTCTGTTCACTTTCATACTCATTATGTCCTCTACAATGCTGCTGTCCATGAATTTAAAGAGGATTTGCTCTGCTTTTTGATTTTAACTTCAGTCCTTGCCTTTTGTGTTGTGCTGTGCATGACTGTAAGTGACTGGTGCAGTTGAATCTGCAGTATGTAAGTGTCCTCACAGCCTGATAGAATACATTCACCATCGTATTTTTCTGTCATGTATCAAAAAGAATGCAAACCTATATTTTTTTGTAAATCTTACTTCCAACTAGTATTTGCATTACAAGTCCCCAGTGTCCATTGAGATGTGCTGTCACACATTATGAATAATCATGCCAGAAATTTTATTTTTACTTGCCGTGTAAATATATTGAAAGGTGTGTGTTTTATTGTTTACAAGAAAGTTGTTTATACTTGCAATAGTACTTTTTTTTGAGTGGGGAGAGAGATTTTGCACAGTCCTTAGAGGTTTGGCATTGTGTGTTCTACATTTTTGTGTATGATTTGATAGTTCTAGAAGCACCGCTGTGTTTATATTTGATTTTGTGTGTGTGTTCTTTACACTGGGTGTAGTCTCCATTATTTTAAGAGTAGCATTGTCCCATGTATTCGTCAAATATTTTTTTCATTTTGTACCTAGATATATTGGTGGTAATTTTAGAACTACAATGGAACCTCGGTTTTTGTGATTAATCCGTTTGAAAAAGTCTGACTAAAACCGAATGTATGAAAACTGAAGCAATATTTCCCATAAGAAATAATGCAAATCCAATTAATCTGTTTCAGATACCAAAAAAATATTAACAAATACATTTTATAGATAACTATATTTTTACATACAGAAAACAATAAGAAATAAATATAAATGACTAATGAAATGGATAAATGAACATTTTAACATCACTTTTACCTTTATTGAAGACTCTTGTTGGCATATGGAAGACAGTCAATCAGCAAGAATCAAAATAAAGAAAATCCCACTTCTGGCCACAAGATGGTGCTCCATTTTCAACTGTACGAAAACCGAGACAATATACGAAAACTGGGACAAAATCTCTATGAAAAAAGTCAACGAAAACCGAATCGTACAAAAACTAGGGCATATGAAAACCGAGACTTGACTGTATATGCCTAAAAGTATAAACATCTAATTCTTGTGCAGCTTTGAACTTTCAAATGAAATTACTAAAATCTCATGAATAGTTTTTCCTTTCCATAGTAATTCTAGAGGTGTAGTGTGTCTCGATTTAAGTCTTAGGCACTCGTAATAGGGTGTGGTGAAGGGAGTATGTACCACTGCTACCTGTTGCACATCTGTTTGGTAGGTAACACTGGAAATCTGGAATGTTTCATTTATAAGTCTAGTGTTAAAAAAACAAAACAAAAAACCTTCCAAAACTATATTTAATAAGGTTCAGTGGACCTCAAATCACCTTTATTGGGCATATGAAGCCCAAACTTACGTAGGCTATTGGGCCAGATCATTGGACTGATGTTGAATCTTATTGATCTGGCCCAATAGCCTACGTAGTTTGGGCTTGATATGCCTGATAAAGGTGATTTGAGGTCCACTGAATCTTATTGAATATAGTTTTGGAAGGGTTGTGGGGTGGGTTTTTCTTTTTTTTTTTTTTTACCTATTTTTGGATATTTTACTCTTCCTACCTCAGATACTGTTTTTCAAATTTTCCACCTATCAGTCTAGCATCTTCTGTAAACTCTATAATAAGTAGAAACTTTACGTATCTATTTCACAAAATAGAAGAAAAACAAGTTGCTTATTTTGCTCAAGAGTTATTTGAGATTACAGTTTTATGGAGGAATTAGGTCAGAGTAATTAAGACAGATCTCAGAGATGGCAGGCATTAATTCTGAATAATAGTTGGAGGGGGAGAGGTGTGTTTAGCAGGAAGTCAATATTTAGTCTGACAAACAAGTAAGTTCCCAGAAATGGTTTGCCGTTTCTTTCTAAACGGAAGCATACAGTTGGCTAGTGATCTCTTCTTTTAAGTAAAGAGGGTTGATAAAGGCCTGTTGCGTGGATTGATGTATTCAGAGAACTGGTTTTATGGATCTGATGAGAATGTGGCCATCTCTGGTGTAAACAGTGGTTTTTTTTTTGGTTTTTTTTTGTTTTGTTTTTAATGATAGGGCGAACTCAAGTTGTTAGAAACTGTTTCTGAACCCATCTCTGTGACGCCACAACTAGTCATTTTTCAGAATATCCATAATATGCATGAAGTTTTTCATTTGAGGCTCTTTATATGCAAATTTATTTTATGAGTAGTCATTGCGCATAACCAGAAAACAAACCAGGAAAGGTTTTAGAAATCTTGTGTTTAAGAAAAGAGAGCATTATCAGGCTCCTGGCTACCCAGGAATAGTTTAATCCAGTTCAAAATACAGATGTTTCATTTTGCGACCCTCTGTATGAGCAGTAGTTTGGTTCTTAATGCCTTCCAGAGAACAGAAGGGGTCTCAAAAACTTTAGTGTTAGTGTGCTAAAGTTTTGCAGTTACTGTGTATTAATTGCAAAAATTTAATGCGTGATGCAGTAATTCTTGGGGACCATGTAGATGTCCAGGAACAAGCAGGAATGTAGTCTTCACATATGGGTATCATCAGTACCGACGGAGCCTGCATGGGAACGCTCCCCAGCGTCCAGCAGGAAAGCTTTTGGGAGCATCCCACAGCACATGCGTGCTGCCTTCCCGCCTCTGTACCTCTCTCACTTCAGTTCTTCGTTTTCCGTGGAGCTGACAGGATGTGGTACCCTGTCACCACAGAAAATTTACCTTGATTTCTTGTTTTTTGTGTTCGCCTCTGCCTTCATTCAATGCCTACCTGTACCGCAGGTTCTCTTCGTCTTCTTTCCTTAAAAAAAACAAACTTCAGGGATCTTTCCCTGCTTCTGGTGCTAGGCGCCATTTTGGCACTAGGCCCATTTTTTCTTCAAGCATGGAGAAACCAGCTAGTGGTTTAAAAAAATGCTCAAAATGTGGCGGTACCATTTCCGTTACCGACACCCATGATTGGTGTCTAAAATGTTTGGGTCCTGAACATTGTCCAATGGAGTGTCTTTCCTGCACGAGGATGACCAAAAGAGGCCTACAGAATAGAGCTGCAAAACTTGGTACCCTTTTTGCCACCGACACGGTCAGTGCATCGACGTCTTCGAGGGCATCATCTTCCTCCCATGGATCTCGGGTAACCAAATTGAAGTCTTCTAAGACTAGCTGGTCCTCGAAGGGTGAATCTCCTTTAAAGAATCAAGATGCCACTGGCGTTTCCCTCGAGGATACTTCACTGGCAAAACATCCCCGGCGGGAGTCTTCGGGCTTCAAAGCACTAACGAGGCTCCAGGATGTTCCGGAGGCCTCCACCTTTGCGGAACTACTGGTGCCATGTTCTGGGGTCATAGCCGCTTCCACCGGTACCGGCACCCAGGCATTGGCAGGAGCGATGGATCACAGAATCCTCGCTATCGAATGCAGTCTAGCAGCCCTCTTAGCGGCTTCGGTACCACTAAGACCACAGCAGACGGTTCAACAGGCATCGGTATGGACACCGACAGTACCTGCTTCGACAGGACTGCTTCCCCCATGCCGATCTCCGGTATCGGGGATCAGGAACCGAGACATTTCGGTACCGACTTTGAGCGGTACCGATACCATGCATTACAAGAGCACCCGGTGCTTGAGTCTTCCGATTACGATGACTGACGATTCTACCGGTACCAGAGCAAATCTATTAGAAGATTCAGTTCGTTCTCCTCAATGCAGAAAGTCTTCTCCAGAGGATATGTCCTTCCAGGATTTCATACGTGATTTAGCAAAGGGTCTTGCAATCACTGTGATTCCAGAAAAGGAACGTAGGGCAGAAGAATTAAGAATTCTACAATACCCTATGGCTCCCAAGGAAACAGCTATGCTTCCCATTCACAAGATCTTACATGATCTAATGTTGAGAATGTGGGAAACTCCTTTAACAATATCTTCACATTCCCGACGCCTTAACACTATGTACCAAGTAGTCCTGGTTTTCAAAAAACTGTTCCACACCATTCAATGGTAGTGGAATCGGCCATGTGAAGGATCAAGAGTGCTAAAACACATTCTTCTAATCCTCCAGGCCATGAATCCAGGACTCTCGATGCCTTTGGCCATCGATGCTTTCAATCCTCCATGCTAGAAGCCAGGATCAGTTCCTACATTCTTTATATGGGAATGTTCCTGGAAGAAGTGACAAAAGACTTAGAGCTCCTTAGTACTTGTGTTTCGGAGGAAAAAAGAGCAGACTACCTTATTCTGGTCAAGCATGCCCAGAATGTCTCAAAATTCATGAACCGTGCTACATTTGATTGCTTTGAATGTATTAGCAGAACCTCTGCTATATCCCTAGGAGCATGTCATATTGCTTGGCTTCAAGCATCAGACTTAGAACAGTGGGTGCAAGAAAAGCTGGGAAACATTCCTTGCACAGGAGAAAATCTCTTTGGCAAAGACTGGCAGGACAAGGCTAATCAGCTTGAATCTGACAATACTACTTTAAACAGATTGTCAAAGTCTACAGCCAACCCAGCAAAGAAGAAAATATTTAAAAAAAAAACCTTTTTCAGTAAGAAAAAGAAGCCTTACCAATCTTACACCCATCAAACTCACTATCTGCTCCATGTTCCCCAGAATGGGCAACAGAACAGGCAGCAAAGAAAGCTGCAAGCTCAAAAAGCTCAACGCGCTCAACAGACCCAGTCCCCTCAGGGTCTTTGACTTCTATCTAGAGAACTTAGTCTTTCTGCCCCTAAAAGGTCCAGAACTCTTGACCATTCCAGGAAGACAATGCTTTTTTGCCAAAAGATGGCAACAAATAACATCAGAAGATTGGACTCTGTCCATTGTACAACTGAGGTACAAGCTTCATTTTCTCAACTTGCCCCCACCTACAATAGTAAAATAGTTCAGTTCTCAGGGCCCTGCCACTGACCTCTTGTGGCAGGAGGTCACATCACTTCTAGCTCAAGGAGCAATCGAAGTACCCATTCCCCAACAGGGGACAGGGTTTTACTCCCCCCTACTTTCTTATTCCAAAGAAGACGGGGATACAGACCTATATTAAACCTCAGAGAATTAAACAAATATTTGTTCTGAGAAAAGTTCAAAATGATCTCCCTCGGAACACTTTTACCATACCTTCAAAGTCAGGACTGGCTATGTTCTCGATCTAAGATGCGTACACGCATCTTCTCATCCACTCAGATCAAAGGAAGTTCCTTCAATTCCTGGTCCAAGGAAGACACTTCCAGTACAGAGTTCTTCCCTTCGGACTAGCCTTTGCTCCAAGAGTCTTCACAAAATGCATGGCAGTGGTAGTGGCATTTATGAGGACTCTGGGAATATTTGTCTTCCCTTAGACGATTGGCTCATTCAAGCATCGATGGCTCCAGATATGAGCTTCGCTCTCTCTTGAGCAATGAGAGTTCTTCAATACTTGGAGCTGGTCATAAACCTCCCAAAATCTCATCTCACCCCCTCTCAATTTCTTGAATTCATTGGGGCTCGTCTAGACACATGGCAGTCAAGGGCTTTCCTGCCCCAGCCACGCTGTCTACGTATAATACAACTGGCATCTCGAGTATCTATGAAGGTATTCCTTACTGCTCGGGAGATGCTTCAACTGCTGAGACATATGGCATCCACTATCCATGTGGTTCCCTATGCTCGCCTCTACATGTGAGCAGCCCAGTGGACCTTTCCTCTCAGTGGTCACAAGCCTCGGGTCGACTAACAGACAAAATCAGAACTACCACACATCTGATTTTTGTCCCTGCAATGGTGGCAATCCCTGGAAAACCTCCTTGTAGGCTCTCCTTTCCAGCAGCCTCTATGCCAGACCACTCTGACAACAGATGCGTCTAAGATGGGTTGGGGGGCCCACTTGCACGATCTCTCCACTCAGGGTCTTTGGACCTCATAGGAGGTTTCTCTTCACATAAACCTAGAGCTGAGAGCCATTTTCAATGCTATTGAAGTCTTTCAAGGCCATCTCAGCAACAAAACAGTTCTGATCCAAATCAACAATCAGGTAGCTATGTTCTATCGCTATGCAACGAAGCTTTTCGACTATGGGCCCTCGCCAGAGTTGCAAATTCACCTGTTTGCGGTATACCTTCCAGGCATTCAAAACATGTGGGCAGACAAACTCAGTTGAATACTGCTGCCACTCATACCAGCTTGCTCGAGTGTTTCGAATCTGGGGAACACCAGATATAGACCTCTTTGCAAGTCCACAGAATGCCAAACTTCCCCGATTCTGTTCCAGAATTCCGCCTCAAAACTGTCAGGCAAGAGATGCTTTCCTACTCCACTGGGGACAAGGGCTTCCTCTATGCCTTACCACCCATTCCCCTCATTCCCAAGACTTTATTCAAACTTCAGAGAGACAGAGGTCGTATGATACTCATAGCTCCACGTTGACCATGGCAAACGTGGTATCCTCTTCTGCGTCTCTCTCAAACCACTCCTCTGGAGTTGGGGAATGTTCCAGATCTCCTGTCACAGGAGGATGGATCTTTACTGCATCCCAATCCCTAGTCCCTACATCTCAGGGCCTGGTTACTGAAAGCCTAGAATTCCAGGATGTTAACCTTTCTCAACAAGTAAAGGATATCCTCTTGGCTTCCAGAAAACCCTCCACAAGACGTTCCTACGCTTTCAAGTGGAAAAGGTTCTCTATCTGGTGTTCTTAACCCCCTTTTAGTACCTGTAGAGTTGCTACAAGATTATCTTCTACAATTATCAACTTCTGGTCTGAAGACCAATTCAGTTAGGGTCCATCTTAGTGCTATTGCTGCTTTTCATAAACCTTTCGATGGACAACCTATTTCCTCTCATCCACTTAGATCAAGATTTATGAGAGACCTACTCTTAACAAAACCTCCCATTAAACCACCACCGTTGGCATGGGATATAAATCTTGTTCTTGGGTCAGCTTATGAAACCGCCCTTTGAACCTTCAGCCACTTCAGACCTAACGTTTCTTTCATGGAAACTTATTTTCCTAGTTGCCATCACTTCTGCAAGATGCATTAATGAACTACAGGCATTAGTAGCTGACCCTCCTTTATACAAGGTTTCACCATGATAAAGTAGTCCTCAGGACTCATCCTCGCTTTCTGCCAAAGGTGGTTTCGCCTTTTCATTTAAACCAGTCTGTTTATCTTCCTATATTCTTCCCTAGGCCTCATGCCTCCAGTGCGGAAAGGAATCTTCACACATTGGATTGTAAAAGAGCCTTGGCTTTTTATCTCCAAAGAACTAAGCCACATAGAAAATCTTCTCAACTTTTTGTGGCGTTTGACTCTAGTCATTTGGGAATTCCAGTTTCTAAAAGAACTCTGTCAAATTGGATTGCAGATTGCATATCCTATACATATCAGAGTAAGGGGCTTTCTCTTGAAGGCCATGTCACGGCTCACAATGTGAGAGCAATGGCAGCCTCAACAGCTAACCTTCGTTCTGTCTCTATTGATGACATCTGCAAAGCAGCCACTTGGACTTCAGTACATACTTTGACAGCCACTATTGCTTAGACAAGGGCTCCCGTCGGGATGCGTCGTTTGGCCAGGCTGTTCTACAACATTTCTTCCATACTTAATACAACTCCTACCCACCATCCACAGTTTGGAGGAAGCATGACCCATCTCACCTGGGTTCGCAGCTTGCTGGGGTCACCCTTTGGCATCTTTCAGCTGGGGAGTCCCCATATGTGAAGACTACATTCCTGCTTGTTCCTGGAGATAGTGTAGTTACTCACCTGTAATAGGTGATCTCCGGGAACAGCAGGAATTTAATATTCACAGCCCACCCACCCACCTCCCCTAGGAGTTCTCTATCTCTCTTTCTCTACTTCTCTCCTTTTGGTCTCGGCTATAAACTCGACTGAAGTGAGAGAGGTACAGAGGCGGGAAGGCAGCAAGCATGCGTTGTGGGATGCTCCCAAAAGCTTTCCTATTGGACGCTGGGGAGCGTTCCCATGCGGGCTCTGTCGGTACTGACGTTACCCATATGTGAAGACTAAATTCCTGCTGTTCCCAGAGATCACCTGTTACAGGTAAGTGAGTACGCTTTACCACATAGGGCAGGCACTTACTGCACCTTAAGTACATTGCTTGTAGTATGGTTATATGACATGACTGGCAATGCATTTATCCTGGCAAGTGATGCAAAAAAGATACCCCTCCACCCTCCCTAATACCACCATTCTGGCTGATACAGGGGACTCTCTTGGGTAAGGGAAGCTAGTGGGAGGTGGCAAGAGCAATCCCCCAAAAGAACCTGCCCGTCAGTGACTTGGGATAAAAATGGTACCTCCTGAAGCCTAGCGGTAGTATCAAGATACTAGCAATAGGAGTCAAGCTGCCTGGTAAGATGTCCGTTTTTGATCCACTGACTGCAGTGGCTACATCTGCGCTAACTGTAAGGTGTTTTTCATACCCAAACATGTCCATTCTCCACACATTTCTCCCCTCCTTTGATGGCAAGCATGTGAATTAGCATACACCAAGTGTCACATTTCTGCAGTAACTAAGTTACTGCATGCTAATTCATGCAGTAATTGCTTATCAAACTTTAATAAACAAGTCACTCATCTGGCAACTGTTGCTATTCAATAAGCTTAAAATTTAATGATGTGAATCTTCCATTCATTGGCTCTGTTGGGGTTGGGGATGCTATGACTACAGCATCCAGATGGGTGGGAGTGAAAAGTTTACAATAATTACTCAAGGGTGACACCAGTTGGCTAGATCCTGGGTCCATGGCTGCAGAATTTTGGAAGAGCACTAGTGCATAGCTCTTGACTGAAGATTGTCACTGCAATGAGCAGGCTATGAGGATCATTCCAGAACACGAATAAGGGTTTTTACGTGTGCCAGGGACACTTGTGCCGAAAACACCCCAACTATATTCTGAAACACTGTTGACATGCATGTCCATGGCACTAGCACGGGTATCTCAGGATGTGCTCAGAAAGGGTGGAACGAGGGTGTGGTCTGCTACAGAGATGTATAACCATACAAAAATAGAGTGTGATGTATAACAGCAATTAAGCTAGCACCATGAATAATGTCAGAAGAATCGCCTTGAGGTTTAAATCACCTCTTGAAGCTTAACTTCCATTTTGCTCAAACTATTTAAATTGAGCTCACAACGGAGCAAAATAGGTAAAAACACCATAAGAAGTGCCACCTATATAAAACCAAATTGTGTAAATAAGGCCAACGTAGTTAAATATGGCTCTCAACTTATCATGAAAACCTACTCATGAAAAAAACTGGAAGGAATTTCAAGGATGAAAAACATGGGAAGACTTATCTTGAATTGTTGAAAGAATGTCCTCCATATCCGCTGCGTGTTTTTTCAATTCCTCGATAAAATCTCTCCCTAATGTCAGGAAGCATTTGCAGTTAATAGCAAGACACAGCACTGCGTTTCGGGCAACAAAATTATTTAGCCCTGTTTCAACGCTCAATGCAACTGCAAGAAGAAAAACTCGATCTGACAACTGCTCCAAAACGCTAGCGCATGCTCAATGGCAATCTGGCCCACTATCATAAAGTGCCTGAGTGATATAGTAAGAATCCACCAATCATCTTGCTTCTTAGCATTTGCAGATGAAAAAAAAGTTATAATGTTTTTATGGCAGGTAAATTCAGAGACATCTCCAAATTAAAAAATATTGTTTTCTCCAAACTGAAAAGATGTGCATTTTCAAATGATACTAGCCCAATCTAATTCGCGATTTAAACCCGAAGGTTCCACTGTGGACCAACGAAAAATCCAATGTTGTTCTAATACTTGAAGTTGTTGCTCACGGTCCCCACCTCTAGGGTGTTCCGGGATAAAATCCAAAATTCGCCATCGAAATTCATTAAAATCATGGTGCATATCCAAACAATGTTGGACCAATGGAGCTGATAACACAGAATTTCGTATTCTAGAGGCATGTTCATTCAATCGGACTTTCATCGGACGGATTGTCCGTCCTATATACAACAAGTGGCAAGGGCACATCAGTACATATACCACAAACGAAGATGTACATGATGTAGACCAGCGTGCTATATGAAGGAATGATGAATCAGGAACATGCCAATCTTTGCCAGAGATCGATTGCGGGCAATGGGAACAAGAATCCTTCTCACAGGCAAAATGACCCAAAACAATAGAACCCTCAGTTGGTCTATCTAAAGGAGCAGAGGTAGCTCCCACCATATCCCGAAGATTCGGACCCCGAGAGTGTGCTATCCGCAAGTTCTTTTGGAAACATGGGTGTAATTGTAAAAGATGCCAATGTTTGACTAAAATCTTCCTAATCCGATCAGTATGACACATATAAGGGAGCACACCTGTAAAAGTATCTGAACTATCAGAGTCAGGTGAAGATTGTGGAAGAAAAAGCCATTCTCGGTGAGTATATTTTGCTCGTGTGAAAGCCTTTTTCACCACCCATTTAGGGTAGCCTCTCTGAATAAGGCGTAAAGACAGTTCCTGAGCATGTTGGAAAAAATCCTCTGATGTAGAGCAAATACGTTTTAATCTAAGAAACTGTCCATAAGGGAGACCCCTCTTAAGGGGACCTGGATGAAAACTTGTGTAAGATAACAATGTGTTTCTTTGGACCGGCTTCCTATATAAGGTAGTTGAAAATGAATTATGACCCTTCAAGATCAGTACATCCAAAAATTCAAGTTTAGAAAAATGATGATGCATTGTGAAGGACAAGTTAGGTCGAAGAGAATCCATCCACTGAACAAACCCATATAAATTTTCTTCAGTTCCCTTCCATAAGAAGAAAATGTCATCTTAAGGAACTTCGGGGTGATCAATCCCTTGTGATTCGCCGAGCCGATAAAGGTGGAGCAACTGTTGTGCAATCTTACTCTCAATACAGGCTTCATCTTTTGGATCAATTGAGTAATTTGGATCATTATGTCCAATTATCTACTACTCCATTTTTGGACTTACAATCTGAAATTCACACCATTATGAAGCTGGCATTGTCAAAAAATTGGATCACGAAGAGGGAATTTGCTTTTTTAGTATTGAAACATCCTAAAATTCCGTTTATTTACACCGTCCCCAAAATCCATAAATCTCTTTTGACACCTCCCGGTAGACCAATAGTCTCTTGCCGTGGGTCTTCATTGGAACCTTTATCAAAATTCTGTGATAAATTTTTACAACCTTGTGCTCAACGTGTTCCATCTTTTTTGAAAGACACCACTCATTTCCTTACTAAACTTCAACAAATTGAGGGTAATATTGATTCGTGGTGGTTAGTTTCGTTAGATGTAACATCTATGTATACCAACATAAATCAAGATCAGGCTTTGACAGTAATTTCTCAATTAGACTTATCACCTGATCGAATTCCTCATGATTTTTTTATGCAGATGCTCACTTTGGTACTTACAAAATTTTTTTTCCAGTTTGAAAACCAAATATACCATCAAATCCACGGCATTGCCATGGGGGCCACAGTAGCCCCTTCTGTGGCCACCTTGTATATGGCTGAATTTGAATCATCCCACATCTACCCTTCCTCTTGGTTTAAGGAGGTAGAGTTGTGGGTAAGATTTTTAGATGACATTTTCTTCTTATGGAAGGGAACTGAAGAAAATTTATATGGGTTTGTTCAGTGGATGGATTCTCTTCGACCTAACTTGTCCTTCACAATGCACCATCATTTTTCTAAACTTGAATTTTTGGATGTACTGATCTTGAAGGGTCATAATTCATTTTCAACTACCTTATATAGGAAGCCGGTCCAAAGAAACACATTGTTATCTTACACAAGTTTTCATCCAGGTCCCCTTAAGAGGGGTCTCCCTTATGGACAGTTTCTTAGATTAAAACGTATTTGCTCTACATCAGAGGATTTTTTCCAACATGCTCAGGAACTGTCTTTACGCCTTATTCAGAGAGGCTACCCTAAATGGGTGGTGAAAAAGGCTTTCACACGAGCAAAATATACTCACCGAGAATGGCTTTTTCTTCCACAATCTTCACCTGACTCTGATAGTTCAGATACTTTTACAGGTGTGCTCCCTTATATGTGTCATACTGATCGGATTAGGAAGATTTTAGTCAAACATTGGCATCTTTTACAATTACACCCATGTTTCCAAAAGAACTTGCGGATAGCACACTCTCGGGGTCCGAATCTTCGGGATATGGTGGGAGCTACCTCTGCTCCTTTAGATAGACCAACTGAGGGTTCTATTGTTTTGGGTCATTTTGCCTGTGAGAAGGATTCTTATTCCCATTGCCCGCAATCGATCTCTGGCAAAGATTGGCATGTTCCTGATTCATCATTCATTCATATAGCACGCTGGTCTACATCATGTACATCTTCGTTTGTGGTATATGTACTGATGTGCCCTTGCCACTTGTTGTATATAGGACGGACAATCCGTCCGATGAAAGTCCGATTGAATGAACATGCCTCTAGAATACGAAATTCTGTGTTATCAGCTCCATTGGTCCAACATTGTTTGGATATGCACCATGATTTTAATGAATATCGATGGCGAATTTTGGATTTTATCCCGGAACACCCTAGAGGTGGGGACCGTGAGCAACAACTTCAAGTATTAGAACAACATTGGATTTTTCGTTGGTCCACAGTGGAACCTTCGGGTTTAAATCGCGAATTAGATTGGGCTAGTATCATTTGAAAATGCACATCTTTTCAGTTTGGAGAAAACAATATTTTTTAATTTGGAGATGTCTCTGAATTTACCTGCCATAAAAACATTATAACTTTTTTTTCATCTGCAAATGCTAAGAAGCAAGATGATTGGTGGATTCTTACTATATCACTCAGGCACTTTATGATAGTGGGCCAGATTGCCATTGAGCATGCGCTAGCGTTTTGGAGCAGTTGTCAGATCGAGTTTTTCTTCTTGCAGTTGCATTGAGCGTTGAAACAGGGCTAAATAATTTTGTTGCCCGAAACGCAGTGCTGTGTCTTGCTATTAACTGCAAATGCTTCCTGACATTAGGGAGAGATTTTATCGAGGAATTGAAAAAACACGCAGCGGATATGGAGGACATTCTTTCAACAATTCAAGATAAGTCTTCCCATGTTTTTCATCCTTGAAATTCCTTCCAGTTTTTTTCATGAGTAGGTTTTCATGATAAGTTGAGAGCCATATTTAACTACGTTGGCCTTATTTACACAATTTGGTTTTATATAGGTGGCACTTCTTATGGTGTTTTTACCTATTTTGCTCCGTTGTGAGCTCAATTTAAATAGTTTGAGCAAAATGGAAGTTAAGCTTCAAGAGGTGATTTAAACCTCAAGGCGATTCTTCCGACATTATTCATGGTGCTAGCTTAATTGCTGTTATACATCACACTCTATTTTTGTATAGGGTTTAGGTTAGTTTGTTTTTGTACTTACAGAGATGTATAAAGCATATTCTGGAAAGGCCCATGTACGTAGTGTGTCCTGGAAATGGGCACGTTCCTGCTGAAACATAGAATAAGGCTAGGACTTAGAAAAAACTCCGCTCTTCTCTGTAGTGCATCCCATATGGAAGAATGACTGTGAAAGTATGTGTTTGAACTGGTGTGACTGCAGTGTGGAAAAACACAAAATGCAGTTAAAAAGTACAGAGAGCAGAGGTGAGGGAATATTGGAAGGTATAATCGCATTAATAAACACCCAGACAGAAATATTAAGAGCAGCAATAGTGTTCTGGCTATGCTTAAATGTGCTCTTTGTACTAAAGAAGCCAATCTAGGGGACCCTAACAATTCTCATATTCTGAAAAATGGGACTGCTGATATAGGGGTAGTATGGGTGTGAGCAGTGAAAGGATTCCTGTTTGGGTGAGAAATGGAGGTCATACGATATTTAGTCCTGGTAACCGATGCTATTATATTACATCACAGCTGTTATGTATACATTCAGGGCATCTTTTTTTGTCAGACTTGTTTTTGTGACTGTGTATGGTTTGAGGGGTGCCCTGGGGGGATCTGGTGTGCTCATCTGCAATGCAGGGGGGACATGAAAGTCTGGCCAGTACCTGGACCATAAGGATGACTACAGCATTACCAGGTGCCTTTGTGATCGGGCAGTGAATATCAGAGAGGGTTCACTAATGCGTGCTCATAATGCACATTTTGTGGGACCAATGGTGTTGCTTCTGAGCATGTATTAGTGCTGTGTGCACTGCTGAATGCTCTATTTTGGAGAGTCCCTTATTGACAGGGATATGTTTTTTTGACATTTTAATCATAGGGAACCTATGCTGGCTCCATCTGGATTATTTTTCATAGGGTACTTTAATAAGATCTGATATTGTTGGCAGTGCGATAGGGCAGCCATATATCTGCTGTGCCAGGCACTGGGAGATATGACTTGTGCCATCATTCCCTGAATTGTACCATGCGGCCTACATCTCTGCCCAGGCCTGGATCAGTGAGAGTGGTGACATATCTGGAGTCTGGCTGCTTGGTGTGATGGCACATAGATCTTCCTTCTCATTCCACACAGGCCTGACCAGGGGAGCAGTGCCACAAAGCAGACTGGGAAGGCATTTGGGGTTGCTCCATAGATAGCAGATGTGTACAGACTGACATACACCACGTTGAGACAGGTGCAGCTGCTGTGAGAAATGCCAGTACCCAGATAGGTGGGCCTCAGATTCCATAGCCAAAAGGCCCTACTACTACTACTGATTATTTGTATAGCACTACAAAGCATATGCAGCGCTGCACAGACACACATAAAAGATGGTCCCTGCTTAGCAGAGCTTACAATGTAGTCGAGACAGACACAACACAGCAGCTATGGACTAGGGGGAATGGTCAGCAAACAAGTGAGCTTTGGTGGGTCAGATCCAACAGTGGCAATGAAGATATGAGTGCTCCAGCCTGGATTTGAGAGGGGACAGAGACAGCCTGATGTACAGACTCGGGTAGTTCCAGGCATAAGGAGCAGCAAGGTGAAAGGAGTGACCTCTGGATTTAGCAGTAGGAGAGAAGGGCACAGCTTGAAGCAATCTGACAGAAGAGCGGAGTTCTCGAGGAAGAGTGTAGGGAGAGATAAGAGGGAAATGGTAATGCGGAGCAGTAGAATGGGTGCACTTCTAGGCCGTAGACACAAAGGGCATACATTTGTTACTCAGCAATATTATGCATCCTTGGGGGAGCTGCAAGGTTAATTCAGGTTTTGTGCACTTGGCAAGAGTCCATCCCTAGCAGTTTAAAGCGTGTTTGTAGAGAGGACCAGGCCAGGAATCACTGGGGTTGGGTCCTAATGTCACATACTATTTGACACAAGGTGTGTCCTGATATACATATTCAAGTTGACATTCTCGTATACCACATTGGGGTGTACTGGGAATCTCCAGGAACAAGCAGGAATGTAGTCTCTACATATGGGTATTGTAGATACCGATGGAGCCAGTGTGGGAACGCTCCCCAGCGTCCAATAGGAATGCTATTGGGAGCACCCCACAGCACATGTGTGCTGGCTTCCCGCCTCTGTACCTCTCTCACTTCAGTTCTTCGCTTTCCGCGGAGCCGACAGGATGTGTACCCTGTCACCACAGAAAATTTCCTTTTATTCTTTGTTTTTTTTTTTGTGGTCGCGTCTGCCTTCATTCGACGCCTACCAGTACCACCGGTGGTGGTTCTTTCTTTTTAAAAAAAACAAAAAAACCCCCCTCAAACTTATATTTTCTTCAGGGGTCTTTCCCTTGTTTCTGGTGCTAGGTGCCATTTTGGGCACTAGGCCCACTTTTCTTCAGGCATGGAGAAACCAGCTAGTGGTCTCAAAAAATGCTCAAAGTGTGGTGGTACCATTTCCGTCACAGAGACCCATGATTGTTGTCTAAAATGTTTAGGTCCTGAACATTGTCCAATGGGAGTGTCTCCTGCATGAGGATGACCAAAAAAAGGGGCCTGCAGAATTGAGCTGCAAAACTTGGTACCCTTTTTGCCACGGATACGATGTCACTTGTATCAACGTCCTCCGGGGCTTCATCTTCCTCCCATGGATCTCGGGTAACTAAACTTAAGTCTTCTAAGACTTGGCCGGTCCTCGAAGGCTAAATCTCCAAAGTATCGAGATGCCGCTGGCGTTGCCCTCGAGGATAGTTCACTGGCAAAACAGCCCCGGCGGGAGTCTTCGGGCTCCAAAGCATTAATGGGGCTCCAGGATGTTCTAGAGGCTTCAACCTATGCAGAACTACTGGTGCCATGTTCTGGGGTCGTAGCCGCTTCCACCAGTACCCACACCCAGGCATCGGCAGGAGCAATGGATAAAAGAATCCTCGCTATTGAACACAGTCTAGTGTCCCTCTTAGCAGCTTCAGTTCCACTAAGACTGCTACAGACGGTTCAACAGGTATCGGTACCGACAGAACCTGCTTCGACAGGACTGCTTTCCCCCCCCCCCCCTTTCCGAGCCTTGAGTCTCTCGGGTATCGGATCAGGAACCGAGACATTTCGGTACCAACTTCGAGTGGTACCAATACCATGGGTTACGGAAACCGGTACAGAGTGCTTTGAGTCTTCCGATTCCGATGACTCTGACGATTCTACCGGTACCATAGCGAACCTACTAAAGGATTCAACTCCTTCCCCTCAACGCAGGATGTCTCCTCAGAAGATAAGTCCTTTCAGGATTTCATACGTGATTTAGCAAAGGGCCTTGCAATCACTGTGATTCCAGAAAAGGAATTAAGAATTCTACAGTACCCTATGGCTCCCAAGGAGGCAGCTATGCTTCCCATTCACAAGATCTTACATGATCTGATGATGAGAATGTGTGAAACTCCTTTAATGATATCTTCACATTCCCGACTCCTTGACACCACAACATTCAGTGGTAGTGGAATTGGCCATGCGAAAAATCAAGAGTGCTAAAACACATTCTTCTAATCCTCCAGGCCGGGAATCCAGGACACTCGATGCCTTTGGGCGTCGATGTTTTCAATCCTCCATGCTATCAGCCAGGATCAGTTCCTATATCCTTTACATGGGAATGTTCCTGGAAGAAGTTGCGAAAGACTTAGAGCTCATTAGCCCTTGTGTCTCTGAGGAAAAAAGAGCAGATTACCTTATTCTGGTCAAGCATGCCCAGAATGTCTCTAAATTTATGAACCATGCTACCTTTGATTGCTTTGAATGTATTAGCAGAACCTCTGCTATATCCATAGGAGCACGTCGTATTGCTTGGCTTCAAGCATCAGACTTAGAACAGTGGATGCAAGAAAAGCTGGGAAACATTCCTTGTACAGGAGAAAATCTCTTTGACAAGGACTGGCAGGACAAGGCTAATCAGCTTGAATCTGAAAATACTACCTTGAACAGACTATCAAAGTCTACAGCCAACCCAGCAATGAAGAAAACATTCAAAAAACCCTTTTTCAGCAAGAAAAAGAAGCCTTACCCACCTTACACCCATCAAAGCCACTGTCCGCTTCATGTTCCACAGAAGGGGCAACAGAACAGACAGCAAAGAAAGCCGCAAGCTCAAAGAGCTCAACCGGCCCAACAGACCCAGCCCCCTCAGGGTCTTTGACTTCTACTTAGAGAACTTAGTCATTCTGCCCCTGAAAGGTCCAGAACCCTTAACCATTCCAGGAAGACTATGCTCTTTTGCCAAAAGATGGTAACAGATAACATCAGAAAACTGGACTCTGTCCATTGTACGACTGGGGTACAAGCTTCATTTTCTCAACTTGCCCCCACCTACAATAATAACAGTTCAATTCTCAGGCCCTTGCTACCAACCTCTTGTGGCAGGAGGTCACATCACTTCTTGCTCAAGGAGCAATGGAAGACGTACCCATATTGCAACAGGGTTCGGGGTTTTACTCCCCCCCCTATTTTCTTATTCCAAAGAAGACAGGGGGACACAGGCCTATCTTAGACATCAGAGAATTTAAACAAATATTTGTTCTGAGAAAAGTTCAAAATGATCTCCCTCGGGACACTCCTTCCACACCTTTCAAAGTCAGGATTGGCTATGTTCTCTATATCTAAGAGATGCATACATGCATATTCTCATCCACTCAGATCACAGGAAGTTCCTTTGACTCCTGGTCCAAGGAAGACACTTCCCGTACAGAGTTCTTCCTTTCGGACTGGCCTCCAATAGTTTTCACAAAATGCATGGCAGTTGTAGCAGCATTTATGAGGACTCTGGGAATATTCGTCTTCCCTTACTTGGATGATTGGCTCATTCGAGCATCAACAGCTCCAGAGGCCAGCTTCGCTCTCTTGAGCAATGAGCATTCTTCAATACTTGGGACTGGTCATAAACCTCCCAAAATCTCATCTTGCCCCTCTCAATCTCTCGAATTCATAGGGGCTCGTCTAGACACACAGCAGTCAAAGGCTTTCCTGCCACAGCCACGCTGTCTAAAGATAATACATCTATGAAGGTGTTCCTTACTGCTTGAGAGATGCTTCAACTTCTGGGACATATGGCATCCACTGTCCATGTGGTTCCCTATGCTTGCCTCCACATGCAAGCAGCTCAGTGGACCCTATCCTCTCAATTGTCACAGGCCTCGGGCCAGCTAATTGACAAGATTAGAAACACCACACGTCTGATTTAGTCCCTGCAGTGGTGGCAATCTCTGGAAAACCTCCTTGTAGGCTCTTCTCTCCAGCAGCCTCTATACCAGGCCACCCTAACAGATGCGTTCAAGATGGGTTAGGGGGCCCACTTGCACGATCTGTCCACTCAGGGTCTCTGGACCCCACAGGAGGTTTCCCTTCACATAAACCTCCTAGAGCTAAGAGCCATCTTCAGTGCTATTCAAGTCTTTCAGGCCTATCTCAGCAAAAAGACAGTTCTGGTCCAAACCAACAATCAGATAGCTAGGTTCTATGTGAACAAGCAAGGCGGAACAGGCTCCGTCGCTATGCAATGAAGCTTTGCGACTATGGGCCCACACCAGAGAGTTGCAAATTCACCTGTTTGCGGTATACCTTCCGGGCATTCAAAACTTATGGGCAGACGGACTCAGCCATAATAGCATAGTAACATAGTAAATGATGGCAGATAAAGACCAGCATGGTCCATCTAGTCTGCCCAGCACGATGGCAAGAGTAGGTGCACCTGCTGCTCTGTGCAGGCCACCCCTCCCCATGTCCCTGTTTAGGGGTGAACTCACCACTCCATGCAGGACACCCCTATTTGTTGAGAAATTAGATGTTTTTGTAGCTTTTGTAGATCTTTCCTCACGTTAACCACTCCCTCGGAGTCTACTCTGCAGCAAATCTTCGTGTCATCTGCAGAAAGACAGACATTTCCATTCAATCCTTCAGCAATACCACTCACAAATACATTGAACAGTGCCGGGCCCAGGACCGACCCCTGGGGCACCCTGCTAATAACCTTCCCTTCATACGAGTGAGCTCCATTTACCATTACCCTCTGTCGTCTGTCAGTCAACCAATTTCTGATCCAATTTACCATCTTAGGATCCATCCCCAAGCTACTGAGTTTATTGATAAGCCTCCTATGAGGAACAGTATCAAAGGCTTTGCTGAAATCCAGGTAGATGACATCCATCGCATGCCCCTGATCTAGCTCCATGGTCACCCAGTCAACGAACTCAATCTGATTTGTTTGGCAAGATTGTCCTTTGGTAAAACCATGTTGCCTCGGGTCTTGCAACCTGTTGGTTTTGAGAAAGTTTACTATTCACTCTTTCAGGAGCGCCTCATGACTTTGCCCGCCACTGAGGTAAGGCTCACAGGCCTGTAGTTTGACACTTCTTCCCTGTCACCACTTTTGTGTAGAGGTGTGACGTCAGCCGTTCTCTAGTCCTGAGGAACCTCTCCTGTTTACAAGGATCTGTTGAAAACATCCTTTAACGGCCCTGCAAGAACCTCCCTGAGCTCTTTCAGTATCCTGGGATGTATCCCATCCGGTCCCATGGCGTTGTCCACTTTCAGTTTTGCAAGTTGTTCTAACACCTCATATTCTGTGAATGGTGTACTTCATTCCCATTTTTATATTTTGGGAGTCACAGGTGGTCTTTCTCCAGGACTTTCTTTAGTAAAAACAGAGCAGAAGTATTCGTTTAGCAATTTCGCTTTTTCAGTGTCACTTTCCACGAGTCCGTTCACAGCACTTCTGAGTCCTGCAATTCCACCTCTGATCTTCCTTTCCCGAATATACCTGAAGAAGGTTTTGTCGCCACACTTCACATCTTTAGCCATCTTTTGATTTGCCTTTGATTTTGTTATCCTTATTTCTCTCTTTGTCTCTGAGTTTGATCCTGTATTCATTTCTGTGTTCCTCTGTTTGCGAGCTTTTGAATTTTGCGAAAGCTGTGTTTTTTGCCTTTATTTGAGCAGCCACTTCTTTGGAAAACCAAATAGGCTTTCTTCTCTTGTTTTTGTTTACTTTTGTTACATATTTATCTGTTGCCCCTTTTATTGCCACCTTTAGTTTAGCCCATTGCAATTCCACTTCCCTTATCTCCTTCCACCCTGTCAACTCCTCCTTTAAGTACTCAGCCATTTTATTGAAGTCAGTGTTTTTGAAGTTTAGGACTTTGAACCTGCTATGATTAGCCTGTACCATGGCTTTTATCTCAAACCACACCGTGTGGTGATCGCTGCTGCTCACAGGGGCACTCATGCAGACATTCGACTCGCTATTGCTGTTGGTGAGCACTAAATCCAGCGTTGTGCTTTCCCTGGTTGGTTCCATCACCATTTATCCAAGTAATGCATCTTGGAGAGCATCCAAGATTTTTTTGCTTCTTTCCAGATTTGCAGAAGGAGTAATCCAATCCACATCAGGTAGATTAAAGTCACCCAATATGATCGCTTCCCCCTTTGTGGCTATCTTGGCAATATCTATAATCAATTTATCTATCTCTTCAATTTGTGTTGGAGGTCTGTAGACTACAGCAGTATGGATGACAGTGCCATCTCCTCTTTCCAAGACAATCCAGAGCGCTTCTTCTTTTCCCCATGCCCCCCGCATTTCAGTAGCTTTAATATTGCTTTTGACATACAAGGCTGCTGCTACTCCTCTTCCATTTTCTCTGTCTCTTCTGAATAGATTATAGCCAGGTATGGCTATATCCCAATCATGCGATTCGTTTAGCCATGTTTCTGTAATGGCCACAATGTCCAAATCCATTTCCACCATTAGGGCTTCTAGGTCTGGAACTTTATTGGCTAAGCTTTGAGCATTTGTGCTAATTGCTTTCCAGCATTTAACTGGCTTGCATGTATTTTGTGTGGCTGTTTCTGATATTAATCTGCTTTTGCAGGGGGGTGATGTCCAGAGCTTGACCTTCCACATCCGTCACCCCCTTTTTCTAGTTTAAATACATATCCATCCATCCTGGTTATAGAATACTTTATTTTTTGGAAATACTTCATGCATCTATGGATCTTTTAAATGTATATATGTATATATTCTAACCCCCTTGCTCATCCACAAATCTAATATACTCCCCTCTGATCAAATGTATAACTGTACCATATTTGGATTGATGTGTGTTCCTCCCTGTAATCAGATTGTATACTTAAACTGTTCTGTACATCCACCCTTGTTTCACAAGTAGACCGCTGCTGATCGCTGGAAGTAGCGGTATACAAATTTATGACAAATAAATAAATATCCACATATTGCTTGTATTTTTCAGTTAGGATTCTTTTCTCTGCGTTAGAGAGATGTAATCCATCAGCACAGTATAGTCTCTTATTCCATCTGTTACCCCAGTTGCCAATAAATCTGAATCCTTCTTGTTTGCACCAGGTCTGGAGCCATGTATTAAAGCTGTTAATGCGATGCAGCCTTTTTGCCCCTTTACCAAGCACAGGTAGAACCTCTGAGAATGCAATAGTGTTAACAATGGTCTTGAGTTTCTCTCTCAGAGATTGGAAGTTCTTTTGGACTGTAGAGGTACTGTTTCTAGCCAGGTCATTTGTGCCCAAGTGGATAACCAGTGTGCATCAGTCTAATATTGCTGCCACACGAGTGGTCCCTCCACTCATACCAGCTTGCTCGAATGTTTCAAATCTGGGGAACACCAGATATAGACCTCTTTGCAAGTCCACAGAATGCCAAACTTCCCCGATTCTGTTCCAGAATCCAGACTCACAACTGTCAGGCAAGAGACGCTTTCCTGCTCCACTGGGGTCAGGACTTCCTCTATGCCTTCCCACCCATTCCCCTCATTCCCAAAACTTTATTCAAACTTCAGAGAGACAGAGGTCGTATGATACTCATAGCTCCACGTTGGCCACGACAAATGTGGTATCCTCTTCTGTGTCTCTCTGAAACCACTCCTCTGGAATTGGGGAATGCTCCAGATCTTCTGTCTCAAGAGGACGGATGCTTACTGCATCCCGATCCCCAGTCCCTACATCTCGGGACCTGGTTATTGAAAGCCTAGAATTCCAGGATATTCACCTTTCTCAACATTCCAGAAAACCTTCCACAAGATGTTCCTGCGCTATTAAGTGGAAAGGTTTCTCTGTCTGGTGTTCACAAAAGGGACTTAACCCCCTTTTGGTGCCTGTAGAGTTGCTACTAGAGTATCTCCTCCAATTATCAACTTCTGCTCTGAAGACCAATTCAGTGAGAGTCCATCTTAGTGCTATTGCTGCTTTTCATAAACCTTTCGATGGACAACCTATTTCCTCTCATCCACTTGTATCAAGATTTATGAGAGGTCTACTCTTAACAAAACCTCCCATTAAACCACCACCGGTGGCATGGGATCTGAATCTTGTTCTTTGGTCAGCTTATGAAACCGCCCTTTGAACCTTTAGCCAGACCTAAAGTTTTTCATGGAAAGTCATTTTTCTATTTGCCAACACTTCTGCAAGATGCATTAGTAGCTGACCCTCCTTATACAAGGTTCCACCATGATAAAGGAGTCCTCAGGACTCATCCTCACTTTGTCAAAGGTGGTTTCACCTTTTCATTTAAACCAGTCGGTTTATCTTCCTATATTTTTCCCTAGGCCTCATGCCTCTAGTGCGGAAGGAAATCTTCACACATTGGATTGTAAAAGAGCCTTAGTCTTTTATCTCCAAAGAACTAAGCCACATAGTAAATCTTCTCATCTTTTTGTGGCTTTTGACTCTAGTCATTTGGGACTTCCAGTTTCCAAAAGAACTCTGTCAAATTGGATTACAGATTGCATATCCTATACTTATCAGAGTAGAGGACTTTCTCTCGAGGGCCATGTCACAGCTCATAATGTGAGAGCAATGGCAGCCTCAACGGCTAACCTTCATTCTGTCTATTGATGACATCTGCAAGGCAGACACTTGGGCTTCGGTACAGCTCAGTACTGTTTAGACAAGGATTCCTGTCAGGATGCCTCGTTTGGCCAGGCTGTTCTCCAGCATCTCTTTCATACCTAATACAACTCCTACCCACCGTCCACGGGTTGGATGCTAGAAGTCCATGGGAGGAAGCATGACCCATCTCACCTGGGTTCACAGTTTGCTGGGGTCTCCCCTTGGCATCTTTCAGCTGGGGAGTCCCCCTATGTGAAGACTACATTCCTGCTTGTTCCTGGAGATAGCGTAGTTACCCACCTGTAACAGGTGATCTCTGGAAACAGCAGGAATTTAATCTTCACAACCCACCCACCTCCCCTAGGAGTTCTCTATCTCTTTCTCTACTTCTCTCCTTTTGGTCTTGGCTATAAACTCAACTGAAGTGAGAGGTACAGAGGCGGGAAGGCAGCACACATGCGCTGTGGGGTGCTCCCAAAAGCGTTCCTTCGCGGGCTCCGTCGGTACCGACGATACCCATATGTGAAGACTAAATTCCTGCTGTTCCTGGAGATCACCTGTTACAGGTGAGTAACTACCTAGCACTTTTCAGGGCATGTGGAGGAGTAGTATATGGTCTAGGTTGCAGCAGCTGTCATTTCTCATTGTAATTTGTCTAGTGTGCATCAGCAACTGCTGTCTGATCAGTTTAGGAGGTGCATGTTTTTCCCATGGAGTGTGATGTTTGTGGGGACTGAAACATGTAAATTTTCAAAATACAGTGGGCCTGGGGATGTCCAAAATGTTTACCCATGTCTAATTTTATAATGGCGAGGACATCTTTTCTCCATTAGATGTAATGGGCCGCGCCTGCACAAGTGCACAGACTGCACCCCGGATGCGTGCCTGGCCCAGCTGAATAGCGCTTGCATGTGCTGCGCTGAACACGTCTGTCTCCAAGATTCCAGATTCGCAGGCACGTCCAAACCCACAGATGTGGAATTAGATTCAAACGGAGCCTGTTTTTAATTTAGACGTGTCCACGGGCTGGACATGCATGTTTTGGAATTGGGCTCCACATATTTTAGAAAATTAGGGGGCTGGAATTCCAGGCTAGTTGTGAATGAAAGCACATCCTAGCTTCCAGTTTAGCTGACTGCATATAGGAGCAAGAGGAAACCAAGGCTGAAAAAAATAACATTGCACCTATCAATTATATTTCACTAGACATTACTTCCCAAAGAACTCTGGACTTTTTTCTGTCTCTGATATAGTGTTGATGCACAAGGCTTGAATGTGATTTAACTTTTTTTTTTAATGTGGGGAAAGTCTGAATTTAGATTAGAAATGAAATTGTACTGCTAGTACGGTAGTATGGAATCAGAGTGTAAACACTAGTTCCTGTAATTAATAGCCCTTCTGCCCCACACCAAAATTTAATAGGGGAGATAAACATTTATTATTTTTTCTTAATATTTGTTTGAAGGGAAAGAAAGCCAGATTAAAGGTATGACATTATGATCCAAGGTGTCCCCAAAGTGTGTGTGTGTTGTGTTTAAATTTTTTTTTTTTTTTTTTTTAAAACACTGTCCCCAAACAATCCCATGCTAGTGGCTTCCAGCTACTGTGTGGATCTTGCTTACGGTGCAGCTCTACACAACCACTATTGGTTATGATGCCTACAGATTAATCTTCTCTGAAGAACTGTCTAGAGGAAGGTTTTCGAGAGGAGTAAAATAGAAAATTTCAGGTCCATATTCAGACCTGGAAGAGTGTGTTTGTGTGTAGATTAGATTATATCCGTCTTAGATATATTGAGAGAGATTAATCTAATCTAGATATAAATCTAGGACCGTACCAAGCTAAAATGTGCGATGTGCAACTAATAAATCTGGTGACCTCCCTCCTCCCAGCCATGTTCAGTAACTCACTGATTTTGAGATTCCTGGAAGCCCAGTGATATCTGCAACTCCTCCTATGCTTGTGCCCTTTGTGGCCACACCGCTCTCAAAGCCCTTTCTGTGGCCCTGTGTGTATGTACATATGTTTATATAACTAAAATAAACACTGTAGCAATGTAGAATATACATATTGAGGGGAATTTTAGGAGCGCCATTTGCCAATTTGGATGTCCGCAAATGGGCATGCAGATAGCCAAATCATGGCAATATCCCCAGAGCCATTTTAGAAGCTGGCTCTGGGGACATTCAGCTCTGAACTGAGTCGTAGCAGAGGTGTGATCGGGGCGGGACTACTGTCCTGGACATCCCAAACCATGGCGAGACCTGCTCCAGGCAAAAACAAGCATTGGAAAAAATGTCCGTTTTCCCTGGCAAATGTTGGGGAGGAGATGGAAGAGTTACGATGTAATACAAGGGATAGGAGTGTATGTCAACGACAGCCGAGGAATTGAGGGCTCGTGTTAATGTGCTCTACTGCTGAAAGTCCCTGTTGGCTAACTTGCCTGAGCTGGACAGTCCCACTCTATGCATACCTACTGGAGATATCTATGTGCCTGGCCACACGCACATCCACTTTGGAGAGAGAGGTCTGTGTCTAAAATTAGCCAGAGAGAGAGATGTCCCTGGCATTTCTCTTCCTGCACGTTCTGCTCTGGACATCCCCTGATTGCACTTGGACATCCCTTCTAAAATTCCCTTCATGATTTCAAATCAGCAGTGTTGAATTTATATTGCCAATGGCTGCTATACATGTAGAGGGTTACTTGATAACTAGGCATGACTAACACACTCTTTGACACACCTATTTGACTGACTGACTGTTTTATACATGAACTTGACTTCATAAAATACCTAGTGTAATTGGCAGAGTGTCTTGGATGATGGGATCACTTACACCAGCCCTAGAACTGTGTAAATGGCATGCCTACTTTTTGCAAGTACGCATTTATTTATTTTATTTATTTAGTGTACATTTGTATCCCGCTGCTTCCAGCGATCGGCAGCGGTTGCTATACATGGTAAGGGTGACTGTACCGGCCAGGAATTAGAAGGATATACATTGTGATTGGGAGAGAGAGAGAGTACACAGCAAACATAGGGTTACAGATTACAGTTGATCGATGGGAAACACTTCACACAGGATATATTATGTACATATTTACACATAAACGGAATGCATTTCTCGTTGTGAGGTTACATGGGGTACAGTAGCTTTCCCACACATGGTAGACAATTGGTGGTGGGATACAGTGGTAGTGGGGTACAGTGTCTAGGTTACATTGTAATGCGATTGGAAGAGGTGCGTCTTAAGTTTTTTTCTGAAGTCTTTCAAGTCAGTTTGCACGTAGTTCGCATGGCAGCCGGTTCCAGAGTAGTGGAGCTATAAGCTATAATACCTTACCAGCACATATCAGAGCAATCCCCAACTTGAGCCAATTTAGAAAGGCCCTTAAACATTTCCTCTTCACCAAATATCTCACTGACATCTCCAATCCTCAGTCCCACTCGAATAACGAGCACCTCAACAACAATAATAGTAGTCAACTAGGCAAGCCCTCGCAACAGGCGTCCCCTACAATGTAAACACCAAACATTATCCTTTCTCAGTACACCTCATGTATATAGTGTACCCTTTTTCCAAGTTGCATTTCCTGTTTAATGTAATGACCAGACATATTTAAGTTGTCGGATGTTTCTGTTCCATGTGAACCGCGCTGATTGCAAATAGTGCGGAATATAAGAAATATAAATAAATAAATAATAAATAAATAAGTGAGAATGCTCTTTTACTTGTACATGCATGTAAATTATAGTATTCTATAACCAATGCACATACTTGCATGATCTGCCAAAACTCTGCCCATGTGCATGTTCACAGTGGGAAAAGTTACATGCTATGCAGGCATGCACGTTGTTACGCTACTCAGCTTTATAAGAGGCATTGTTTAGTGCCTCATAAAATGACCACTGATTATTGCCATTATGCATACAGTTGGCCATCACTGCCTTAGCTATAAGGATAGTGCCAAAGCAATTAGAGCGGTTTTCACCAGCACTCTGTATAGTATTGTTGAAAATAATCCCCCAGTAAACTTAAGTCATCTTAAACATTGGGCCTTCTGTGTTTCCAGTGATGAGTATCGAGCAACAGAGACAGGAATTTCCTATTTATGCCCCTCTTTTATAATTGGGTGAGAATGTAGCCTCCTGGGATCATCTTAATGCCACTACACTGGGCATCCGATATTCTCCTCTCCCTCCTCCTTGCCACAGATGGCTAGGGAACAAAACTGGCTGTGCCGTTCCCAAATCCAGGTCTTTCACATATAATGAAACACTGGTCCTTCATGTGCTGATCTCCAGGAACAAGCAGGAATGAATCCTCACATATGGGTACGTCGGTACCGACGGAGCCTGCGCGGGAACGCTCCCCAGCTTCCCAAAAAGGAAAGCTTTTGGGAGCATCCCACAGCGCCTGCGCGCTGCCCTCCCGCCCCTCCTAACCAACTCTCCTCAGTTCTTCTTTTCCGTGGAGCCAGCAGGTCGTGTTCCTGTCACCGCTGAAGAAGTTCTTTATTTTAATTTATTTCTTTGGTCGCGTGTCTGCCATCCCCGACGCCGGACCGGTACCGCCGGTCTTTTCTTTTCTTTCTTTCTAAAAAAAACCAAAAAAAAATAAAATAAAAAAAAAAATATATATATTGGTTGTTTGTTTTTCCCCCTCACTTGGTGTATTGTTCTTCATAGGCCTCCAGGCCCAAAAGAAACATTTCCCTCATGGAAAAACCAGCCTCCGGGTTCAAAAGATGCACTAAGTGTAGCAGTACAAGTTCTGTTACAGATACCCATGAATGGTGTCTTAAATGTTTGGGTCCTGAACACTCCATTCCGGATTGCCCGGCCTGTTCTTTAATGTCTAAACGAGGGTTACAGAACCGAGCAGCCAAGCTCCATGTGCTGTTTCCCACGGATGCACCGGCAGTGGCATCGACATCTTCCAGGTCTTCCTCTCCTGATGAGTCTCAGGTAACCAAACATAATCCTAGCAGGTCCTTGAAGGGCAAATCTCCCTCCAAGCATCGAGATGCCTCCGGGCTTGCCCTCGAGGATCCTGCCCCAGCCAAACAACCCCGGCGGGAAGCTCCGGCTTCCAAAGCTCCTCCTATGGGGTTACAGGTTGACATCGATGGCACGGCCTCGACCGATCACCTGTTAGACTGCTCTGGGGTACTGGCACAATCTCCCGGTACCGACATCCAGGCATTCGTGGCGTCCATGGATCACACTGTTCAATCCATGCAGCAGGCTATAATGGCTTTTATTAACGCTGCGACGCCGACAGTACCGCAACAGGTTCCGTTGTCGGTACCGGCGCTGGTACCGGTACCAGCACCGATACCGGTACAGACTGCATCGACATCGGCCAGGATACCGACTCAGGTTCCTTGTCCAGGGCTATTTCTCGGTACCGATCCGGTACTGGGGACGCCCGATGTCGGTACCGATCAATACGCGTATCGATCGTTGGAAGGGGACAGACGATACTTTGATTCCTCTGATGATTCTGATTCATCAGATGAGTCTCCTGAAGTATCCATTACCTTTCCTGAGGAGCCTGCTTCTCCAAAAAGGAGAATGTCTCCTCCAGAGGATTTGTCCTTTCAAGACTTCATAATAGAAGTAGCTAAAGGACTATCTATTTCAGTAACCTCTGAAGCAGAGCCTAGAGCAAAAAAAATTAGATATTTTAGGATACTCTAAGGCTCCCAGAGAGGCAGTCACCTTGCCAATTCATGAAATTCTTCATGAACATATGATTGACTTATGGGAGACTCCTCTCACCCTTTCTCCTCATTCTCGCAGATTGGACACTATGTACCGTGTCCCTCCTTGTCCTGGATTTCAGAAAACTCAGCTTCCTCACCACTCCATTGTGATGCAGTCAGCTATGAAAAGGATAAAGAGTACCAAAAGACACTCTTCTGCTCCTCCAGGAAGAGAATGCAGGACCTTGGATGCTTTTGGTAGGAAAATCTTCCAAGCCAGCATGCTTATTGCCAGAATCAACTCATAGAGCCTTTATATGGGTATGTTTCTAAAGGAAGTTGCACAAAAACTGCACAACTTTCTCCCTTTTATTCCAGAGGATAGAAGGGATGAGTTCCTCCTTTGGCTTAAGCATACTCAAGACATTTCAAAGTTTTCCAACAGGGCAGCCTTTGACTCCTTTGAAGGTGCCAGCAGAGCCTCAGGCATTGCCGTAGCTGCTCGCAGAATTGCTTGGCTCCAGGCTTCTGATCTAGAACCCTGGGTTCAAGATGGCTTAGGAAATCTGCCCTGTACAGGCGAAAATCTCTTTGGCAAAGAGTGGCAAATAAAAGCCACTCAAATGGATGCAGAGAATTCTGTTCTGGATAGACTTTCAAGGTCTACCTCCATTCCTGCCAAGAAAAAGACTTTTAAGAAGTCTTTTTTCAAAAAGGGCAGGTTTCCTTCCACTTATGGCCAACAATCTTCTACAGGTAGCTTTACCGCTAAGCGTCAGCAACCTAAGCAGGCCAGGCCTAAGTCTACAAGGGCTGCTGCAACTCAGCAGTCCCAACCTCCTCAGGGTTTTTGACTTGATACTAGAGAACTTAACCTTTCTGGCTCTACAACAGCCAGAACCTCTCACCATTCCAGGAAGGTTAGCTCATTTTGCTCCCAGATGGGAGCAAATCACATCAGAGCAGTGGACCCTCTCCATCATAAGAGAGGGCTACAAACTTCATTTCTCAAACCTTCCTCCCTACACCATGGTGAGACATTTCAATTCTCCCACATCTCTCCTCGACCTTCTGGATCAGGAGGTGACTACCCTTCTGGCCCAGAGGGCCATAGAAGAGGTTCCTCTTCTTCAACAGGGGTCAGGGTTTTACTCCCCCTATTTTCTCATTCCAAAGAAAACGGGGGGATACAGACCCATTCTAGATCTCAGAGAATTGAACAAATTCCTATGCAAGGAGAAGTTCAAGATGCTTTCTCTAGGCACTCTCCTTCCATACCTGCAGAGTCAGGATTGGCTTTGTTCTCTAGATCTCAAGGATGCGTCCACTCATGTCCTCATCCATCCATCTCACAGAAAATTCCTACGTTTTCTGTTCCAGGGAAAACATTACCAATACAGAGTCCTTCCTTTCGGTCTGGCCTCTGCTCCAAGAGTCTTCACCAAATGCATGGCAATAGTTGCTGCATTTCTACGCACTCTGGGAATCTTTGTCTTCCCATATCTGGACGACTGGCTCATCCGAGCTCCAACCCAGTCGGAGGCTCAGATCTCCATGAACCGCACCAGGCGCATTCTGCAATACCTGGGACTTGTGGTAAACCTCCCAAAGTCCCAGCTCACCCCTACTCAGTCCCTGGAATTCATAGGGGCCTGGTTGGACACCACTTCTGCAAGGGCCTACCTCCCTCAGGCCCGTTGTCAACGTCTAGTGCAGTTAGCCTCCCAGATTCAGTCAAAGAGCCACTTAACTGCCAGGGAGATGCTACAGCTGCTAGGCCATATGGCTTCCACAGTACATGTGGTACCCTATGCTCGCCTACACATGAGAGCAGCTCAATGGACTTTGTCCACCCAGTGGACTCAAGCTTCAGGAGCTCTCTCAGACCAAATAGCAACCTCCAAACGTCTCTTTTGGTCTCTCCAATGGTGGATGTCCACTCAAAATCTGTTGCTGGGGTCCCCCTTCCAACCTTTGTTGCCCCAGGCAACCCTCACAACAGATGCCTCCCAAACAGGTTGGGGAGCTCGTCTACAAGACCTCTCCACCCAAGGCACTTGGTCCCCACAGGAGACCTCTCTTCATATCAACCACTTGGAACTTCGAGCAGTGTTCCTACTCTCAAGGTCTTTCATACCCTCCTCAGCTACAAGACGGTCCTCATTCATACGGACATTCAAGTAGCCATGTTTTACATAAACAAGCAAGGAGGAACTGGCTCTGTCGCTTTGCAACGAAGCTCTAAGATTGTGGGCCTTCGCCAGAGAGCATCAAATCCATCTCCTGGCAGTATACCTCCCAGGAATCCAAAACTCTTGGGCAGACAGACTCAGTCGAGTTCTGCTTCCACACGAATGGTCCCTGCACATGGATCAGGTACTCAGAATCTTCCAGGAATGGGGAACCCCGGACATAGACCTCTTTGCAAGTCCGTGGAATGCCAAACTTCCCCGGTTCTGTTCCAGAATTCCGTGTCAGGGAGCTCAGGCCAAGGATGCCTTCCTCCTTCATTGGGGTCAGGGCTTCCTGTATGCCTTTCCACCCATTCCTTTGATTCCCTAGACTCTGTTCAAGCTTCAGAGGGATCAAGGATCCATGATCCTCATAGCTCCACGCTGGCCACGCCAAGTGTGGTACCCTCTACTTCTGCATCTCTCCCAAGCCCCCTCCCTGGACTTGGGAGCTGCGCCAGACCTTCTGTCCCAGGAGGAAGGGACTTTGTGGCATCCAAATCCCAAGTCCCTTCACCTCAGAGCTTGGTTACTGAAGGCCTAGACCTTCAAGACTTCAATCTTTCTCAGCAAGTGAAGGATATCCTCCATGCTTCCAGGAAACCTTCCACTAGGCGTTCCTGTGCTTTTAAGTGGAAAAGATTTTCCATTTGGTGTGCTCAAAAGGGTCTTGACCCTCTGGCACTTCCTGTGAATTCTCTATTGGAATATCTCCTGCATCTCTCCAATGCAGGCCTTAAAACGAATTCAGTAAGGGTCCATTTGAGTGCTATTGCAGCATCCCTTAAGCCTCTCAATGGACAACCTATTTCCTCTCATCCTCTTATTGCAAGATTCATGAGAGGCCTAACTTTAACTAAACCTCCCATTCGACCTCCTCCGGTGGCATGGGACTTAAACTTGGTTCTTGGTCAGCTTATGAAGCCACCTTTTGAACCCTTAGCCACTACCTCCTTAATTTCTTTCCTGGAAGGTTATTTTCCTTATTGCAGTCACTTCTGCTCGCCGCATCAGTGAACTGCAGGCCTTAGTGGCTAATCCACCTTATACAAGGTTCCATCATGATAAGGTAGTCCTTAGGACAAATCCTCACTTTATGCCTAAAGTGGTCTCACCTTTTCATCTTAATCAAGAGGTATATTTACCTGTCTTTTTTTTCCAGCTCCTCATACATCCAGTGCAGAGAGGAACCTTCATACTCTAGATTGTAAAAGAGCTCTTGCTTTTTACTTACACAGGACACAGCAACATAGAAAGTCTTCCCAGCTTTTTGTTGCTTTTGATCCTTCTCATTTAGGACTTCCAGTCTCTAAAAGAACACTGTCCAATTGGATTGCTCAGTGTATTTCTTTTGCTTACCAGAGTAAGAACCTTTCTCTGGAGGGCCATGTCACAGCTCACCTCTATGGCTCATCTTCATTCTGTGTCCATCGACCAGATCTGTCGAGCAGCCACCTGGGCCTCGTTTCATACCTTCACAGCCCATTACTGTTTGGACAAGGACTCCCACCGGGATGCCTTGTTTGGTCAGGCTGTCCTGAGACACCTGTTCCATTCTTGAACAACTCCTGCCCTCCTTCCCTTAATGGATGCCTGAGATCCATAGGAAGACGAGGAACCCTTCAGGGTCTCATACCCTTGGGGATCTCCCAGGCATCTTAGCTAGGGAGTCCCCATATGTGAGGACTCATTCCTGCTTGTTCCTGGAGATAGCACAGTTACTTACCTGTAACAGGTGATCTCTGGGAACAGCAGGAATTAGTCCTCACATCCCTCCCACCTCCCCTAGGAGTTGTATCTCTATCTTTCCTTTCCTTTCTCTCTCTATTGTCTCAGCTTTAAACTCGAACTGAGGAGAGTTGGTTAGGAGGGGCAGGAGGGCAGCGCGCAGGCGCTGTGGGATGCTCCCAAAAGCTTTCCTTTTTGGGAAGCTGGGGAGCGTTCCCGCGCAGGCTCCGTCGGTACCGACGTACCATATGTGAGGACTAATTCCTGCTGTTCCCAGAGATCACCTGTTACAGGTAAGTAACTGCTTTCTTTTCACTGGAAAAAGTAGAATAGAGAAACTGCAGAAAATATTTATTTATAGTAAAGCTCTGGTTAAAAATAAATATCTATACAGTGTTATCTCCTAGATGAGATCTGATTTTTATTATTTCTCGTAGTCTTCCATTCGTCCTTTTAGAAACTGATCTCTTGAGCTGGGATGATGTGGTCCTATCAAGATTAGATTTGATTGCAGTGTGAAATTGCAGAAATGCATTAAGATGTACAGCTGAACCTGCCAGTTTTAGTAGAGACCTTTTTGGCAGTACAAAGCCACTTTGCAGTAATAAACACACACAGCACACAAAAGAAATATAATTTTCATTGAACGTGCAATCTTTTGGAAATGTATTTGCAGGTAGTTGACAAAGAGCCTTAAGTTCTTAGTGCAGTATTGCATTAACAGGAGACAGATGCCCTTCACCTGGTCAGCTGGAGACCTCTTTTTAGATCTGTCTTGTGGATTTTGAAGCATATAAAACCTCATCATATGTTAGCCATTCTGTGCTCTAGGCTCCTTGCTTTATAAAGAATCTTATTGGTGGTGGTATAGGGGAGACGGGAGAGAGGATATGACATCTAGGGGTATGTTTACTAAGCTGTGCTAGCTGTTAATGTCTGCTTGAGCATGTGCTAACGGCATGTGTGCTAAACAGACAGCACAAGATTAATTTCACGCTATATACTTGTGAGAGGAAGGAAAATGGGTGGGGTAGGGATGGAGTACTGGTTAGCATGAGCATTGACTGCTTGTTTTCCATCGATGTTGAAGGTAGCGCAGATGCACTTAATGCTACCTTGGTGGGCGGTATTACAGGCGTTTGGTTCTTCTAGTGGCTGTTTTCTCTAGTCCAGATTGTATGGTTACACTGCAGTACTTGTAGACTAGCATTTTTCCCCCTTTCAATTCTTTTACAACAAAATCTGTGTTCACGAGCATACTCTTCTGGAGTTTCGCAAATAACTTAAAGCCTTTAGTAGTTTTGGAGCTGTTATGAATGTGAAGGCTTTGTCGGTTGACCTAAATTTGCAACATTGTCAATATTGACAGACTGTGTGAATGTGAAGACTCTGCTAAAGGCACAGTATTGCATCAGGTCAGGTGTTTGTCTTTTTGCTGTTTGTCAACGTAAAGGCATAGAGTGCAGCAAGCAGATAGGCCACAGCAGCTGCAGCACCAAACATCTGTTGAGTTGAGCTGGAAGAGATTTAAATGAAAGAGTTGCAGTAGGGGAGCAGAGAGGAGCTTAAACTTCACTAAGGAGGTAATTTTAAAAGGCTTAGTCGTGATGTAGGACATTTGAAGATGTGCATGCTGAAATCAGAGACTTCTCTGCAGTCATTCCACAAGTAGGCAAGGTGGAGGTGTGTCCAGGGAGGTGCTATGGATTTGTGTCTCCGTTTATACCTGCTGCATCAGGAAAGAGCTTGTTTTGGCCTTACAACATCTAGAGTGTAGAGATGGAGTTAAGTAACTAGTCTAAGATCACAAAGACCCACATTGGGATTTGAACCCTACTCCCAACCCACTACTTTTACCATTATGTTAGACGTCCACATTCTGAGATGCGATTCCGGGACGTCTATGTAGACATCTCTATAGACATCCATATTGGGTACATCCACGTTCTGAAATCATGCACGAATTTGCAGATACCTGTAGTGGGGGGGGGGGGGGGTTTCTCCCCCTCAGGCGTTCTGGCTTTGAAGCCCCAGGTTACACTTGGGCGTCCCATTGTAAAATGTGTCTTTAAGTGAATGCGAGGTGGTACTTTCTGAGACACACAAGGAGTGGCAGGGCACATACGCAGGCAGCAGACTTCTGTGAGAGTTCCCTGATAGAAATTTAAAAATGAGAAATAATTGCAGCAGGAAAGCAGTACAGCACGGAGGGCCCACAGCAGCAACAGAAAAAAATAGCACGAGGAGGAGAATAGAAAAGCATGGGGGAAGCAGGAATAAGCTCAACAGAGCACTGTGGATGTACAGAGGGCTTAATTACAGAAACAGAAAAAAAATAAATAGCACTGGGAGAGAGGCATATAGAGAGCAAGCTTACAGGCAGGGGCTTGCATGGAACAGCAGTGGATGAACAGCACTTTCTTTTCCATCTTGCAGCACAGATCTCCATTTTAATATTATTCTTTTACCTAGGGTGTGGAGTGAAAGAGTAGCCTAGGGGTTAGAGCAACAGCCTATAGTACCCAAGAGATCAGGATTTGATTCCCACTGGCACTTCTTGTGACTCTGGACAAGTCACTTTACCCTCCATTGCCCCTGGAATTTCTTTGCCAAGAAAATCCCAGCGGCTGCTGGGTCACCAGGAGTCGGCATTGACTTGACACTTAAACCCCCCCCCCCCCCAAAAAAAAAAAAACCCTAGGGTGAAAAAGAGAAAAGGAAGCAGGGATTTGTAGTCCCAGCCACAGATTCTCCACATAAAAGGAGACTCTGAACTAAGCTCATTCCCTGCTAACAGTGTTACTATGTGACCTGTCAGAGCCATTAGAATTAAGGAATATGTAAACAGTGCTAGCATGAATGGCAAATCAGCACAAGCTTTAAAGATGAAGCGGGCATCACAGATGGCAAATCTGATCAAAGGTGTGGATGTCGTCGTCATGGCAGCATGAAAATCATGGTTTATCTATTTCCAACAGACACACCTCTTCCCCCCTCCTCCCCCCACCCGTACTCAAATCGTGGTTGTCTGTTGGTGCTTTCTATTTATAACCCAAGAACTAGAAGCCCTAATATATAAATCAATTTATTAGAAATTAAGCCCGAAATAACATGCTTATATGTAGGACCACTGGTCCCAATAATCAATGTGATTAACGCTGTTAGTGCTAATTGCCTTAATCGTGCTGACGGGATATTCCGTGCCAGCAATGCAGTTAGTGCTACTGAGTGTCCTGGGGCGCTGCCACTGCATGTTGCAGGTCCGGAGCGGGGCAGCACCCAGCAATAGCCAGGCAGTGGCGATATTGAGGCACTGCCCTCTTATCGCTAAGTGGCGAAAGTTAGGCACGTTAAAGGCTGACCTAACTTTCACTGCAGAAGCTAATTGGGCAGTGGCTGAATATTGTCGGGGCGGCTCAAGGGTGTTGCGGGCCAAGTGTGGAGATTCATTGCAGGGCCTCATTTGCATACATATTTGCATATCCACAAGGTCACATTTGCATAAATCTAATTATTTTTAAAACCTATGCTATCCATCTAAAAATTTTAAGCGACTTTCAAAGAAGTCCTTCACAAGTGTGTGGGGGGTGGGGGGTTGGCCTAACAATGACTTGGGGGCATGTTTACTAATGTGTGTGAAGTGCCACTTTGCTCTAGAAATAGATGGTGGTTGCTGCATTTAGCACACTTTCAAATTTGTGAATACACATTAACCTTTAGTTAACATGCCTTTTAATGAGTGTCTGAAAACTATTTGTATGTACAGTGAGGATAAAGAGGCTACTATATTTCTGTATTACTATCCTCCAGTGCCAACTGCCAGGTGCATTACTACAAAACCCTGCTCATTTAGAACCCATAGCAAGCCTGCCATATAACAGTACTATCAGGACTTGCACAGCCCCAAACCCTACTTTATCAAAAGGTAGCACTACAAATATTAAACCAATTCATCTCCTACTGGGAAAACAACAAGTGGGACTGCTACACAGAAATTACACGAACAGAATAGCACAGTTCTGTCATAGACGCAAAACACAGACCGTCACCAAATACAGAACAAGAGATCACAATTTTGAAATATGAAGGCAATAATTGAACTGGGAACGCCAAAAGGCACAATTTGAATGCATCATAACGCTGGAAAAATAAAACTATGAAATTAATTTCCTCTTGTACTGAACAAAGTGCAAAGACATGAGCAATGCACATTCCCCAGAGCTGACATAGTCCAGTTAATAAATTCAAAATCAAATACATTTTTTTTCCTACCTTTTTGTTTGGACATTTTATCTTTCAGTCATAATTGCCCCAGTCTTTCTCCTGCATTCTTCGTGTCTTTTAACCTTCCATTGTCTGCTGTCTATTTGTCCTTCTCTCTACATCTGCCTCGGACATACTGATCTTTTGCTTTTTGTTCTTCATTTTTTTCTTTACCCATTCATCCACTCAAATTTCAACCATCCATCCTCCATCTCCTTTTGACTTTTCATCTAGTAGCTTTCCAGTTACTCTTCTAACTTCCAGCCCAGCTCCCCCATTTTCTCATCTCCTTCACTAGCCTCTTATTCCCCTCTTTCACCCACTCCCCATTACCACATTGTCACATTCTCCTCTCACACATCTCCTTGCCAGCTTCCCATGGCCTCTCTGTTTTTTCATGCCCACCATTTCTTCCCTCTCTCTCTCACCACCTCAATTCAGCATCTCCCAATCCCTTCATCCTTTTGCTTTACCCCCAAAATCCAGCATCTCATGCTTTCTCTTCCATCTCCCCCACAGATCACTGGCTTTCCTTCCTCTCTCCCTGCAGTTGTCCAGCTTCTCCCCTCCCAGGCCAGCATCATCTTTCTCCCCCTGTTCCTCCTTGTCTCAAGCCAATATATCCCCCTCTCTCTCTCGGGGGGGGGGGGGGGAGGAATATCATGCAACACCATCCCTGGTATCATCTTTCTTTTTCTGAGTCAGCAGCAGAAAGATCTCATAGCACCTTCCCCAGCTTGCTTTCTTCTTCTGAGTCAGTGTGCAGCAGCTACTACTGCCTGAAACATTCACTTCCAGAGAATGGCCCCTGCGCACTGAAAGTGAATGCTGTGGGCGGCGTTCGCTGCTGTTGCTGACTCAGAAAGAAAGATGAAGCTGCGGATGGTGCTACACGATGCCAGAACTGCATGCATGGTGAGCTGTGCCAGCTCCTGGGTCCACCATCTGAGTTCCCATTTACTCGCCACATACCCAGCCAGTCTTAGATTCTGTCCTCTTCTTTTCCCCCACCCAATTTTTAAGTCCCACCTAGGTCCCAGTCCTGCTGTCTCCAATCTCCCTGTCCCTAGTACCACCTCCTGAATCCCATCTGCACACCCACCCAGCTACTTCCTTCTCTGATATCCATTAACCCTGCCGTTCCTCCTCCATGCCCCATCATTCATTCTTATGCCCATCCATCTCAACTGTTTCCTCTCTGACCTTTTTTTCTTCACTCTCTCAAAATCTGTTGTCCTCTCCATCCTCACTCCCCCAGCTGCTGCTGCTGCTTCCCCCCCCCCAGCCCCTCACTCTTCTAGTTCTCTCTCAGCATCAGCTCCCTTCTAGTTCCACCCCCTCCCAGCAACCACACCCTTCCAGTCCCATTCTCCCCATCCCCCAGCATCAGCCCAATTCCATTCTTAGCCCCCAGTATCAGTCATCCTCCAGTTCTAGCTCCTCCCAGCATCAGCCCATTTCCAGTCCCAGCCCCCCAGTTATATTACTTAAGGATCTTAATATGTACACCTTAGAGGAAAGGCGGGATAGAGGTGATATGATTGAGATGTTTAAATACCTCCGTGGCATAAACGTTCAGGGAGAGAGCCTCTTTCAATTGAAAGCAAGTTCTGCGACGAGGGGACATGGGATGAGGGTGAAGGGAGATAGATTCAGGAGTGATATGCGGAAATATTTCTTTACGGAAAGAGTAGTGGATCCGTGGAATAGTCTCCCAGTGGAGGTGGTAGAGATGAGGACAGTAACTGAATTCAAAAAAGCATGGGACCAACACAGAGGATCTCTCTAAAGGTAAAAAGTGGACTTTTGTAGTTGTTGTTATGGAAGGACAGACTAGATGGGCCTTGTGGTCTTTTTCTGTCATCATGTTTCTATGTTTCTATTAGTCTTCTAGTCTGTCCCATTCCCTAGCATCAGTCCATTTCCAGAACCTAGCGCCCCTCCCCCCAGAATCAGTCCCTCTCTGCATTATCTCCCTTCCAATCCCAGTCCCCCCTCCATCCCCAGCATCAGCCCATTTCTCATCTCCCTTTATAGTGCTGGACTCTGCACTATAAAGGGGCCTTGCACGTGCCTGACTGGTTTCAGAGGAAGCCGGTGAGGCCTGAAACCCAGCTCCCCAGCTCACCTCTGCACAGCCATGAGAGTAAACAACTGCGGGAGCATTTTCCTTTACTCTTGTGGCTGTGCTAAGTCACAGCCACCAGTGCCACGGAGTCTCTAGACTTTAAACAGGGGTCCTTCCTGTCTATTTAACCTCTACAAACTCTGGCGGCTGCGACAGCACAGCCGTGGGAGTAAAGGAAAACCACTCCCATGGATGTGCAGAGGTAAGCTGCTCTTCAGGCTTCACCTCTTAAGCTGGTCAAGTGTGTGTGGGACCCCTCATGGTGTGGGGCCACGCATGGATGACATGCCTGCACATGCCTATTGCTAGCCCTCAATATTGGGTAACTTGGCTATTAGGACGGCTTTCTTTTGGTTCTGTCTGGATGGCCTATCCTTAATATCGCTGGGGGACAATTTCTCCAAATGGGTTAATTTTGTGCTTACCATGGCAGTCATGAACTTCACTCCTAAGCCAGATTATGAGCGTACACTCTGAAATTTACTGCTAACACTCGCCATAATACTTGTATTGTGCCAGAGAGAGCCTCCTTCTAGAATTATTAAGATGTAATATGTAGAGGCAACTAGTCAAGGTGGGACCGGAAATTCCTCTTAAGCGGGCATGTGGTTCCCAGTATGATGGGGAAATATTTCTGTATCTTTCTGCAACATTTTTTTTTTTTTTAATCTGACTGCGTTTCAAGGTCTCTTCCCTCTTGACATGAGTCTCAGAATAATCTCTTGAAATAGATTCCTCCTATCAATGCCGTCTGGTCTTTCTTGACCGCTATCAAGTTTCCATTCATTCAGCTTCTTATCCATCAGAATGTGAATGCCCGGGGTGATCATAACTTCATTCTCTGTAATTCTTTTAGCGTCATGTTCCCAGTGCTTTTCCAGTGCAGCAATGTTGTAGTGTTTACAAAGCTACCAGTGGATGAAGCGTGCCACCTTGTGCTTTTCTGTATAGACCTTTTCTGCCATTAGAACTCTGCAACCAGCTACAAGATGTAGTGTTGGTGCTGGCCACATTAACCCAGACAGGGCCATGCCAAGGGCTGTGCGAGCGGTGTGGGTGCAGGCACAGGAGGAGTGCTGATGTCATCTCTGGGATTCCAGGAAGCCTAACGGGGCGAGGGGCGAGTTCCTGTGCACGGCTGTGTGGAGGGTGGAGCTCCAGATTCGTAAGTAGCAAAGGGTGCATTTCCAGCTTGGTACAGTCCTGGACCTGGATCTTCAGTGCCAGCCACAATGTTAGTTGTGGCAGCTAACATTTTAAAAAAACAAACCCCACAGACTGCTGCATATCAGTGTTGTCCTGGCAGATTTTAGCTGAACATTAAGCAGCATAATGCCACTGATATTATTGTAAAGCCATCTAAGGCTAGTATCTTCTCTCTATCTGCAGCACTTAACACTTAGCTAGTCTGAAGTTCCCTTGTACTGTAGTTCTTTAACCACCTAAATTATTATAGTTGCCAGGCCTTTTGTTAAAGGGGGGGGGGGGGGGCAGGGACTGCAGATTTTCTGTTTTGGCCCAATCCAGGCCCTATATCTTTAGTCCTGATGCTGTGTAGAAATTTAAAGAACATAGCTTTGCATTTGCTTTACTGCTGTCCTGTTGAGACAGTTAACATACAGAAGTGATTACATTTCATAAGACAGTTTGCTGTTCACACAGAAATGATCTGAGGCGTGACTCTCCAGGGTTGCAGTTCAGCAGCTTGGTTTTGAGTGCTCTGTTGGGCAGGACTGGGGTGCGACACAGAGGTGATGGCGAGGGTAGAGAGGTGATGGATCATACTTAAGTTGACTTCCTGTGGTGGTAGGGCAGCAGCCTGAGTTTTGAATTGTTGGCTTTCCTTTAATCAGTGCATCCTGAGCCTTCGAGGCAGTAGGTTGCGGAATAGGCATATAAAGTAGAAAAATAGGAGTAATGCGAGCCTCTGCTCGATCACACACTAGTCATTTTTACTTGTCAGTCATCCTGGTACTTTAAAGCACAGTCTGAGAATCCAGTTGAATGCTGCTGTAATACTGAAGGGTTGAGACATTGCTTTCTGACCAGCCACAGAGGAGGAATTTGGGAGAGATTGCAGTAGGGTGCATATCCTCTGAGAATAGATAATTGTGTAATTGCAAGTTCGGTATTTTTATTCATTTGCTTGTCAGTTTGGTTTATGAAAGCAGACCAGGGTAAATGGATCCATATACCATAGCTTGCCTTTTATTAAAACTACTGCTTCCACTGCATTTGAAAGGCTGAGGGTGATATGCATTTCCTTTCATTTAAGAAAGCAATTATACGAAAGAAGCAATTAAAGTAGTTGAAAGCCAGCATTGATCTGAACCACTTGTGTTTTCCACAAACCTGCTGAGATGAGGTGGTCTGGTGAGATCAAACACTAGGGATTCATGGCATGCATCACAGTTGTGCATTAGTACTAGTCCAGTTAGCTGGGTGTGTACAGTATGTACTTCAGTGCCTCTCCCTTTCCCACACAGGTCAAATTGCCATGATTAAATGTTCTTTTCCAAATCATCCCTCCAGTCCAGTCCAAGTCATTGGATTGTGCTCCCCAACCAGCAGGTGGAGATTGAGCATAACCAGTTTTACTGCTGACAGCCCCTATGGGTACTGCACACTGGAAGCCAGGCCAGTATTGCTCATTTACCCAGCAGATGGGAAGCTCCCTCTGCTCTGAGCTGTACTCGAGGGATTTTTTGGAGTCTTGGTCCTGGAGCACTCAGCCGAATTGAGCAGTTGGCACTAAGGGCTAGAAATCATTAGAACACTTTCCTGCTTCCTTTTTGTTTCCACGGCAGCGAGCAAGATTCATAGAGAAAGTTTAATTGCCTCACTGGGTGCGGTGGAAAGGGACCTCCACCCTGGATCTGCTGCTGCCTGGCAGGGAGTGCTGTGAACCGCTCTAGTGTGGTGACGGCCTCTCGTACAGTGGGGTGTAAACCTGGAGGTCCCGGGTCCCTCCCTCCTGGTCTCCATATAGCTGCCCTGTGCAACATGTGCTTCTGAGTGGTGCATGCATGTGTTCTCCAGGAACAAGCAGGAAGTCGGTCCTCGCATATGGGTGACGTTGGCACCAATGGGAGACGTTGAGGAGATCCTACTAGCCTCTTGAAAACCCTCCACCAGATGGGCTTATGCCTTTAAGTGGAAAAGGTGCTCTACCCGGTGTGCGGAGAGAGAGAAGAACCCCTTCTCCTGCCATGTGCAACTAGTACTCCAGTACAGTACCTACTGCACCTGTCATTCACCGGGCTGAAATCTAACTCGGAGGGTACATCTGAGCACCATAACTGCTCACCACCACCCTATCGAGGGAAAGCCCCCTCTCAAGCCAGCCCCTGGTCTCCAGATTCCTCTGGGGCCTCCTGTTATCCAAGCCCCCCTCTGTCCTCTGGTGGCGGAGTGGAACCTCAATGTGATGCTCTCCCACCTTACTAAGCCACCATTTGAGCTCCTAGCCATTTGCCATCTGTGGTACCTGTCTTGGAGAGTGGCCTTTCTGGTGGCCCTCACTGGCCACTTGAAGAGTGAGTGAACTCCTGGCCCTGGTGGCAGATTCACCATATACAAAGTTCTATAAGAATAGGGTAGAGCTCCACACGCACCCCAAATTCCTCCCGAAGGTAGTATCTCCCTTCCACCTCAACCAAGATGTGGTCCTCCCCACCTTCTTCCTGTGGCCTCATGCTGGCAGGGAGGAACTAGTACTTCATATACTGGATTGCAAATGCGCCCTGTCCTCCTACTTACAGCAGACTCGGGCCCATCGCAAAACTTCTCAACGTTTTCTCTCTTATGACCCCAGTAGACTGGGGCTTTCTGTAACTAAGCAAACTCTGTCCACTTGGGTGGCAGACTGTATTGCCCACACCTATGAGCGAGCTGCCCTCTCCCTTGAGCACCGGATCACAGCGCATGGCTGCATCGGTGGCCAAACTCCGCTCAGTGCCAGTGACAGATCTGCAGGTCTGCCACATTGTCTTCATATGTTTGCAGCTCACTACTGCCTGGAGAGCGAGTCCTGCAGGGACAGTGCCTTTGGCCAGGCAGTACTCCATAATCTCGGGGTGTAGGAAACTCCTTTCCTCTGACCCTTCTATGTTCAGGCTACTGGAGTGATAGTTTCACTGGATGCTAGTCTTGTAGAGTCTCTGTGGGGACTCGCCTTCTGCCACTCACGGCTACCCAATTGGTCACCATTGGTGTTGTCGTAGTTCAGTCCTCGGCAGCCTGGAGCTAGGAAGTCCTATATGTGAGGTCTGACTTTCTGCTTGTTCCTAGAGAAAGCGTAGGTACTCACCTGTAACAGGTATTCTCCAGGGACAGCAGGAATCAGTCCTCACAACCCTCCCTCCTCCCCTGTGAGTTGCCTCCCTACCTTGTTTTAGTTTTTACTACCATTCCAACTATGTCATCTGACTGAGCAGGATGGCACCCTTGGGCGGGAAGGGGACCATGTATGCATAGTAGCATGTCCCAAAGGCTTTCTTTGAAAGTTGGGGAAATGCCCGGTGCGGGCTCTGTGGTACTGACATCACCCATATGTGAGGACTGATTCCTGCTGTCCCTGGAGAACACCGGTTACGGGTGAGTAACTACACTTTTTCCCCTGCTGGTCTTGCTTGTTTGGCTGTTTTGGGGGGGGGGAGGCTGCAACATGTGCAACCTTGTATGCTTTCGCCAAGCACTATTGGCTCTGTCCAAGTTCAGGAGGCTCGATTTGGTGAACTAGTTTTACAGTCCGGTCTTATGGGTCCCTCCCAGTCTGGACTGCTATAATACACCCCAATGGTCTGGACTGGACTGGAGGGATGATTTGGAAGGTGTAATTAGGCCTTACCTGCTAATTGCCTTTCCTTGAATCCATCCATTCCAGTTCAGGTCCCTCCCGATACGTGCGGCCAGCCCTAGGAAGGCAGTGTCTGGTTGTATAAGTCTGTGCATGGCTGCAGTGTGAGGGGCACTAGCCATTTTAGAGCAAAGTAGTATACGAGACATACAGTTGTGTTAGAGGCATTTGGAGCTGCCAGAGGAAAGTCTGCCCTGGCGTCTGATACATTTTTTTTTTTTATTAGATTTAGTCTTAAGGGGCTAGAGGCTGAGAGAACAGGTCCACCCCTAAACAGACATGGGGAGGGGTGACCTGCACAGAGCGTCAGGTGCACCTACTCTTGCCGTATTGCTGGGCAGACTGGATGGACCATGCTGGTCTTTATCTGCCGTCATTTACTATGTTACTATGTTACTTCTCCGGAACAACTTAGATTGAAACAATTATCAATATTGTTCTAATCACAATTCCTTCCCTTTTGGTTGGTTTATTCAGGTTCATTTTGTAATTTGCTTTGTGTTGTATTGATCTGACTATATCCTAGATATGTAGATAATAAATCCTGAATAAATTAAAAAAATAATGGTCTAAGCTGGAACCATTGGGCTTCCCTAAGGAGGTTCCTAGCAAGTTTACCAAGATCTTTGTTGATTGGAAGAGAGGAAGAGGAATTGGATCGACTTATGTAGTAGTGGAAATGTGATTGTATGACAGCCAGTCAGTGCGTCTAGTGTTAAGTTACATAATCCGTGCAAAGGTGGTGGTGGGTTGCTGAGGTAATAGGGGCAATAAATGGGAAGAGAATTTGATGGTGCATGTGAAATAAGGGATTGTGGTCTGTAGATTTGCTTTACTGTTGGAATTTTCAAAGGGACCCTTTTACTAAGGGTTTAATGCATGCTAATGATGTCAACACTCATTAAGTACCCACAGCCCTTTATATTTCTATGGCACTTCGGGGCCCTTTTACTAAATGGTTAACGTGTACTAAGTGCCTACTTACCCATTTTTTGCTTCCCCCCCCTTGCTTTGGGGCCTGATTTTATTATACTTTTCTACCTAAATATAATATATTCCTTTGTATTTGTGCACGGTTTTGGCATGAAGGATACACAGCATTTACTGTGGCCTATTTTTTTTGACAGTTACCTCTCTAAAATGTACACTTCAGGTCTTATGCTATTGTCATGTGTACCATATACTGGAGTGGTGTGTGCATGAGCCTCTGATAAGATTTGGTTCCGCCATGCCAGTTTCTGCTTGGGCACATAAGTATCTGATTAGTAATAAGAAAAAAACTCTATACAAAAGCTCTCATTGCTTCTGGTCCTATGCTGGACTAGAGTGTCTGGTGCTACTTATTTCTAATGAAAAAATTACTCTTAAAATGGGAGTTTAAAAAAAAAAGTCATGTAGCATTTAAAATTTTTTTTTAATTTTTATTTCTGATTTCAAAAGACTATATCAGCAAAAAAATAGCACTTGTAATAGCAATGTGGGTAACCGCAAAACGTATTGCAAAAGGAAAAAGTAAAATTCATGTCACAACTCAAATTCATCACTCTACCCCACCTCCAACCCACGAAACAGGAACCTGGAACACAAGGCAAAACGAATAGATCTACAAGAAAAATATAGCTTCTCTCTACAACCAATATTATATTTACGTAGCTAGAGAGGCCCCCACATTCCTCCCCTGATAGATAGTTCATGGCCATTTAACAAGGAAATCAATGTATAGTTTCTTATAGCACTTGATCTGTTAAGTTAGGCAAAAACAGAGCGACGCCAGTGATGGCAGATAGGGACCTGTTGGCTGCTTATTGCCCAGTATTTAGTCTCCACTGTCATCAGGACCTATACAGGCTTGGCTGCTTGTGGGATGTCTTCCCCTGAGCAGCTCAGTGAGGTTTGTTGTCTAGCCTCTTTGGTTCCTCTTTGGTTCATTTTGGGTAGTGTGATGTAACTTTGCATATTTAGCTCAACATGTAGAGCTCCTCTCTACCCAAGCAGTGACTTTTACACAGGCCTGTTCTTGCCTCTACATATCTTGCTTAAATTCTACCATGCTATTGGCTATCTCCAGGAACAAGCAGGAATAAGTCCTCACATATGGGTACGTCGGTACCGACGGAGCCCGTGCGGGAAAGCTCCCCAGCTTCTTAGAATAGAAGCTTTTGGGACCTCCCACTGCACATGCGCACTGCCTTCCCGCCTTCCTGAACAGCTCTCCTCAGTTTCTCTTTTTCCGCGGAGCCAGCAGGTCGTGTTCCTGTCACCGCTGAAGAAATTGTTATTTTATTTGTTTCTTTAGACCGCGTACCTGCCTTCCCCATACCGATACCGGTATCGCCGGTCTTTTCTTTCTTTAAAAAATTATAATTCTTTTTTCTTATTTTTTAGCTTTTTGGTCACTTCAGAGAGGCCTCTCGGCCTACTCAATTTCTCCTCATGGAGAAGCCAGCCCCTGGATTTAAGAAGTGTACCAAATGTAATGCTGTTATTTCAGTCACAGACACCCATGACTGGTGTCTGAAATGTTTGGGGCCTGACCATTCCATACCGGACTGCCCATCTTGCTCCCACATGTCTAAACGTGGGCTGCAGAACCGGGCCAACAAATTCCATGTGCTGTTTGCTTCAGAGAATACAGCATCACAGTCATCCAGGTCTTCTTCTCCGGATGGATCTCAGGTAACCAAACCTTCTGTGGGCAAGTCCTCAAAGAGCAAATCTCCTTCAAAGCATCGAGAGGCTCTTAGCTTAGAACTTGAGGACCCTGCCCCAGCCAAACAACCCCGGCGGGAAGTCCAACTTCCAAAAACGCCAATTCAGGGGTCTCAGGTTGATATCGATGCTACGGCCTCGACAGATCACCTGTTAGCCTGCTCTGGGGTACCGGGTCACTCCGGTACCGACATCCAGGCAGCTATGGCGTCCATGGGCGATACTGTACAGTCCATGCAGCAGGCCGTCATGGCTTTCATTAAAGCTGCAACGCCATCGGTTCCGCTTTCAGCGGTTCCGGGCCCGATACCGGTATCGTCCGCCATGCCGGTATCGAGGCCGTCCACCTCTAAACGCAAGTCGGTACCGTATGGGCTTTCGCTCCATACCGGTTCCATACCCGATACGCCCGATATCGATACCGATCGGTACGCGTATCGTGCGTTAGAGGAAAGCACCGATTCCTCTGAGGATTTTCACTCCTCTGATGATTCTGCTGAGTTTTCACTCAACTTACCTGAGGAGCCCTCTTCTCCTAAAAGGAGAATGTCCCCTCCAGAGGATTTGTCCTTCCAGGACTTTGTTTTAGATATGGCTACCGCCCTTTCTATTACCACATCCTCTGAAAAGGAACCCAGATCCAAAAAACTGGATATTTTGGGATACTCAAAGGCCCCTAAGGAGGCAGTTACCCTGCCTATCCATGAAATCCTTCAAGAACAACTGATGGATTTCTGGGAAAATCCTTTGACTTTGTCTCCTTATTCCCGTAGGTTGGACACCATGTATAGGGTCCCTCCTTCTCCTGGTTTCCAAAAGACTCAATTGCCCCACCACTCTATTGTGGTGAAGTCTGCAATGAAGAAGATTAGGAGTACCAAAAGGCACTCTTCCACCCCTCCAGGACGGGAATGTAAGACTTTGGACTCTTTTGGTAGGAAAATTTTCCAGGCTAGTATGCTTATAGCCAGGATTAATTCCTACAGTCTCTATATGGGCATGTTCCTGGAGGAACTTGCCAAAAAGGTGCGGCATTTTGCCCCCTTTATCCCTGAGGATAAAAAGCAGGGATTCCTTTCCCTAGTGAAACAACTCTTAGAGGTTTCTAAGTTCTCTAATAGGGCAGCATATGATTCCTTTGAGGGAGCCAGTAGGGCTTCGGGCATTGCTATTGCAGCCCGACGTCTTGCTTGGCTCCAGGCCTCTGATCTGGAACCTTGGGTTCTAGATGGCTTACGGAATCTGCCCTGTACAGGTGAGAACTTATTTGGGGAAGAGTGGCAAATCAAAGCCACCCAGATGGATGCTGAAAATGCCACCTTGGAAAGACTTTCAAAGTCCACTTCAATTCCTACTAAGAAAAAGTCTTTTAAAAGGCCTTACTATAAGAAGGCCAGAGTTGCTTCAAATACTGGCCAGCAGTCTTCTCAACCTCGCTATACTGCTAAGCGTCAGCAATCCAAACAAGCACGAGCTAAGCCTGCAGCAGCTACTGTAGCTCAGCAGGCTCCAACCCCTCAGGGGTTTTGACTTGCTCCTAGGGAACTTGCCACTTCTGGTTCTAACACAACCAGAACCTCTCACCATACCCGGAAGGTTGGTTCACTTTGCTCCCAGATGGGAACAAATCACAACAGAACAATGGACCCTCTCTATCATTCGAGAGGGTTACAAACTTCATTTCTCCAGCCTTCCTCCCCATCATATGGTGAGACCATTCAATTCTCCCCCATCTCTCCTAACCCTGTTGGGTCAAGAGGTTTCCTCTCTTCCTGCCCAAGGGGCCATAGAAGAGGTTCCTCTTCCTCAACAAGGGTCCGGTTTCTACTCCCCTTATTTTCTCATTCCAAAGAAGACAGGGGGATTCAGACCAATCCTAGATCTGAGAGAATTGAACAAATTTCTCTTCAAGGAGAAATTCAAAATGCTGTCTCTCGGCATTCTCCTTCCTTACCTCCAGGGTCAGGACTGGCTTTGTTCTCTAGACCTACAGGATGCGTATACACATATACTCATCCATCCATCCCACAGAAAGTATCTTCGCTTTCTGTTTCAGGGAAAACATTTCCAATACAGAGTACTCCCCTTCGGTCTAGCCTCTGCTCCAAGAGTATTCACAAAATGCATGGCAGTCGTAGCCGCATTTCTAAGAGGCATGGGAATCTTTGTCTTCCCATATCTGGACGACTGGCTCATCCGAGCTCCAACTCAGTCACAGGCCCAGATTTCCCTGGACCACACAAGGAGCCTTTTGCAGTATCTGGGACTGGTAGTAAACCTTCCCAAGTCCCAACTCATCCCTACTCAATCTCTAGAATTCATAGGGGCCCAGTTGGACACCATCACTGCAAGGGCCTACCTTCCACAGGTTCGAGGCCAGCGCCTCCTGAGTTTGGCCTCCCAAGCTCAGTCCAGCACTCACTTGACAGCCAGGGAAATGCTACGCCTACTGGGTCATATGGCCTCCACAGTGCATGTGGTGCCCTATGCTCGTCTTCATATGAGAGCAGCTCAATGGACCCTGGCCACTCAGTGGACTCAGGCGTCAGGAGCGCTCTCAGACCAAATACAAACCTCCGATCGTCTGTTTTGGTCCCTCCACTGGTGGACTTCCACCAAGAATCTGTTGTTGGGGGCTCCATTTCAACCATTGCTACCCCAAGCAACCCTCACAACAGATGCCTCCCAAACAGGGTGGGGAGCCCATCTGCAAACTCTCTCCACTCAGGGCACTTGGTCTCTACAGGAGACCATCCTTCATATCAATCTTCTGGAACTGCGAGCAATTTACCTTGCCCTCAAGGTCTTCCACTCCCTCCTAGCCAACCTCACTGTCCTAGTTCAGACGGACAATCAGGTGGCCATGTTTTACACAAACAAGGAGGGACGGGCTCTCTGTCGCTTTGCAACGAAGCTCTAAGACTATGGGCCTTCGCCAGAGAGCATCAGATTCACCTGCTAGCAGTGTATCTCCCAGGAGTTCAAAACTCTCGGGCAGACAGGCTCAGTCGAGTTCTGCTGCCACACGAATGGTCCCTACATTTGGACCAAATAAACCGAATCTTTCAGGAATGGGGGACCCCGGACATAGACCTCTTTGCAAGTCCGTGGAATGCCAAACTTCCCCGGTTCTGTTCCAGAACTCCGTGTCAGGGAGCTCAGGCTACGGACGCCTTTCTCCTGAATTGGAATCAGGCATTCCTATATGCCTTTCCACCCATTCCTTTGATTCCCAAGACTCTGTTCAAACTCCAGAGGGATCATGGAACTATGATCCTCATAGCTCCACGCTGGCCACGCCAAGTGTGGTTCCCTCTACTTCTACAGCTCTCCCAGGGATCCTACTTGGATCTGGGAGCTGCGCCAGACCTCCTGTCTCAGGAGGAGGGGACTTTGTGGCACCCAAACCCCAAATCCCTTCACCTCAGTGCTTGGTTACTGAAGGCTTAAGCCTTCAAGACTTTCATCTTTCCCAACCAGTGAAAGATATCCTTTCTGCCTCTAGGAAACCCTCTACCAGGCGTTCCTATGCTTTCAAATGGAAACGTTTTTCCATTTGGTGTGCTCAGCAGGGTCTTGACCCTCTGGCACTTCCTTTGAATTCTCTTCTTGATTATCTCCTGCATCTATCCAATGCAGGCCTCAAGACGAATTCGGTAAGAGTCCATTTAAGTGCTATTGCAGCATCCTTGAAACATATAAATGGACAACCTATCTCCTCTCATCCTCTTGTTGCAAGATTCATGAGAGGCCTGACTCTCACTAAACCTCCCATCAGACCACCCCCGGTCGCATGGGATTTGAATCTAGTGCTCGGTCAACTTATGAAGCCACCTTTTGAGCCAATGTTTTCCACCTCCTTGAAATTTCTTTCCTGGAAGGTCATCTTCCTCATTGCAGTCACTTCGGCTCGCCGCATCAGTGAGCTGCAGGCTTTAGTGGCTAATCCACCTTACACAAGATTTCATCATGATAAGGTGGTCCTTAGGACGATTCCCCACTTTATGCCTAAAGTGGTCTCGCCTTTTCATCTTAATCAAGAGGTATATCTACCTGTCTTTTTTCCAGCTCCTCATGCATCCAATGCAGAGAGGAACCTTCATACTCTGGATTGTAAAAGAGCTCTCGCTTTTTACCTTAATAGGACTCAGCCACATCGAAAGTCTTCTCAACTTTTTGTGGCCTTTGATCCTTCCCATTTGGGACTTCCAGTCTCCAAGCGTACACTTTCCAATTGGATTGCTCAGTGTATTTCTTTTGCTTACCAGAGCAAAAACATTTCTCTGGAAGGCCATGTCACTGCTCACAATGTGAGGGCCATGGCAACTTCTATGGCTCATCTGCACTCTGCTTCCATAGATCAGATCTGTCGAGCCGCTACCTGGGCCTCGGTTCATACCTTCACAGCCCATTACTGTTTGGACAAGGACTCCCGCCGGGATGCCTTGTTTGGCCAGGCTGTCCTCAAGCACCTGTTCCATTCCTAAACAACTCCTGCCCACCTTCCCAGAATGGATGCCTGAGATCCATACGAAGATGGCGAACCTTTACAGGGGATCCCATGCATCTAAGCTAGGGAGTCCCCATATGTGAGGACTTATTCCTGCTTGTTCCTGGAGATAGCACAGTTACTTACCTGTAACAGGTGATCTCTGGGAACAGCAGGAATTAGTCCTCACAACCCACCCACCTCCCCTAGGAGTTGTATCTTTTATCTATCTATCTTCCTGTCCTCTCTCTGTTGACTCAGCTATAAACTCGAAACTGAGGAGAGCTGTTCAGGAAGGCGGGAAGGCAGTGCGCATGTGCAGTGGGAGGTCCCAAAAGCTTCTATTCTAAGAAGCTGGGGAGCTTTCCCGCACGGGCTCCGTCGGTACCGACGTACCCATATGTGAGGACTAATTCCTGCTGTTCCCAGAGATCACCTGTTACAGGTAAGTAACTGTGCTTTCCCACACATCTACTAGTAGACAATTTCAGGTCAACATCCTCTCTGTAAAGAAGTATGTTGTCACGTTCCCTCAGTGTTTCTTTTAAGTGGCGTATCTGATAGTCTGTAGGGAAATAAAGATACATATAAAGGAAAGCTGACATCTGCTCAAATGACCAACCTTTTCAATTTATTCAGCCTTCATGGTGCAGTGTGCCTAATGTTTTTGTTTAGATTCACTTGCTTTGATTCACTATGAGCACCTGTGCCTTTTATTTTATTTGTAGACTTAAAAGAGATATTGAGCATATTCCTCCTTTGGTGTGTACCTGAAGTTTGCCCACCTTATGTAAATCCATGTTGGAATTCTGTTTGGATAAAGATAACAGTGATGATCTTGGTTGCTTTCCTGAGGTTCAGCTCCCTAAATAGTTCCTTTGTTAAAGAGCTGACGTGTAGTGCTGGCTTTGACATTAAGCTGTTTCTAACTTCCTTCTGTTTTTCTCATTCTGATTCAGGCTCTGCCCTTTCTTGAATTTCAATGTGTTCTTGCTGGAGATTTAGTTGTTTTGTTCCTATGCCGACTTGCTACTGTACCATTTTTCTCTTCTCTTGGTTCTGGTTGCTGCTTTGTGCTCAAAGTAAAGAGCTGTAAACAGAGATTCACTGTCTTTAGGTACTTGAATAGAGAACATTCTCTCGAAAGGTTACCAACTCCTTTATGGCAACATTATTCTAGATATTTCTGCAGATGCCAACTTTCTCATTGCCTGATCCTATTGTTCTATTGGTTGGTCTTATGGCTAACCATTTTGTTTTTATTTTATCTCGGATACTGATTTGTTTATTGTGTAGCTTTACAAAAACTCTCTACTTTATTTGGCAGCTGAGTATCAGGCCCAGTGGGGTCAGCAAACATAAATGTTAATTGCTGGTACTTTATTCATATATTCAGCAGTGCTCTGTTACTGCTGTTGAATGTGTCTGTGGTGACCGCTTCCAGCTCATGAGTTGAGTTAGGCTTGCGTTTTTGCTGGCCTATTGTATACGTTTTCTGGAGCACAGTTGAATTTTGCTGCTCTCTGGATAACTTTGGTGTTTGCTCCGGCATGTCCCAAATGCTGCCTCCCAGTTAACGCATACATTTTTATGCGCATAGCTCACTGTGCACGTTGTACGCATAAAGCTGCACGCTTAAAGTGTGCTAAGGGTTTGCACTTTACAGGTGTAGGGGGATAAATAGCCTGTTTTATCTTTGTTTTGTGTAAGCATTTGTTGTTGTAATCTGCCTGGTAGATAGTACAGAATATAAATTCTTTTAAATAAATAAAATTTAGCAAAGGAAGGTCACATGCCCCATGCTGTTGGGGGCATACCCAGCATGTTCCCCAGCAGTTACCATGCTGAGTTGTATTTCACTGCACTAAGACATCAATCATAGTTAACATGGGCGCTTGCAGCGCCACCCATCCATGCTAACTGCAGCATTAATTAGTGCACACTAATTAACCCCCTCGATAACTGAAATGTGCAGTCAATGCCCACTCTCCATTCCTAACCCTCCCAGTCCCTGCTTTGTGCCAAGCAGTTGGCATGGGATTTTTAACATGCTGGTTGTTTTAGCGCATTGTAGCAGTTAGTCCTAAACTGACCACTTAGCTCGTCTAAAGTGTGCATTAACCATTTGTGCACGTAAGTAAATTATGCACATAACTAGGCTGGATATTTTTTTTGAATGCTTACATTGGCATTAGTGCTGACCACAAGTTCTTTTAAATATCGAGCCTATTTTATTTAGTTTGACCACCTTAAGGTCACTTTTCAGTTGTTAAACAAGTAAGGGCCATGATAGGAATAGGATGTGAAAGTTATTCACCTTACAATTGTCAAAATCTATATATAAATGGGTGCCCATAGCTTAACTGAAACTAGACTAAATACCAAAATGCCATAAATGCAACTCAGAGAAAACGACACGCCTGCATTTTCATGCAAGCTATAGATATCCAATCCATTGATCATGAGTAAATGGATTAAATATTTTTTTTTAATTTATTGGTGTGCTCTGTTTATCTGTGAATTTATTACTACAAAACTTGTGAAGATTTGAAGAATACAGTCTGAGATGCGCACACAATCTAGAGATGAAATCTGAGGTGAATGAGACATGTGAGCATGCAAACAAATTGGAGGATGTACAAGGCTTGATACATTTGTTTTTGATATTATCTGTTATCCTGCTATGACAAGTACCAAGCAATCCAACCTCTCTTTGTGGCTTGGTAGATTCTCGATTTTTTTTTTTTTTTTTTTTTTTTGTGCTCAAGCAGTAGAGCTCTTGTAGGAGGGTACATCTGTTTGTCCATCCATCTCTACAAATTGGGGACCGTCCACCAGAAGAATGTGCAGAGAAAGTCTGTGCTGCCGGGACCCCAACTCCTACAGCACATAAAAGCCCCAAGGTGGCATGATATTCAGTGTGCCAACTGGAAACTTCAGTACCTACCAATAGAAGAAAATGAATGATGGTCACAGCAAAGAGATCCAAAACCTGCTGGCAGGAAGTCAGTTACCACAGCTGGAAGGACAGAAAGCTCCAGCTGTGTCACAGCACTGCAGTCTGCCAGGAGGGGCTGAAGCTGGGCATTAGTGGAGGAGCCAAGCAAGTTGGGAGGGAGGGGAGTGCAAAAAAGGGAAATCCATGGATGGGGGGGATGAAGGGGGGGAAGATATGAAGAGGAGAAGGGGAGACTAGAAGGGGGCGGGGAGGTTGAGGATGTGAGTGTAGGAGAGGAAAGGGGAACAGAATGCCTGTGGCAAGAGGCATAAACACGCCCCACTACAACCCCTCTTCCTTCCCCCCCCACTGCCATGTGCTCTCCAGATAGACACACGCATACCCCCTTCACCCTTCCAAGATGTACTGTAGCATGTTTCTTCCCACAATTTTCTACATAGACATGCCTGACTTGTGAATGCAGGAAGGGGAAACTCCCCATTGTATCACATGCTAAGGGGTATGTCTGCTTAGTTGGGCTAAGGGGTATGTCTGCTTAGTTCGGCTAATGGTTAATCCGGGTTATCTGTAACTAGGTTCCATGTTTATTCAGTGGGACCTAGTTGCAGATAGCTTAGGTTAATCATTAACCCGGCTTAGTAGACATACCCGTAAATGTATGCTTTTCACATGGATTTTCTTCCAGTTCCTCTGGAACTAGTGGGAACACCATGAATCTTCATTCACAACTGCTTGGGGCAGAGGCAGCCCAAGAGTAATGTGGGGCCTCATTTGCATAAATGTTTGCATACTGGATTTATCTGATCAGTGCTGAGGAAGGAAAATAATATAAAATTACCTACGTTCACTATGATAATTTTACTCATTACCATGTAAATATCTCATGTATATCATAATTGACCCCTGTTATACAAGTTACTCCTCACCATGTAAATATCTCATGTATATAGTTACCCCTGTTATCCAAGTTTGATCACCTGTTCGATGTAAAACCAAACAGCATGTTGTTATGGTCGTTGTGTTATAATGTAAACCGCGCTGATGCCAAATAGCGCGGTATATAAGAGATTGTAATAAATAAAATAATAATAAATAAATAAAATGAGAGTAATCCTTGCCGCTGTGAATTCAAGATCATTGTGCACAGGCTAGTTAGACTCGTCAGAGCTGGGAAAGCTTAGACATAACGGTGACGATATCGGGTCACAAAACCAAAAATTAACAGATGTTCCCTTTAAAATCTGAGATGTCCTTGAATTTTAACTGACAACATTTTAAATTTTAGACTGAGCATCAAGAACACAACTGCAAATCTCAGACCATCCTTATTCAACTACTCTCCAACACCCCAAAGAACAAAAAGAAAAAGCAACGCCCATAGTGCAGAACTTATAGAGCAAATCTGCCATTCTACACAGCACCAATGTCCAAAATTCACACAAGGAGCCTACACAGAAAAGGGCAGCACCATAAATGCTGCAGTGGAACCTAGAACCCTAATACACCTACTGGGTAAACTGAATAAGCCAGATTCCTACATTGAAACTCGTGGTAACAGAAAGCCTGGCCTCAGTCACACACCTAACATAGACCCTCACCAAGTACAGAATAAGTGACTACAATAGAAATGTGTAGACAAAAATTGCACTAAAAACCCCAAGAAACCGGACTCTGCATGCAGTGCAACACCAGAGAAATAGAGGTGCATATAAAGGGAGCACTGGTGGCGTAGGTGGACCTTTTATTTTTTGGAGAGAGCCAAAGTTAACATGGGTGGGGGTGGTAGGCATAGAGGTCTCAGATATACAATTAGATTGTAAGCCCTTTGGGGATAGGAGACACCTACTGTACTTGAATGTAACTCACCTTCAACCTCCTCCAAGTTCTACTTCCTGTTAAATGTAATGACCAGACATATGTAAATTGTCGGATATTTTCTGTTCAATGTAAACCGCGCTGATGTCTAATAGTGCGGTATATAAGAATTGTTAATAAATAATAAAAAAAATAAATAAAAAGCATGAGCTTGCATGCTCTAATCCTAACAGGGCATGATAGAAACATAAGCCATGTGGTCTTTCTGCCATCATGTTTCTATCTAGTCTGCCCTTCCATATCAACTCCTTCAATAGACTCCTTTTTCCCTTTAGAGATCTTCTGTGTTGGTCCCGTGCTTTTTTGAATTCAGATACTGTCTTCGTCTCTACTACCTTCACTGGGAGACTGCCACGCATATATCACTCTTTCCGTAAATATTTCCACATATTACTCCTGACTTTATCCCTTTCACCCTCATTCTATGTCCTCTTGTAGCAGAGCTTGCTTTCAATTGAGAGGCCCTCCTCCTGTGCATTTATGCCACTGAGGTATTTAAACATCTGTCATATCTTCTCTATCCTGCCTTTCCTCTAATGTATACATATTAAGATCTTTATCTGTCGTCATATGCTTTATATTGAAGACCACTAACCATTTTAGTAGCCACCCTCTGTACCGACTCCATCCTGTTTATATCATTTTGAAAGTGTGGGCTATAGAATTGCACACAACACTCCAAATGAGGTCGCAACAGAGACCTATACAGAGGCACTATCACCACCTTTTTTTTTTTTTATTATCTGCTGGCCATTCCTCTCCCTATGCACCGAAGCATCCTTCTGGCTTTCACCATTGTCTTTTCTACCTGTTTAGCCACTTTGATATAAGAAATGAACATGCCCAGGTCCTGCTCTTCTTTCATGGAAAGAAGTACTTTGCCCCCTATACTATACCGCTCCCTTGGATTTTTGCAGCCCAAATGTATGATGCTGTGTGTTTTTTTTGTTGTTTTTTTTAGCATTAAATCTCAGCTGCCAAATTCTTGACCATTCCCTCCTCATATTATCTACTCCTTCCTGGGTGTCTACTCTATTGCAGATTTTGGCATCTGCAACAGGCAAACCTTACCCGACAGCCCTTCCACAATATCACTAACAAAGATGTTAAAAAGAATCGGACCGAGGACAGATCCCTGTACCCTTTGTTGCTTCCTACTCAACTTATTTCTAATCCATTCAGTCACTTTGGGTCCACCCCTAGGGTGCTCGGTTTTATTAATAAATCACCTGTGCAGAACTGTGTCAAAGGCTTTACTGAAATCGAAGTACACCGCATTTAGGGCATGATTGCATGCTCTAATCCTGACTGGACATCAAGTAGCAAAATCCAACTCTGCTCTTTAACTCCGGTTTTCTAAGTTCTGTTAAGGAATGAAATGAAAACACACACACACAGAATTTAAGGCCTTAAGGGAGAGACTCACAGGTCTGCAAACTTGAGCAGTCTCCTGTGATCTCTGTCAAGCTAGGAAAAAAACCTGCATTCTACAATTTTATCTTTATCACTGTATGTCAAACTTCTGCTTTACAGATCAAGCTAAACACTACATGTTACAGGTCATAACTAAGCACAGACATTGCTCTCACCTAATCAGGACGAGCAAAAACATTCTGTTTCTAAGAAATCTCTCGCAAACAATTTCATCTGCAAATTATGACCTTGGCTTCTCTTACATATTTCTCCAGACTGCTAGACTGTTAGCAAAATTTCAAGTGATATTGTTTCAGAGGGCCCTGGTCCCCACTTGGAGCCCCTTTCAACAAGTTTCCCATTCCCTTTCCTATACGGGTCCAACCATTAAGCAAACTACACGGTCACCTAGAGCGGCAGCTTCCTAGGGGGCAAGAAAGACCAAGGCCTTCAGAGCTAAACAATATGGTTTATGGTTTATAGATCTGACAGCCAGGGTGGGGCATAATGTTTAAGGTTTGCCTAGGGTGCCAACACCTGGAACCAACTCTGGGACCAGCCCTGTTGGTTATAGACCTATTATCAGACAATACCTTAGAATGCACCTAAAAATTAATTTCTAAAATGGTCTGCAACAGCTGCTGTGCATCACAAGTGACACTTTTAAATATTATGAACTTGATATACCACTACATTTATGGAAACGATGCAAGTATGTTTAACAGCGTTTCAAAAGACAGTATCTCATAAATTTAATTTGACCAGAAACAAGTCTACTCTAAAGACAAGTATCTCAAAATACATTGCAGTGTCACACAATGAGTTCTAAATTCCTTCCTGATGATCACCCTAATGTAGCATATATAGGTACGCTTTTTTTTTGTCTAAATAGGTTATTTGTGGAACAGCAATTACAGCTCTAAATGAAGGTATGGGAAACGGAGTTAATCTGTACAGAGCAGCACTCACAACCCTAACATCTTACTGGATAGACTGGATGAACCATTCCCCCTTCATCTGCTGCCATTCTTTTTTTTGATTCCAAAAGAAACAAAGATTTTTGAGCCAGGGAAGACATAACTTTGAAGTTTTGGCTAGCACTTAACCTTTTCTTTTCCTAAACCTTTTTCTACCTCTGTAACCAACCCTCTTACATGGGAATGAAGTCCTGAGGTCTGTAAAGGATGGGGCAGAATCTGTGTGAATCCCGCACCTCCAGTTCGGTAAACAAGTTTGTTAGAAGCTTGATATACCGCCCATCACAACAGCGTCTGAGCGGTTTACAAAAAAATAAAGCAAAAGCTGCTAAAGAAAGGAAAGGAACACCAATGTGTTTTAATAGGAAAGAGTAGAGTAGAAACTGGACGAGGACAGATGAGAGGTAGAAGGAGGGAATGCTGTACAGAAGAGGTGGGTTTTCAGATGGGCTTTGAAGGTTTTAAAGGATGGTTCAAGGCGGAGGGCTGGGGAGAGTGAGTTCCGGAGTCGGGGGCCGAGGAAAAAGAAAGCGGAGGAGCGGGTAGATCCAGATGGGCTTGGGATGGGGAAGGGAGGATCATGTGGTTTGCATGAATGGAACAGAGGGAGCAGTGGGGGGTGTGGAGACGGCCCTGATCGGCGAGGTAGAGGGGCGTGCTACTACTATTCATCACTTATAGAGCGCCACGCACGCAGTGCTGTACAGCTAACCAACAAGAGTTAGCCAGAATACAAGAGAGTCCCTGCCCGTCAGTCAGGCTCATCGCCGGTATGGATAGATTTGTGGACGAAGATGAGGAACTTGTATTGAATCCGGAAGGTGACTGGGAGCCAGTGCAGACGGATAAGGAGAGGGGTGACGTGATCGAAGTGTGAAGAACAGGTAAGAATACGGGCGGCTGCGTTCTGGACTCGTAAGCATACAAGCTGAGATTGGGGAAGACCGGCCAGGGAAACATTGCAGTAGTCCAAACGGGAGACAACAAGGGAAAGAAGAGTGGTCATAGCAGAGGAGGAGAGGAAAGGGCGGACAGAGCGAAGTTGTATCCACAGAAGCTTCCTCAATAACAGATGTTCAGCAGAACTTGCACATCTCCATGTACCAAAATATGTTCAAATTCTAGTGTCCCCTCGGCAATAGTAATACTTCATGGTCTGCCTGGTAGTGGAGAGAGTTTGTAATAGGCTCTGAATGTCTGTCTCTTTTTTTTTTTTTTTTTTAAATTCTCAGCGAGCTATGTAGCAAACAGCAGAGAGTCCTAAGAGTTGAAAATAAATAACCACTACTTTATGAAAACTATTACAACTGATACTAGAACATCAATTCACCTCTTCAGTCATTTAAAAACCAAAAAAAGTTTTTTTTTCTCTACCTTTTGGATAATTTTTCTCCTTTTCTTTGTGTCTTCCTCTCAACGCAATACCCTAGTCCCTGCTCTCCTCTGTGTTTAATCCTTGTTTTCTTTTTCCAGCCAGTGCTCCCCCACCCCATTGTCCCCTCTCCCTCCACAAGTTCTCATTCTCCAACTTGATCCCCCGATCCCTGCTCACTTGCCTTCCTTTCCAAAACCTACTCCAAATCCCTGCTCTCTCCTCCCATCCTCTTGCTACTACTTCTACTTACTGCTCTCAACCTCCATGTTCATGCTCTGTCACTCATTCTTCCCAGAATCCATTCACTAACACAAAATGAATCCTCACTCTTTCTTCCCAAGCCACTGCTACCATTTCCTTTCCCCTTCTGGGGCTACTTACTATCTCTTCTACTTGCTCCCAAAATCCCCCATTCCTCCCACCTAAAGTCCCTTATTCATCCAGGCACTGTCCAGTGGTCTTCCTCTGAATCCCACACTCTCTCTCTCCTATGCCATCCAATCCCTGAGTCTCTTGTTCTCTCTAGAAGCTTTTATCTCCATTTGATCTCCCAGGCCCTGCTATCTCGCTTCCCCTTGTTCTCCCTGCTTTGGTTCCTGTCTTCCTCCCCCAACACTTGCCTAGTATCTTATCCCTCCTAATCTTTTTGTTGTATGTGTTAGAGTAGCCCCATGTAGTGCCCAACTCTTGCTACAGCCTTGAATGTGATGAGCACAACTGTCATTTCTTTCCTGCTCCCTCCATTTACCCTCTTCCCCTCCCCTCCCCCCTCACTGCAGCTCTTTCCTTCAATTCTCTGCTTTTCCGGACCAGCAGTGGACAATACTGCTGCATCTCCTCAGTCTTGCAGCGGCGGCAGTTGGGTTTCTGAGATCAGTGCACGCATCCAAGGGCCTGCTGGTCATTTCCCCTTTGACACAAACAGTGTGCGTCACAAAGGACATGACCAGCAGGGTCGTTACTGTGTGCACAGCTCTGAGATCCCATGCCATGTTTAGGGGCTGTGCTATTGCTGTACTGTTGTAGCAAGGCTGGGGAGCTGTGGCAGCTGGGGAGAGGCAGATTTGTTTTTTCCAGTTGGCAGGGCACAGTGCTTAGGGCTTGTGGTAGAGCCAGGGATGTGTGCAGGCAGTATGCCTAGGGCTGAACCTGACTTGGTTGTTTCCAGTCTGGTCATTATGGTGAGAGTTTAGAGAGGGCTGTGGACAAAAAAAATAACTGCCCTCTTTGCCAAACTGGGGTGTGAGGGTGTAGAGGCTTATATACCTTTTGAGTTAGTCTATGAATTTGCGAGTAGTTCAGCCTGAAAGAAAAGCTGGGATGCTGAAAGCAGCCCCTGGCCAAAGTGATGTGCTGTTCAGCGATTGCCCAATGTTCTCTGGGCATTGGGACGACTTACGGAATCTTGTTTCATGAACTCTAGATCTGGCCACCAGATGTTGTCCTTGGTGATGGCCATAAGAACATAAGATATGCCATACTGGATCAGACCAAGGTCCATCAAGCCCAGTATCCTGTTCCAACAGTGGCCAATCTAGGTCATATGTACCTAGCAGTTTCCCCAAAAGACACAGGTTCCACAATGCTTGTATTGGATCAAGCATTGATATCCTGGGTCCCTTTTTAATAATGGTTTATGGATCTTTCCTCCGGGAACTTGTCCAAACCTTTTCTAAACCCAGCTACACTAACACCCTTTACTACATCCTCCGGTAACAAATTCCAGAGTTTGATTACACATGGAGTGAAAAAATATTTTCTCTTATTAGTCTTAAATAGTTTACCCTGTAGCTTCATTGCATGTCCCCTAGTCTTTCTATATTCTGATAATGCAAACAATCGATCTACGTTTACCCGTTCCACTCCCTACATTAATTTATAGACTTTTATCATATCTCCCCTCAGCCACCTCTTTTCCAGGTTAAAGAGCCCTAACCTTTTTAGCCTTTCTTCATAGAGGTATCCTTCCATCCCTTTTACCATTTTGGTGGCTCTTTGCTGAACCTTTTCTAATAACGCTATATCCTTTTTAAGATACAGTGACCAGAATTGCACACAATATTCAAAGTGCGGTCTCACCATGGAACGATATAGAGGCATAATATCCTTTGTTTTATTTTCCATTCCTTTCCTTATGATACCTAGCATTCTATTTGCTCTCTTGGCCGCTGCTGCACACTGGGCCGAGAGTTTTAACGTGTTATCCACAATGACGCCTAAATCTTTTTCCTGAGTGGTGGTTCCTAATGTGGAACCTTGCATTGTGTAACCATAGTTTGGGTTGTTCTTCCCTAGGTGCATAGCTTTGCACTTGCCATGAGTCTTTAGTCCAGATACTCAGGAATTTTTCCCAGGTTTTGTTTTCTAATATTCTTCCCAGTTCTTTTAGCTTGGTCATATTGGCAGTAGACCTCAACCAGGGGCCATGCACTAGAGCAGTTTCTGCAGTTGTAGACACCTACGTGCATCCAGTAGGAGCTGGTCTTGTGTATTGACTGGTGCTCTTACCTCCTGGGACTGTGAATTCTGGGGGGCCTTGGCAACCAAAGGAGCGGAGGCCTGGCTTAGGAATCAAAACGCAAATCCTATGATAGCAAAGTCCCTGAGACACCAGACTGAACTGTACATCCTACAATGTAAACAACTTTAATACTTCTGTGGAAGGTAGCCTAAGTATCTTTCTGTTCCTCATCCATTTTGCTGTGTTGCATAGTGTAAATGGGGGCATGAGTATGGCTACCTTAAATTTAATTAGGCTGCTTGTGAACTCCACATACTGTATATCTACTCACTGAGAGATGGTCACCAGTGTACAGGGAGCTGCATAAGGTCTGCAAGAGACTAATCCCCTGATGATTTGACATTTATTACACCTCACAGGTTCTTTACAGAGACTTTGAAATTGACATGGGTTCTTAACTTGTTTTATAATATGCATCTTAGTGAGCAAATGTGATAAACTGCCTCCCACAGACATGTACAAAAAACAAGGATGCAATTAAGAAAGAGCAGAAAATCCATGCAGTCTTAATTTTGAGGGCTTAATGGGCTTTCTTGGAATTGAATGGAACCCTTAAAAGGCAGTCTCCAGGAACAAGCAGGAATAGTCTTCACATATGGGTATCGTCGGTACTGACAGAGCCTGCGCGGGAACGCTCCCCAGTGTCCAATAGGAAAGCTTGTGGGAGCATCCCACAGCGCCTGCGTGCTGCCTTCCCGCCTTTCCCAACTGTCCCTCTCCAGTTCTTTGTTTTCCGCAGAGCCGACAGGTCGCACATCCTGTCGCTGCAGAAAATAATTCCCTTCTATTCTTTTATGGTCACGTCTGCCTTCCTTCGCTACACCAGTACTGCCGGTGGTTCTTACTTTTTTTCCAGGGAAAAAACCCCCAAAACTTTTCTTCTGGAGTCTTTTCCAGGTTTTTTTTCTCCTCAGGTGCCATGCACCATTTTGGGCACTAAGCCCAACTTTTCCTTTAAAATGGAAAAACCCGCTTCGGGTTTTAAAAAGTGTTCCAAGTGTGGCGGTACCATTTCTGTCATTGACACCCATGAGTGGTGCCTCAAATGTTTAGGTCCTGACCACTCTATTTTGGAGTGTGTTGCCTGTGGGATGATGTCGAAGAGGGGCCGGCAGAACTGAGCTGCTAAACTTAGCACCCTTTTTCCCTCCGATGCAGCCTCTGTGGCATCGACGTCTTCCAGGGCTTCATCTTCCTCCCATGGATCTCAGGTAACTAAACATAAATCTAGCCGGTCCTCAAAGGGTAGATCTCCCTGTAAGCATCGAGATGCCTCTGGCATTGCCCTTGAGGGACTTTCACTGGCAAAATTGCCCCGGCGGGCAATTTTATATATGGGAATGTTCCTTAAGGAGGTCAAATGAGATTTAGCTTATGAGCCCTCTCCTTCCTGATAAGAGACAGGATTACCTCGCCCTTGTCAAATGCTCAGGATGTTTCCAAGTTTGTCAATCGTGCAGCCTTTGACTGCTTTGAGTGCATAAGCAGAACCTCTGCTATTGCCATAGGTGCACGTGGAATTGCCTGGCTCCAGGCATTTGACTTGGAACTTTGGGTACAGGATAAACTAGGAAATATTCCTTACACAGGAGAGAATCTCTTTGGCAAGAATTGGCAAGAAAAAGCTAATGAGATAGATGCTGACAATATCACCTTGGATAGATTGTCTAAATCTATAGCTGATCCTGCAAGGAAAAAATCCTACAAGAAACCATTCTTCAGTAAGATGTTTTATCCCTCCTATACCCAACAGGGACATCATTTAGGTCAGTCTGCCCAAAAGGGACAGCAGCAACAACTTAGGCAAAGAAACAAAAACTGCTAAGCCTCAACCGGCTCAGCAGACTCAGCCTCCACAGGGGCTTTGACTCCTATCTAGAGAACTTTGCCTTCCTGGCCCTGAACGGTCCAGAACCTTCCACCATTCCAGGAAGGTTGTCATTTTGCCCCCAGATGGAGTCAAATAACAGCAGAAAATTGGACTCTGTCTATTGTAAGAGAGGGGTACAAGCTTCATTTCCTCAGCATGCCCCCTCCTACAATGGTAAGACAGTTCAATTCTCAGACCTCTCTCAACAACCAGTTAGGTCAAGAGGTCACACTGCTTCTTGCCCAAGGGGCAATAGAAGAGAGACCCATTCTCCAACATGGTACAGGGTTCTACTCCCCCTTTTTCCTTATTCCAAAGAAAACGGAAGGACACAGACCCATTTTAGACCTCAGAGAATTGAACAAATTCCTGTTCAAAGAGAAGTTCAAAATGATTTCTCTGGGAACTCTGCTGCATACCTTCAGAGTCAGGATTGGCTTTGTTCTCTAGATCTCAAGGATGCGTACACTCATGTTCTCATCCATCCAACTCATCGAAAGTTCCTTCGATTCCTATTTCAAGGGAAGCACTACCAATACAGGGTTATTCCTTTTGGCTTGGCCTCGGCACCAGGGGTGTTCACAAAATGCATGGCTGTGGTGGCAGCATTACTTCGCACCCTAGGAATATTTGTCTTCCCTTACTTAGATGACTGGCTCATTCAAACCCCTTCAGAGCCAGAGGCCAGGGTTGCTCTCTCTCGCACAGTGCGCATCCTTCAGTATTTGGGACTTGTCATAAACTTCCCAAAATCCAACCTTGCTCCCACTCAGTCTCTAGAGTTTATAGGAGCTCTGCTGGATACCAGACAGAGAAGAGCCTACCTTCCACAGGCCCGCTGCCTTCGCATTGTGCAGTTGGCTTCCCAAGCAGTGTTTAAAACCTCACCTTGCTGCTCGAGAAATGTTACACTTGCTAGGCCACATGGCATCCACCGTGCATGTGGTTCCTTATGTTTGCCTCCATATGAGGGCAGCTCAGTGGACTTTATCCACTCAGTGGGCTCAGGCGTCAGGTTGCCTGTCAGACAAAATAGCAAACTCAGATCGCCTTATTTTGTCCCTCCAATGGTGGCAGTCACCCCAGAACCTTTTGGTGGGGTCTCCTTTTCAGCAACCCCCACCTCAAGCCACTCTAACAGATGCTTCACAGGTGGGTTGGGGAGCCCACATGCAAGGCCTCTCTACCCAGGGTACCTGGACTCCACAGGAGGCCTATCTACACATCAATCTCCTGGAACTCAGAGCAATCTTCCTTGCTCTTAGAGTATTCCATACCCAGCTCAGCTACAAGACAGTCCTAGTTCAAACGGACAATCAAGTAGCCATGTTCTATGTGAACAAGCAGGGTAGAACAGGCTCTGTCACTATGCCACGAAGCTTTGCGACTATGGGCCCTCGCCAGAGAGCATCAGATTCATCTCCTTGCGGTGTATCTTCCAGGCATTCAAAACTCTTGGGCAGACACTCGAGTTCTGCTTCCACACGAATGGTCTCTCCATGCGGACCAGGTGGCCAAAAGTTTCCAAATTTGGGGAACCCCGGACACAGACCTCTTCACAAGTCCGCTGAATGCCAATCTTCCCCGGTTCTGTTCCAGAATTCCAGCTCAGGGTTGTCAGGCCAGGGATGCTTTTCTCCTCCATTGGGGTCAGGACTTCCTGTATGCTTTTCCACCTATTCCCCTAATTCCCAAAACCCTGTTCAAGCTTCAGAGAGACAGAGGTCATATGATTCTCATAGCTCCACATTGGCCACGGCAAATGTGGTACCCTCTGCTCCTACATCTCTCTCAAGCTCCGCCTCTGGAGTTAGGATCTGCTCCAGATCTTCTTTCTTAGGAGGACGGGATGCTGTGGCATCCCAATCCCCAGTCTCTGTATGTCAGGGCCTGGTTGCTGAAAGCCTAGAACTTCAGTCTTAACCTTTCTCAACAGGTAAAGGATATCCTTTATGCTTCCAGGAAGCCTTCCGCAAGATGCTCTTATGCTTTCAAATGGAAAAGGTTTACCGTATGGTGCTCACAGAAGGGTCTTAACCCTCTTGCGATACCTCTGGAATCATTACTGGAGTATCTCCTTCATTTGTATAATGCAGGGCTTAAGACCAATTCAGTGAGAGTCCATTTGAGTGCTATTGCAGCTTCTTTCAAGCCTCTAAATGGGCAACCTATTTCCTCTCATCCCCTCATAGTGAGATTTATGAGAGGCCTTCTTTTAATTAAGCCTCCCATTAAGCCACCACCGGTGGCATGGGACTTCAATTTGGTTCTTGGGCAGCTTATGAAACCACCTTTTGAACCATTAGTTCTGTGATATCTCAATGTTCCATGTAAAACAAACTTGCTTTGTTAATTGTTGTTAACTGTAAACCGCAACTGAACTTTGGAAGATGCGGTATAGAAATATGAAATAAATAAATAAATAAAATAAAATTAGCCACTACCTCCTTGAAATTCCTTTCCTGGAAGGTCATCTTTGTTATTGCAATCACATCAGCACGTCGCATCAGTGAATTGCAAGCATTGGTGGCTGATCCTTCTTATACAAGGTTCCATCACGATAAGGTAGTCCTTCCAGTCTCCAAAAGAACACTGTCCAACTGGATTGCACAGTGTATATCTTTTGCATATGAGAGTAAAAACATTCCTCTGGAAGGCCATGTCACAACTCACAATGTGAGAGCCATGGCAGCCTCTATGGCTCATCTTCACTCTGTCTCTATCGATGACATCTGCCGAGCAGCTACTTGGGCTTCGTTTCATACCTTCACAGCCCATTACTGCTTAGACAAGGATTCCCACCGGGATGCCTTGTTTGGTCAGGCTGTTCAACACCTGTTCCATACTTAATCAACTCCTACCCACCATCTCTGGTAGGATGCCAGAGATCCATGGGGGGAAGTGGAGCCCTTTCACAAGGGCACACAACTTCTGGGGTCTTCTCCCTGGCACCTGCAGCTAGGGAGTCCCCATATGTTAAGACTTCATTCCTGCTTGTTCCTGGAGATAGCATAGTTACTCACCTGTAACAGGTGATCTCCGGGAACAGCAGGAATTTAGTCTTCACAACCCACCCACCTCCCCTAGGAGTTGTATCTCTTTATCTTTCTCTTTCTCTTTCCCTCTCTCATGTCTCAGCTATAAACTCAACTGGCGAGGGACAGTTGGGAAAGGCGGGAAGGCAGCACGCAGGCGCTGTGGGATGCTCCCAAACGTTTTCCTGTTGGACACTGGGGAGTGTTCCCGCGCAGGCTCCATTGGTACAGACGATACCCATATGTGAAGATTAAATTCCTGCTGTTCCCGGAGATCACCTGTTACAGGCGAGTAACTATGCTTTCAGGTCCAGGGCAGGAGGTAACAGAGCTTTCCTATTATTGACATGAAAGCTCTTCAGCACGACTCTTGACTTGAGAGCCTTAGCAGTACATTGTAAATGAGCACACTGACTTATCTGAATCATAAAGTTGTTAGCCGCAGCACTGTCTGTGCTGTAGACATTCAAGTGGTGAAAGTGACTTTTAGAACAGAGGAGTGTTCTCTGCTTTTTTTTTTTTTTTTTTTTACCTTGGTATGTGCCAATCAATCTTGCCCAGATTTGACTCTTGAAGACTGTGTACATGGCTGGTATTGTTGAGCCTTCCCTGCTGTAGTGGATCAAGATCATCCCAAATAGGCATGAGGGGGGGGGGGTTGCCCTTTGCCCTTTGCCCTTTGCCCTTTGCCCTTTGCCCTTTCATGCTAGGAAATCACTATTTTATTGCTCTGTTTTCCGTTGAAAACCTTTAACCACAGAGCACTAAATCTACATGTTCTGATTTCAGGAACGAAAAATGAGAACTGTCTGCACAGGGATCAAAGGATGTTTCTATAGACCATACTGTTCCCATCCTATTGTATTTCTTCAAATAGGACTGTGAGCAGATGCAGTTCTCAAAACCACTGTTGCTGAATGAAAATGAACATGTTGGAACTCCTTGCTTGTAATTGTAAACTTTATTTTTTTGAGTCCTGACTTTTCTGTACCTGCTTGCTTATTTATTTTATATTGTCTTTGTTCTTAGTTTCTTTGAGGAGTACAGACACCGGGACATGAACACAACAGTCACTACTCTTCTCCATGTAATATCCAGCATTATGGAAAGAAACTGCATACATAGTATCATAGTATATGACAGCAGATAAAGACCAGTATGGTCCATCTTCTAGAGACTGCCCAGCAAGGCGGCAAGAGCAGGTGCACCTGCTGCTCCATGCAGGTCACCCCTCCCCATGCCTTTGCTTAGGGTGTACCCACCGCTCCATGAAGGTCACCTCTATTTGTTGAGATAGTTATGTTTTCTTTTGACTTTATTCTGTGGCTATAAAGGGATCCAAAGCTCTTCGGTTCTCATTATTTGCATTACCTAAATGAGCTTGGCATGCCCCTTTCTTTAGCTGAAAAATAAGCTCCGAAGGAAACGCAGTGTAAAATAGAGCTGTTGATTTGTCGTGTTGTTTTTCCAGTAGTATGTGCTATTTTTATCTCCCCTTTTGACCTGAGGGCCGCACATGTTAGCTTGCCTCCAAGACATTCTGTTCTCGGTGATTATACAACCACTGGTAAGAATGGGTAGCGTTTTATGACTAGTAGACATTTCCTTTTCCCACAGTGACCACCTATGCTGTTAAACCTTTCCCTCTTCCTAAATGGGGCAAAGCCAGAGAGATGAATACTTCAGTTAAACGTGTAAAGAAACCTTCTAATTGTTTTCTTAAATCATATTTGTTACTTACCATCCTGTATGCTGTAACAGTCCTGTTTTGATATGTGAAAGGAATGACACTGGTTTGGATATATCTTGTGTCGTTCTTCCAAGAGAAGAAAGTGAATTAATGCAGGCCAGCAAGTTGGTAAATATTCTGCAAGAGAATTGTACTGTTTGATATATTAAGAAGCTGCAGTGTTGTAACACATATTTTTAAAGGGTTTTCCCCCTAAATGTCCAGTTTCAAGTTTTTGGGCCCCAAACGTGCTGTAATATGCTTTTGCAGCCACAATACAGCATCAAAAAGATGCACATTTCATTAACAGAATCTGAGAAATATGTTATAAACATCCCCCCACCATATTGCTGCCAGGGATGGAAACAGATGGTTTTATGGACCATGAATCCACATGCTGAAACTATACTGCATTGTGAAACAAAACAAATTTCCATTATTGCCAAGGGGATATAACAGAGGCTGTTGCTGAAAGTCATGGTTAGGAAATGTTCAAATCAAAAAAAAAAAAAAAAGATCCATTTTAGATGCTGCTTAAGGGATATAAAGTAGAAAATATATAGGTTTTTATGATACATTCCCTTTAACCATCTGTTTTGATAATTGAGTGTGTAAAGATACCCAGAAAACCATGTTGCAAGTTGAGTTTTACTGCATGGTCTAGTGATCTCTTCTGCCAGTCATGCAAGCTCATTTCCAAGTACCATTTTATGGACATCATTGACTTTCAAAGTGATGCGTCCATAGTTATTACTGGAGTGTGATTTGACAATGCAGGTGCAGCTGAGCAAGACAGCACACTTTCCTAAATCTCTGTCAAATGTGCCATAAGTTGTTAATTGTCATGTTAATGACTCTTCCTCATATCCTGGATTTACATCCCTCTCCCATTACATGTTAATTTGTTCATCCCTGCTTATGGTCTTAGCTATTTATTTCACCTGCTCTTTCCTTAAAAGCAGGTCAAATGCTTCACGTCTTAGTGTAATAGTGGCATAACTGCTATGGAGCCTGGAGGGGAATAAGCCCCTCCATTTTTGGTTCAGGTCCCCTCTCCCCCTAGAATTTGACCTTGTGGGTGCTTAAAATGATGAAGGGGCCATGATGGTGGCAGAGCTATGCTGCCATATTAGAATTTAAAGAGGTCGCAATTTAAGCCAGCCCAAAGCAGGATATTTAAATGGGAGGGGGGAAGGTAGACAAAGCCAGAAAGAGCATGGACAGGCTTCTGCTGAATGGGTGAGTGCCATGTTAATTCTGAGCTCCAGCAAAAATTTGCATTTTGGCTATGCCCCTGGTGCAGTGATTGGACACCAAGGACATATCACTTTAGTGACCTTGTTTCTGTTCTTTTGCCATCAGAGCAAATCGTCTTCTAAGTATTTTTATGCTCCCTATGTTCCTTGTTTCCTGTTAATTGGTAGTGATGTTGAATCTGATCAGGTGCTGGGTTTTTTTTTAAATTTATTTTTTTATGGGTTTTTATACTGCTTTATCATTTTTAGTTAAAGCGGTTTACATTGTAACTTAAACTTGGTAATTTACATTAAACAGGGATATTGATAATGTGGACTCTTGAGGCAATGGAGTTAAGTGACTTGCCCAAGGCCGCAAGGAGTGCTAGTGGGAATCGAACCCTGGTCTCTTGACTCCCAAGCCAGTGCTCTAACCATTATACTGATCCTCCACTCCAGTTTTGAATTTCTTGTGGTAATGTAATATATATATATATTTTAAATTTAAGTTTAATTCAGAATTTCTTATCTGCTTCTCTAGAGTCACCCCACTTTCAAGATGGCATATAAAAGTATTTATAAAAATAAGTCTATATAAAAACGTAAAACTTTTTTTATGGCTATAAACAGTTCACAATGATATAATGCCAGCATCAGAAATTAAGATCCATTAATCCCTTCTCCCAAATCAAAACCCATCCTATCCAGTCCAAGCATATTGAAATAGCTTCAGTTATTGTGACATGGGGTAATTTTTGTTCTGGCCTAAAGTTCCGGGGAGGGAGGCCAGGGGGCTAAACATGAAAAAGCTGCAACCAGCTGTTGAAGCAGAATGACTCAATTGCAAGGCTTGACTAGTGGAGCCTGTCCCCGTTAGGACTCTGAAAATCATAATTTGTGGTGATGACTGTGGTAAATGGAATTCATATGGCTGCAGATGATAGGAAGGTGGTCTTGTTGGTGGTTTTGGGATCCGTCCTCATCCTTTGATACAGTGGACTATACTACTACTATTACTATTTAGTACTTCTAGAGCGCCACGCACGCAGTGCTGTACAGGTAACCTACAAGAGGTAGTCAGCATACATGAGACAGTCCCTTCCCATCAGTCATGCTCATCGGAGCTTACAATCTAGTTAGAATAGTACATTAGTTAAAAACTGTGCAGAGCATCAATCGGTTCTACGCAAGCATTAGTCAGTTATATGCCAGGAACGGTGAGGTACAGTTTGATTTGTAGTTGGTCATAAATGTTGATGGGGGTTGGGATGAGATGAGGAAAGAGTCTGCATCTGAATGCAACAGTGAAGAGGGGGGTGTTTAGCCTGGACTTGAAGAGGGCCAGGGAGGGTGCCTGGCGCACAGATGCAGGTAGGCTGTTCCAGGCGTGAGGTGCAGCAAGGTGAAAGGAGCGCAGTCGGGAGTTTGCGGTGCAGGTGAAAGGCATTGATAGAAGTAATTTGTTAGTGGAGCGCAAATTTCGAGAGGGGACATAGGGAGAGATAAGAGATGAGAGGTATTGATGGGCCATAGAGGGAGTGCATTTATAGGTCACAAGAGAAGCTTGAATTGGATGCGGAACTGGACAGGGAGCCAGTGAAGTGATTTGAAAGGAGGAGTAATATGGGCATGGCGATGCTGGGAGAAGATTAGTCAAGAAGCGTGATTTTGTATAGATTGAAGGGGAAGGAGGTGGCTCATGGGAAGACCAGCACTGAGTAGGTTGCAGTAATTGAGGCGGGAGAAGATTAAGGAGTGGACAAGCGTTTTGATAGTGTGCTCAGAGAGGAAAGGGTGGATTTTGCCATTGTTGTAGAGAAAGAAGCGGCAGGTCTTAGCTACAAGCTGGATATGCGCAGAGAAGGAGAGAGAGGTGTCGAAGATAATCCCTAGGTTGCGGGCCGAGTGAACAGGAAGGATAGTAGATCCATCCACATGGATTGAGAGAGGGGGGGAAGTGGGGGGAGGAGGAGTTGGGTGGAAAGACAAGGAGTTCAGTCTTGGCCATGTTCAATTTCAATCATCGAAACATCCAGGCAGCGATGTCCGAGAAGCAGGCAGAGATCATGGACTGGGTTGCAGGAGAAATATTAGGTGTAGAGAGGTAGATTTGTGAATCATTGGCATAGAGATGGTACTGAAAGCCATGGGAGGAGATAAGCACACCAAGGCCTTGGGTATAGAGAGAGAAGAGGAGGGGGGCCTAAGACAGATCCCTGGGGTACACCTACATGGAGCGGGGTACGGGAGGAGGAGGAGCCACCAGAGCATACGCTTAATGAGCGATGGGAGAGGTAGGAGGAGAACCAGGATAGTACGGAGTCCTTGAAGCCAAGCGAGGAGAGGGTGATGAGGAGAAGGTCGTGCTCAATGGTGTCAAAGGCAGCAGAAAGGTCAAGAAGGATGAGGATAGAATAGAGGCCCTTGGATTTAGCCAGGAACAGGTCGTTTTGTGACTTTTGTGAGTGCCGTTTCAGTGTAATGTAGGGGATGGAAGATGGATTGAAGTGGATCGAGGAGGGCCTGGGAGGTGAGGAAGTCGAGGCAGCGACGGACTGCTCGTTCTAATAGTTTGGATATGAAGGGAAGGAGGGAGATGGGTCAATAGTTAGAAGGGCATGTGGGATCAAGTGAGGGTTTCTTGAGGAGGGGTGTGACAACAGCATGTTTGAAGTCAACGGGGACAGATGCAGTGGAGAGTGAGAGGTTGAGGATATGAGTGATGGAGGGGGGCAATGGTGAGGGGGATGGAGCGCAGGAGATGGGTGGGAATAGGGTCTGATGAACAGGTGGTGGGTTTGGAGGAGGACAGAAGGAGAGCAGTTTCTTCCTCAGAGATCAGAGGGAACATAAGAACATAAGATATGCCATACTGGGTCAGACCAAGGTCCATCAAGCCCAGTATTCTGTTTCCAACAGTGGCCAATCTAGGTCATATGTACCTAGCAGTTTCCCCAAGGGACACAGGTTCCACAATGCTTGTATTGGTTCAAGCATTGATATCCTGGGTCCCTTCTTAATAATGGTTTATGGACCTTTCCTCCAGGAACTTGTCCAAACCTTTTTTTAAACCCAGCTACACTAACAGCCTTTACTACATCCTCCGGTAACAAATTCCAGAGTTTGATTACACGTTGAGTGAAAAAATATTTTCTTTTATTAGTCTTAAATAGTTTACCCTGTAGCTTCATTGCATGTCCCCTAGTCTTTCTATATTCTGATAAGGTAAACAATCGATCTACGTTTACCCGTTCCACTCCGTTCATTAATTTATAGACTTCAATCATATCTCCCCTCAGCCGTCTCTTTTCCAGGTTAAAGAGCCCTAACCTTTTTAGCCTTTATTCATAGGAGTATCCTTCCATCCCGTTTACCATTTTGGTGGCTCTTCTCTGAACCTTTTCTAAAATCGCTATATCCTTTTTAAGATACGGCGACCAGAATTGCACACAATATTCAAGGTGCTGTCTCACCATGGAACGATACAGATGCATTATAATATCTTTTGTTTTATTTTCCATTCCTTTCCTTACCATACCTAAAATTCTATTTGCTCTCTTGGCTGCCGCTGCACACTGGGCCGAGGGTTTTAACATGGTATCCACAATGACGCCTAAATCTTTTTCCTGGGTGGTGGTTCCTAATGTGGAACCTTGCATCGTGTAACCATAGTTTGGGTTGTTCTTCCCTAGGTGCATAACCTTGCACTTGTCCACATTAAATTTCATCTGCCATTTTGATGCCCAGTCTTCCAATTTATCAAGATCCTCTTGCAATTTTCCACAATCCTCTTGGGTTTTAACAACTTTAAATAGTTTTGTGTCATCTGCAAATTTGATAACCTCACTCGTTATTCCACTTTCCAGGTCATTTATGAATATGTCAAAAAGCAGCGGACCCAGCACAGATCCCTGTGGTACACCACTATTCACCTTTCTCCATTGGGAAAATTGGCCATTTAGCCCTACCCTCTGCTTTCTATCTTTTAACCAGTTCCTGATCCACAATAGTACACTGCCTCCTATCCCATGACTCTTTAGTTTTGCCAAAAGTCTCTGATGAGGGACCTTGTCAAAGGCTTTCTGAAAGTCCAGATACACAATATCAACCGACTCACCTTTGTCCACCTGATTATTCACTCCTTCAAAATAACATAACAGATTAGTAAGACAAGATCTTCCTTGTCTAAAGCCATGTTGGCTGTCTCCCATTAGGTCATGACTATCTACATGCTGAGTAATTTTATTCTTTATGATGGTTTCTACCATTTTTCCCAGTACTGATGTCAGGCTCACCGGTCTGTAGTTTTCATGGATCACCCCTGGAACCCTTTTTAAAAATTGGTGTTACATTGGCGATCCTCCAATCTTCAGGTATTAGAGATGATTTTAATGATAGTTCACAGATTACTCATAGCAGGTCTGCAATCTCATATTTCAGTTCTTTCAACACCCTTGGATGTTTACCATCCGGCCCAGGTGATTTGCTACTCTTCAGTTTATCTAATATAAGACATCTTCCCGATGTATCGATATTTCCTTCAATTCTTCCGCACCTTTAAATACCACTTCAGTCATGGGTAACATCCCTACATCTTCCTCAGTAAAGACTGAAGCAAAGAATTCATTCAGTCTCTCCGCTATCGCCTTGTCACCTCTTAGTGCTCCTTTAACCCCTTTATCATCTAATGGACCAACTGACTCTCTCACAGGTTTTTTGCTACGAATGTACTTGAAAAGGTCTTTACTTACTTCGCTATTTTGCTTCCGCAGCAAGCTTCTTCTCAAATTCTCCCTATGCCAGCCTTATCAATGCCTTGCATATGACATGCCAGTGCTTGAGCTGTTTCCAGGTTTCGTCGTTTGGCTCTTTTTTCCATTTCCTGAAAGATGCTTTTTGGCAACAGCCTCTCTGACCTCACCTTTAAATCATGCTGGCAGTTTTTTGGACTTCCTTCCACTTTTCTTAAAGCGTGGAATACAGCTGGTCTGGGCTTCCAAGATAGTATTTTTCAATAGCCAAGCCTGATGTACGTCTTTAACCTTTTGGAACTGCTCCTTTTAGTTTTTTCTTAACTGTTTTCCTCATTTTATCTACTACATCAAGGTACGCCTACAAACCATGCCACCATTCTTAGCTCCCATATACCTCCTGTCACCCCTCCTGACCATCTACCCCCTCCCCCCTGCAGTCACACTCAACCAACCTACCCGGACCAAACACCACAACCATCCAAACCACCATCATCTACAACCCCCCTCACACAGAACACCACCCAAACACAACCAACAACCTACATCCCCCCCCCCCCCCCCGAACAGCACCCCCCTATCCATTTCACTAATTAATGCTCGATCGGTCAGAAACAAATACCACATGCTACACGATCTGATCGAAACCCAAAAGATTGACATCCTATGCATAACAGAAACTTGGCTAATGGACACAGACACAGTGATCATGAACCAACTGACACCGACAGGATACAGCCTTCAACATTGCTCCCGAACACACACCAGAGGAGGAGACGTAGCTATCATAGCAAAAACCAACCTTCACCTCAGGCATCACGCATCGGAAACAACCAATGAAGCGGACATACTCACCCTCACCAATAAGCACCTCTCACTCTGCCTAGTCTACGAGCGCCCACCCAAAGCACTGATCTAACAAAGATACTTCAACACATATCTGAGAGCACCATCTCCACAAAAGAGCAAATAATCCTAGGAGACTTTAATCTCCCATCTCTCCAAGACAAGCAAGCAGAAAACTTCATCGCTATGGAAGCAATGAACCTATCACAGATCATACACGAACCATCGCACGAAAAAGGAAACACATTGGACCTCATATTCCTAAACTCCCAAACCGCCATCTCATGCAAGAACCCAGAGATCACACACGTACCATGGTCAGACCACTACCTCATCAGCATATCCCACACCTACCACCATATGAACAGCATGGAGAACAAACACACAAGAAGATTTAAAACGTTCATTAAAGAAGATTTCCTGGCACAAACCCTACCTGAACTCCAAACAAAATCCAGCAATATTGACGATCTGGTCCGCAACTGGAACGCCACAATCTCCGCTGCAGCCAGCACAACAAACAAGACTAAATCCAGGCACACCTCTGCAAAAGCTCGATGGTTCACACCCAATCTCCGGAAGCTGAAGACCAAACTCAGAAGAGCAGAAAGAAAATGGAGAAAAACTAAAAAAGAGGACGACAAAAAGAATTACTTATACGAATTGGACGCATACCACACAAACGGACAAAGCAAAAAGGGCCTTCCATACAAAGATCATAAACACGTCAATAAACAAACCACGGGAACTCTTCAATGTTGTCAAACAACTGACAAAAGCGCCCAACCACTCCGACCAACTACCAAACATCCCACCTGAACTACTAGCACATTACAAGCAGCTTCAACAACCACAGAATCCACAACTGAACGCAGACACAACAGCAAACCACCCCATCACCACGGACAGAGACTGGAACACATTCGAAACAGTCACAAAAGAGGAAATATCCATTATCTCTCGACTCAATACCACCACCTCCCCACTAGACCCCTGTCCTACAGAATGGATAAAGAAAACAAAAGATGACCTGAGCACACCATTAACCCGCATTGTTAACGAATCCCTCAGCCAAGGACGCATGCCGGATCTCCTTAAAACTTCAATCATCCGACCAACCCTAAAGAAACACAACCTGGATCCCCTCGAACCCACCTCCTACAGACCTATAGCAAGCCTCCCGTTTACCGCCAAACTCATTGAGAAGGTAGTCCAGAGACAACTCCAAGAACATTTAGACGCTAACAACATATTGGACCCACAACAACATGGCTTTCGTCCACTCCACGGAGTCGAGACCCTCATGACGTCGCTAATGAACACCCTCCTCATGGGAACTCAAGCCAAGCACTCTGGATATGCCATGATCTTCCTGGACATATCAGCTGCCTTTGACACCATCTCCCACAACATCCTCATACACAGACTACAAGCAATCGGCATCAAAGATAAAGTACTCCAATGGTTCCATTCCTACCTGACCAATAGACAACAACTGATCCGCACAAACCTATCAACCTCCCCCCATTCCTGCAACACCAAGGAGTACCCCAAGGATCCACATTATCTGCCATGCGCGTCAACATCTACCTGCAACCACTCTGCTCAATCATACGCACATACAACATTAACTACCATATCTATGCGGACGACATAATGCTCTATGCTCCAATCACAACATCCAACCCAACCAATAAACACCTATCGGAATGCTTCACCGAGGTATCCAGCTGGCTACAAAAGAACAATCTATCCATCAACAAAGAAAACTGAAGCCCTCATAGTAACAAAGGACCCAGACTTCACACCACCTACACACCTCGACATTGGAACCACAAAAATACAAATACAACCACAAATAAGATACCTGGGAATCATCATAGACCAAGCACTCACACTCAATCAACAGATCAAAAAAACCACCGCAACAATCTACCACAAGGCTAAAACAGTACAACGTCTCAGACCTCTTCTTGAACCACAGGACTTCAGAACAGTGATGCAAGCCTTGACACTCCCCCACCTGGACTACTGCAATATAATATACCATGGACGTCCAGCCACTCATACCAACCCACTTCGAATTGCCTTAAACACCACAGTAAGAATATCAAGAATGCAAAAAAACAGGACCATATCACCCCAGTCCTGAGGGACCTACACATACTCCCTCTAGAAGCAAGAATCAAATACAAATCTGCCCTACTCACCCACAAAGCTTTCTACCAAACTCAAACCTCCCAGCTCCGCACTCTACTGCCTCAGCCAGCCCACAACAGAACAGCCAGACAAACCACCAATAACTCCCTCACCATCCCACACAAAAGAACGAAATACAATCAACGGACCTGCAACAGAGCCTTCGAACTATATGCACCATCCCTCTGGAACTCTCTACCAAATCACATCAGAAGCAACACAGACCTCTTATCCTTCAGGAAACAACTTAAAACTGCACTATTCCAAGAATTCCTCGGACCAGAGACAAGCACCCACCACTGACTCCCTCCCAACCACCATATTTCGTCCCCCTGAACATATGTCATACGTAACTATAACACAATGTCTGTCTATGTCCCAATTAATTGTTAATCATTATTGTTGGCCACCAGGTGACGGCCCCAAACCCTTGTAATTGATTATTGTATGTTCCACCGCTTTGACCCGGTGAAAAGCGGGATATAAATACAGCTAAATAAATAAATTTTACCATAGTCTCCCTTTCGAAAGTTAAAAGGTAGTACTGTGGATTTCCTTACTATCCCTCCTCCACTAATTAAATCAAAGGCGATCATGCTATGATCACTATTGCCAAGTGGCCCCAACAACCTTATCTCTTGCACTAGATCTGGTGTTCCAGTAAGGACTAGGTCTAATATGGCTTCCCCTCTGGTCGGTTCATGAACCAGCTGCTCCAAGAAGCAGTCATTTATTTCATCTAGGAACTTTATCTCCCTAGCATGTCCTGACGTGACACTGACCCAGTCGATACCGGGGTAGTTGAAATCACCCATTATTATTACTGCGCTGTAACTTTTGTTAGCTTCCTTGATTTCTTTGAGCATTTCATCATGCATTTGGTCATTCTGGCCAGGCGCTCGATAGTACACCCCCACTGCCATTGCCTTCCCCCTTTTACATGGAATTTCAATCCATATAGATTCTACAGCAGATTTTGCTTCCTGCAAAACTTTAATCCTTTCTGACTCAATGCCCTCTCTAACAGAGAGAGCAACCCCTCCACCAATTTGATTAGCTCTATCATTTCGATATAGTTTGTACCCAGGTATCAGTGTCCCACTGGTTGTCCTCCTTCCACCATGTCTCTGATATTCCAATCATATCTAACCTTTCATTTAGTGCTATATATTCTAACTCTCCCATCTTATTTTTAGACTTCTAGCATTTGCATACAAGCATTTTAGAGAATGTATTTTATTCATATTAATTTGGCTATTGTTAGACATGGGTAATTTGGGATCTTTAAGCTCTGTCTGCTCCATACTTGAGGGCATTTGGGCTACTTTACTCTTTTGTGGAACCTCTCTGCTTTTGGTAGTATCCTTCAAAGATACATTCTTCCGAACCATCCGCTCTTGGGCGACTGTCGGCTTTTCCCTGATATCTAGTTTAAAAGCTGCTCTATCTCCTTTTTAAAGGTTAATGCCCGCAGCCTGGTACCATCCCGGTTAAGGTGAAGCCCATCCCTTCGGAAGAGCCCCTCCTTTCCCCAGAATGTTCCCCAGTTCCTAACAAATCCAAAACCCTCATCTCTGCACCATTGTCTCATCCACGCATTGAGACTCCGGAGCTCTGCCTGCCTTTTGGGTCCTGCGCGTGGAACAGGAAGCATTTCGGAGAATGCTACCCTGGAAGTTTTGGATTTCAACTTCCTACCTAAAAGCCTAAATTTAGCCTCCAGAACCTCCCTACCACATTTTCCTATGTCATTGGTACCGACATGTACCAAGACTGCAGACTCCTCCCCAGCACTTATCTAAGACCTTATCTAGGTGGCGCGTGAGGTCCGCTACCTTCGCACCAGGTAGGCATGTTACCAGGCGATCCAAATGTCCACCAGCCACCCAGCTATCTACATGCCTAATGATCGAATCACCAACTATAACGGCTGTCCTAACCCTTCCCTCATGGGCACATGGCCCTGGAGAAACGTCCTTGGTGCGAGAGGGTTTTACATCACCTGGAGGACAGGTCCTAGTTACAGGATCACTTCCTGCCACACCAGGGTGATGCTCTCATGTCACGTGACCTCTCTCCTCCATGGCAACAGGGATGCTGCCAGACTGGAGGTGGGACTTCAGGACTATATCCCTGTAGGTCTCGTCTATGTACCTCTGTCTTATGCTTTCCAAGTCTGCTACTTTAGCCTCTAGAGAACGGACTTGTTCCCTGAGAGCAAAGAGCTCCTTGCACCTAGTGCACACGTAAGACCTCTCACCAACTGGGAGAAAATCATACATGTGACACTCAATGCAAAAGACTGGAAAGCCCCCATCCTGCCGCTGGACTGCTGTCTGCATCTTAGTTTTAAGTTTGTGTTTAGATCTAAGTTCTTTACTTAAGGGTTGCTATGGATATTTATACTTATAAAACTGTACCTAATACGTGTAATATACCTTGTTCACCTGAAGCTTAACTAATCTCAGGTCCTTAGTGTATGACTGATTTGGGTAATGAGCTTCACCTGAGAGCACCTCCTGTCTTAAGGTGTGTAAGTACCTATAAAGCTACGATTATCCCGGGGGGGAGGGAGGGATGGAAATAACACTTATTAAAAGAGGGCTGCTACACAGTACCCTGTCTTGTGCTGCTGAGGTAAGCTATATTCTGATTTGATTTAAATTATAGCTCTTAGCTGCTGCTAGGTTCTAACTTCTTATGAAATTTAAACTACAAGCTCTCTGCTGGGTTCTAAATTTAACCAGAAAGCTCTCTTCTGTGTTTTTTAAATTTAAACTAAAAGTACTTTGCTGTTACTAGGCCCTGACTGATTTAACAAAAAATAGTGGGTTCACAGATTGTATTAAAGCTAATTAAAGAATTCCTTTTAGAAAATTACCAGAAGTATATACTCAGTTGCAGATCTCTTTCCAGAAGTAACAGTCCCTTTTTCTAGTCCTTCAAGGGAAGGAGGAGAGGGTGGCAGAGGGAGTATGGATGGGGGAGGAGAATTGGGGGGGGGGGTTAGGGAATTGAAGGGTAATCTTGTTGATTTTGTCGTGGAAGTAGTCAGCTAGGGTTTGGGCAGAAAGGGAGGGCGGGATCGGGGGTGGATGGACCTTGAGGAGAGAATTGAGGGTATTGGAGACGGCGAGGAGCAGAGGCAAGGGAATTGGTCAGATGGATGTAGTAATCTTGTTTGGCAAGTGCTAAGGCTGACTGGAAGGAGCCAAGCATGAATTTGAAGTGTAGAAGGTCTTCCAGGGAGTGGGATTTGGACCAAGCTCATTCGCCAGAACGGGTGCAGATGCGTAGGTAACGGATTGTGGGTGAAAGCCAGGGTTGGGAGTAGATCGTTTGACAGGGCGTGGGGTGGGAGGAGCAAGGGTGTCAAGGGCTGAGGATAATGTAGCATTGTATGAAGATAATGCCTCGTTGATGGAGGATAAAATGGCAGAAAGAGATTGGGAGATGGTGGAGGAGAGAGTCGGGATCAATAGTATGAAGGTTTCTAAATAGGACGGAGGAGACAGGACGAGGTTGGGACGGCAGAAGTTGAAGAGTAAATGTTAGGAGGTGATGGTCAGATGAGGGAAGGATTGATTTGCAGAAGTTTGAGGGAGAGGAGTTGGAGAAGAGTATTAGGTCAAGGCAGTGGCCGTGTAGATGTGTGGGGGCAGTGGAGCAAGTTTGGAGGTCGAACGAGGAGGTAAGAACGAGGAACTTTGAGGTATGGGGGTCAGAGAGGTTGTCGATGTGAATGTTGAAATCGCCAAGAATAAGGGTGGGGGAGGAGGGATCCATAAAGGCAGAAAGCCAGGAGTCTAAGTCGGTGAGGAAGGTTGATTTGGATTTGTCCAGTGGGCGATAAATAACAGCTATTCGGAGGGGAAGTGGTGAGAGGAGGCGAATGGAGTGGACTTCGAAGGAGTCTCCATGGGGTGGCAGAAGGGGTTGGAATTGGCAGGAGGGAGAGAGTAGGAGGCCAACACCACCACCACGACCAGTAAGTCGAGGTGTATGGGAGAACTGGTAGCCCCCATAGCAGAGAGGCAATGGATGAGGTGTCTGGGGGGAGCCAGGTGTCGGTCAGGGCAAGAAGGTGTAGAGCATTGGAGATAAAGGTCATGAAAGAAAGTTGTTTTTTTTTTAATGACTGAGCATGCGTTCCATAGGGCACATGAAAACGGGAGAGCGGAAGGGGGGAGGAGAGGGATATGGATAAGGTTGGATAACTTACGTGTAGATTTCTTATCAGAGTAGCGTGGGGGTCTATATTTCTAGGGTAATGCCAAGATTTAGAGGGAGCAGGGTGTGGGTAGGTGTGCCTAGGTGAGTGCGCTCTCCAAGAGGGACATGAGGGAGGGGAAATGAGGGTTACATTGATGGTATCGGGTAGGTTATGTGAGGGATTATTTTTGGGGGTAGGGTTGGGGTTGATATCTATGGATAATTGTGTGGGATGAATGGGGGAGGGTAGAAGGAGGGAGGAGCGGGATTTAGATGAGATTAGATGGGGTACGTGAGGAACTTTTTCTAGTGTGAGAGAGAAATCGGGGGGGGGGGGCAGGGGCCAGGGTCGGGATTGATGTTACCAGATGAGAGAAGGGGAAGGCGTATTAGAGAGCGAGATATAGTGGAGATGGTACAGCGGAAGCGAGGGTGGGTTTGCCTTAAAGAGAGGGGGGCTGGTTGAATGCAGGGGATGGTGTGAAGAAGCTCAAGAGCCGGTGCAAGGCTAGGGGGCAGGATGGAGGGAGAAGTGAGGAAGGTAGAGAGGGGGGCTGGTTGAATGCGGGAGATAGTGTGAGGAAGATCAAGGGCAGGTGCTAGGCTAGGGGGCAGAGTGGAGGGGGAAGTGAGGAAGGTAGGGGAAAGGTAGGGGGAGGAGGAGGGAGGGTGTTGGTAGGGGAGGCAGTTGGGGAGGATAATGAAGAGGAGGACAATGAGATGTGGGGTCATGGTAGTGGGCAGCAAAGTCTGAGCAAACAATGGGTAGCACTTGATAGGCAGACAAGCAGGCAGTGGGTAGCGGTTCAATGCAAGCAGTGGGTAGCAAGCAGAGGATAAGCAGTGGATAACAATTCTAGACAACAATGGGTGATGGTGCTATGCAGCAATGGGTGGTGACAGTGTACAGTTAATGGGTAGCAGTACTATGCAACAATGGATAAGCAATGGATGACAGTTCAGTGCAACAGTGGGTAACAATACTATGCAAACAATGGGTGACGACAGTATGCAAAACAAAACAATGGGTGGCAACAGTATGCAAACAATGGGTGGCAACAGTTCAGTTCAACCGTATACAGAACAATGGGTGGTAGCAGTATGCAAGACAATAGGTGGCAGCAAATATGCAAGACAATAAGTGGCAGCAGTATGCAAAACAATGGGTGGCAGTACTATGCAAGCAATGAATAAGCAATGGATAATGGTTCTATGCAGCGATGGGTATGCAGTTCTATGCCCTGCAATGGGCGCAATGCTAGGCAAGCAGGGGGTAGAGGGGTTGTGCAGGCAGTGGGTAGTAGTTCAATGCCAACAATGGGTAGCAGTACAGCGCAGGCAGTTGGTAGCAAGTTCTAGGCAGGTAGTGGGAGGAAGAACAATGCCAGCAGAGGGAAGCAAGACAAGGAGAGTTACTTGAAGGTGCCAGGGTGGAGCTTGTGAGATAGTTTGGTGTGGAGGCGATGTATGGATGAGCGATCAAGCCTGCTCGACCCCAGCAGCTGCGGGGTCGAGCAGGCTGCTGTTTGTTTTTTATTTATTTAATCATTTATATTCCATAACAATCCTAGGATCTTGGTAGGTTTATAAAAAACATGCATAATATTCAGAGTAAATAAAACATGAAAATAAATAAAAATACATAAACCAAATAACCTAAAAACTAAGCGTCTGCTCATAGAATTGCATGACTGTTCAAAATCACAATTCTTCAAAGGCCTGCTGAAACGGATCTTCAAATTCTTCTGAAAGGACAAACCAGCTTGAACTTAAGACTTGCTGGTAAAGTATTGCAAACTATTGCCCAGCTCACTCCCATATACAAGTCAATTGACACTGCCTTACTGTAAGAACATCCAAAAGACAGGATACCTCTGACCTCATGGACCTAGGAGGACAATAGATCTTTAAGTCAGTGCATATGTTAGAATGCTTGACTGGGAGAAACCAACATTATGTTGGGTGGATGGATGCATGCATTGAACAAGAATTGTCAACTGAGTTATCACATTTCCTATTATGGGCAAAAGGAAGGTCAAGAGGAAGGCTTTCCAGCATCTAGAGTCCCTATTGTCTCGAAAATTACTACTTATTTTTCCCCCTTAAAACCTCCTCTCCTCTTCCTCCTTTCTCAGTCTGTGGATAATTCTCTACTCCTCCCTGTTTCCTTGGCTCACAGCCTTGGGGTTGTCTGACTCCTCTCTCTCCTTCTCCACACACATCCATCTGATAGCTAAGACCTGCCATTTCTTTCTCTATAACGTCAACAAAATCTGCCCATTCCTTTCTGAACACGCTACTAAAACACTTATCCACTCCTTAATCACCTCCCGTCTTGACTACTTTAACCTACTCCTTGCTGGTCTCCCTTTGAATCATCTCTCTCCCCTTCAATCTGTTCAACACTCTGCTGCATGGCTAGTCTTTCGCCAGCCTCATTATGCCCATATTACCCCTCTTCTCAAGTCACTTCGTTGGCTCCTTATCTGTTTCCACATCCATTTCAAATTTCTCCTGCTGACCTATAAGTGCAATGACTCTGCAGCTCCTCACTATCTATCTTCTCTTATCTCTCCTTACACCTCCCCCTCAGGAACTCCACTCTTCTGGCAAATTGCTTCTATCTGTGCCTTTCTCTTCTATTGCTAACTTCAGACTTTGCTCCTTTCACCTTGCTGCACTTTATGCCTGGAAGAAACTCTGTACTTCAGGCACCTTCTCTGACCATTTTCAAATCCAGGCTGAAAACTCACTACTTTGCTGCTGCTTTTGGATCTTGACTCACCTGATCTCCTTGTTTCTTTACCATTCCCCCTTGTTTTATCCATGTATTCCCCACCTGTGTTGTCTGTCTTGACTAGATTGTAAGCTCTGATGAGCAGTGACTGTCTCTTACATGTCTGTGCAGCACTGCGTACGTCTTGTAGCGCTATACAAATGCTCAGTAGTAGTAGTAGTAGTCGAGCACAATTGTAGGTGCAACGTTGGAGCAATCTCTTGCTAATGGGCTAGGAGAAAGCCCTTTTGCATTTAGAGGGTAAGCTTTCTCTCGGCCCCAAAGACGGCACTGCTGAGAAAGCTACATCCTGCAGCGAGTTTAGCAATGCTTAACAGAGAATCTAGAGCCTTTAAGCTTTCTAAGGAGGTGTACCAATAGCAGTTTATATCCCTATGTTCCTCTAGCAGACTCGCCCTGCACCGAAACTAGAGAGCCTGATGGAGATGGTGAGTAATGACATTACAGTGAGGGGTAAGCTGGGAATGAGAGCAGTTTTGAACCTGGAGCGATGTGTATTGTTGGGTCATTACTTACCTTAGGAACATCTGGATAATATCACTTTGGAGTTCATGTGGCTTGCAATTAATCAGAAAAGTGAAGAGCTCAAAAATTGGGGACCTTTTGAGTTGACTGTGGGTATGCTGCAGTGACCTGTGGCGGCTTTGGAGGCAAAGGTGGAGATTCAGTCTAGGAAGGTTTGAGGCGTTAGAAGAGTCTCTGCTTCAGATACAGAAATTTCTGGTTGGACACAGGATAGTGTCCTTATTCATAGGATGCTTGAAGCTTTTGAGAACAGAATGAGATCCTTGATTTTACACGTGCTTACCTTTCCTTATTTGGCAGCCATATCAAAGAATAACCAGATAGTGAACAGCATGTTCTGTCTTGCTCCCTGATGAAGCCAAATTGTTTTGGTGAAACCAATGACTGGGTTGAGGCTACTTCTTTCTGCATTTTTTTATGTGACTGTCATGATTTAAAATGGTTGATTCTAATTTAATAAAGTGTAAGAGCGAGAGAAAAAATTTGTTAATTATAAATTGTATAATTGGTACTATAATCTTTTATAATAATCAATTGATCCTGGAAGCTGCTAAAGTACGATATCTTGGGCCATCAATGCCTGCTAACGCAAGATAATTAAGGGTCCATGTTAATTATATACAAATCAGTTTGTAATTTCTTATGTTTCAACGAATGTTAATGCAAAAAAATTCTTAACTACACCTCCCTGAGAGAGTTAATTTTTTGTAGTACGAATCTGTTAACGCTTGTGACTAACACACATTATTTTACTATTCTTTTCATAAGTAATAAGTTTATTTGCATAATAATGCAGGGCATTGTCTATTTTGCATAGATCTTATGCTGATGTTACAATTAACTAAATTTCTCTATTTATATTCCAACAATTACAGTGTTCTCAGCAGGTTTCAATATAACGATGGTGTATGCCAACTATAGTCTGTGAATAGACTATAGTTGGCACACACCATATATGCCCTTGCAATTGGTAAAAGCAGGAGTTGGTCAGGAGGGATTAATTTTCATGTATACAATCTTTTTTTACTCATGGAAACAGCTGTGTATTTTTTTATAAAAAATTGCATAGCGGCATACAGACAAGTGTATGCAATGGCAAGCTGTCATGGACGTATATGAGCACTGCATATAGATGTTCTTGGGGGGATACTTTTGGGTAAAGCAGGGACAAAGTTGCCATAGACATGCAATATATATGCATACATGCATAGGGATATGTTTACTAAACAGCAGTCGCGGCTTCCTTGCGATATTGCAGCCACGGCCCCATTGAATTCTGTTTAGTAAACATACTCCATAGAGGGAGTACAGACTTATAGATTACACCAGCATCAGAGCACATGTAGATGTAGGGATCAGTCCCAGTGCTGATTCCACTGGTCAACAAATTTTTACAAAAGTCACGTTACTGAAATAACAATAGTAATTTCTTATCAATTTTTATATGCTGAACATGAATATGACAGTGAAATTGCAAAGTTGGCTCTAGTTTTTTTGTAATCTGCAAGAATTAATGTATCTCCAGGAACAAGCAGGAATGAGTCTTCACATATGGGTACGTCGGTACCGACGGAGCCTGCGCGGGAACGCTCCCCAGCGTCCAATCAGAAAGCTTTTGGGAGCATCCCACAGCGCCTGCGTGCTGCCTTCCCGCCTTTCCAACTGTCTCTCCTCAGTTCTTTTTCCGCGGAGCCAGCAGGTTGTGTTCCTGTCACCGCAGAAGAATTTCCTTATTTTTTCTTTTTCTTTTCTGTACGCGTCTGCCTTCCTCGATGCTACACCGGTACCACCGGTTATTCTTTTCTTTTAAAAAAAAACCAAAAAAAACCACCCTATTTTTTCTTCAGCTGTAATTCAGTTTTGGGCATTAGGCCCAAAACCTTTTTCCTTAGATATGGAAAAACCTGCCTCAGGTTTTAAGAAGTGCACAAAATGTGGCTGTAATCTATCCGTCAACGACACCCATGACTGGTGTCTCAAATGTTTAGGCCCTGACCATTCCATTAAAGATTGTGTGTCCTGTTCCATGATGTCTAAGAGAGGTCGACAGAACCGAGCTGCCAAGCTCAGTACCCTGTTTCCCTCTGATGCGGCTTCGGTGGCATTGACGTCTTCCAGGGCTGCATCTTCCTCACATGGATCTCAGGTAACTAAACATAAATCCAGCTGGTCCTCGAAGGGCAAATCTCCTAAGCATCGAGATGCCCCTGGCCTTGCCCTCGAGGATTCTGCACCGGCAAAATTGCCCCGGCGGGAGGCTTCGGCTTCTAAAGCAGCATCATCGGGATTCCAGGATGATCTAGATGGCGTGGCCTCAACAGATCTCCTGGTGCCATGCTCTGGGGTACCGGTGGTTTCCACCGGTACCGACTTCCAGGCATTGGCAGCGTCGATGGATCAGAGGATTCTGTCCATGGAACACAGTCTGGCGGCTTTCCTTGTGGTATCGACGCCCGTGGTACTGCAACAGACTACTCCGCAGGTACAGGCTCCGGTATCGCCATCGGTACTGATTCCGGTACCGGTGGCATCGGCATCGGTGTCAGCCATGCCGGTACCCTGCCCTTTGCAGCTCTCCAGTACCAATACCCCGGTACCGATGATTCCCGATACAGACCCCGGTCGGTACGGGTATCGGGCTTTGCAAGAGCATCCCGACAGACGATACTTCAATTCCTCTGACTCTGAGGATTCTGAAGAGTCTGTCGATGCGGCGATGCTTCTTCCACAGAAGGAGTCCTCTCCTAAATGAAGGATGTCTCCTCCAGAGGACTTGTCTTTTCAAGACCTTATCAGAGAGGTGGCTCGGGGTCTCTCTATTACAGTAGCCCCAGAGTCAGAGCCTAGAGCTAAGGAGTTAGATATTCTACAATATCCTAAAACTCCTAAAGAGGCAGCTACCTTGCCTATTCATGAGATTCTGTATGATCTCATGTTAAGGATGTGGGAAGCACCTCTAAACACCTCTCCTCATTCTCGCAGGTTGGACACCATGTATCGTGTCTCTCCTTGTCCTGGTTTCCATAAAACTCAGCTTCCTCACCACTCTATTGTGGTTGAGTCTGCAATGAGAAAGATTAGAAGTGCCAAGAGACATGCCTCTAATCCTACAGGACGTGAATGTAGAACCCTGGATGCTTTTGGTAGAAGAGTCTTCCAAGCTTCCATGCTTGAAGCGAGAATTAATTCTTATAGTCTCTACATGGGAATGTTCTTAAAAGAAGTCACTGACCATTTGCAGACTTTAAGTCCTTTTACGTCTGACAATAAAAGGCAAGAATTTCTCTCTGGGCTCAAACATGCCCAGGATATCTCCAAATTCTCCAACCGTGCAGCTTTCGACTCCTTTGAATGCGTAAGCAGAGCCTCAGCTATAGCTATAGGTGCACATAGGATTGCTTGGCTTCAAGCATCTGATTTGGAGACCTGGGTCCAAGATGAATTGGGAAATATCCCTTGTACAGGTGAAAATCTGTTTGGTTTTTGCTTGCCAATCCTTACCAATCAGAGGCTTTCCTAACCAGGGCTCCACAGATCAAACAGTAAGGATTTGAGGGGGAACTTTCCTTGAGCACAGTAGGTTGCTGAACTCCAGTAACCTCCTCAATTTTAGAAACTGCTAACACCTAATCAGGTGTTAGTTCCCTCCCTACCCACCCCAACTCCCACCCACCCCTAGTGAGCCGTCTTGCTTTATAGGGCACCTCCCCCTTTAACAAATCACAGAGAATTGGACCAGCACATTTTGAATATAATTAAAGAGATTTAACTGCTTTTTCTCAAAGGACAGCTGCGAAATCGGCTGGTACTTGGTAGATCTCTCTCTTTTGCTTTAACAGATACCTAAGTTCCACGAACAGAACAATGGCTGGGAAAAATCGTATTGCTAAAGCTGTTGCCCCCGTTACAGCTTCTGCCTCGGTCCAGACAGAGGTCCTAATGCCAGTTGAAGGACCGGTTCCATGTGCAGGGTGCCTGCATGCTGAAGCTCTGAGGAAACAAGTGGAGGAACTCAGGGAGGAGGTGGCGAGGCTGAGGAGCATTCAAGACAGTGAGAAGTACATTGAGATGCTTATTGCAGCATCCAAGCTCTCCAGCACAGAAGATGGGTGCCAACAGAATGTCGATGGTTGGACACAAGTCACCAGGGCCTGCAAAATCACCAATCCAACTTCTCCAGCCCTTGAATTGAAGAACCATTATGCAGCCCTGAAAGTGGAGGAGGTGAAAGCATCCCTGGAAAGGGAAGAACCAGAGTTCAAGTACCCCAAAGTTGCAGAATCCGTGACCAGAAGGAAATGAAGGGTAGTGGTGGTTGGAGACTCTCCTCTGAGGGGTACTGAGGCGTCTATCTGCCGACCAGACTTGATGTCCAGAGAGGTATGCTGTCTTCCTGGTGCCAAAATCCAAGATGTTATGGAGAGTTTGCCGAGACTCATCAAGTCCACTGACTACTACCCAATGTTGCTAATCCATGTTGGAACAAATGATACTGCCAGGTATACCTCGGAATGTATCAAAAGTGACTTCATGGCTCTGGGACAGAGGGTGAAGCAGTTAGGTGCACAGGTGGTGTTCTCTTCAATCCTCCCTGTTGAGGGTAAAGGCCAAGGCAGAGAGGCTCGCATCCTGGAGATGAATGCATGGCTGCGTGGATGGTGTCATCGAGAGCGTTTTGGTTTCCTAGACTATGGGATGCTGTCCAAGGGTTGCAGAGCAGAGATGGCATCCATCTGTCCAAGAAAGGTCGATGCATCTTCGGTAGTAGACTGGCTAATCTACTGAAGAGGGCTTTAAACTAGATTCGTTGGGGATGGGTGAGGAAAGCCCCCAGGTAAGTGAAAGCCCCCAGGTAGGTGATACCCATTTCCATAAAGGTATTTAATGTAACAGGGGTAACATATGGAAAGCAGTGTGTATTAATGCCCGTAGCATGGGAAATAAGATCCCTGAAGTTGAAGCTTTGGTGGGAGTGGCTGACTTGGATTTAGTGGCAGTTACAGAAACATGGTTCACAGAATGCCATGACTGGGATGTAACTATACCTGGCTATACTTTATTCAGAAAGGACAGGGTAGGAAGAAGGGGAGGAGGAGTGGCACTGTATGTAAAAACTACTATTAAAGCTTTGGAATTACAGAGCTTAAAAGGGAGAGAGGAGGCATTGTGGGTTAAACTAGAAAGAGGGAAAGAGAAATCTATTTGCATTGGTGTGATATAAAGACCTCCCTCAAAAGAGGAAGAGGTGGACAGAGTTAATTGAAGACATACGCAGCATTGCTATGAAAGGGGAAGTGCTACTGATAGGAGATTTCAATATGCCAGATGTTGATTGGCACATTCCTGCTGCAGTATCATCTAGAAGTAAGGAGATCCTGGATTCTCTACAGGTAGAACTATTCAGGCAATTGGTAACAGACCCCACACGTGAAGGGGCCATACTGGACTTGGTGCTTACCAATGGTGAAAGTGTTTGATGTTGTAGTGGGAGATCATTTTGCATCCAGTGATCACCAGATGGTGTGGGTTCAGTATTAGGACTAAGGCTGTTAGAATCCATTCCAAGGTGAGGATCTTAGACTTTAGGAAGACTAACTTTGCGAAGATGAGCCAGTACCTCAGGGAGTCGTTAGTGGGATGGGAACAGCTGGGGGATGTAGAAAAACAGTGGGCAAAACTGAAAGGGGGTATTTTAAGGGCAACCAACCTTTTTGTTAAAATGGTAAATAAAGGCAAAAGGAAAAGGAGACCGCTATGGTTTTCGAAGGAAGTAGCTGAAAAAGTGAAGAAAAAGAGGGAGGCCTTCATCAAATACAAGAGATCACAGAGAGGAAGACAGGCATCTGTATTTGGAAAAACTTAGAGAAGCAAGCAAAGTAGTCAAGAAGGCAAAGATTCAAAAGTAGGAGGAAATAGCCAATGCAATAAAATGGGGGGATAAGACATTTTTCAGATATATTAGTGAGAAGAGGAAGGGCAAAAGTGGTATTGTCAGACTCAAGGGTGTAGGGGGGGAATATGTAGAAGCTGATAAGGATAAAGCGGAATTGCTTAACAAATATATTTGTTCTGTGTTCACAGATGAAGAACCAGGAGCAGGACCTCAGAAAACACCCACAAATAAGAACAGAAGCGAGGGACATCTTGAACAATTTTCAGAAGACTGTGTTCGTGAGAAACTAGCTCAACTTAAAGTAGACAAAGTGATGGGACCGGATGGGATACACCCTAGAATACTGAGGGAACTTGGGGACGTTCTAGCAACTCCGCTGACTGACCTTTTCAATGCCTCGTTGGAGTCGGGAGTGGTGCCAAAGGACTGGAGACAGGCTCATGTGTGGTGCCTTTACACAAAAGCGTAAGTAAGGATGTGGTTGAAAACTACAGGCCGGTTAGTTTAACTTCGGTGGTGAGTAAATTATTGGAAACGCTGCTGAAAGAGAAAATAGTGAGGTTTCTGGAGTCCAGCGGATTACAGGATCCGAGGCAGCATGGATTCACCAGAGGCAGGTCTTGTCAGACAAATCTTTGACTGGGTGACCAGGGAGTTGGACCGAGGGAGAGCTCTAGATGTGGTGTATTTAGATTTCAGTAAAGCCTTTGACACTGTTCCTCACAGGCGACTTATAAACAAACTGAGCACCCTAGGGATGGACCCTAAAGTTACTGCTTGAGTTAGAAATTGGTTGGGTGGGAGGCGACAAAGAGTACAAGTAAATGGAGCTCACTCTGAGGAGAAGGATGTTACCAGTGGTGTGCCCCAGGGATCTGTCCTTGGTCTGATTCTTTTTAACATCTTTGTTAGTGATATAGCGGAAGGGCTGTCGGGTAAGGTTTGCCTCTTTGCAGATGATACCAAAATCTGCAATAGAGTAGACACCCAGGAAGGTGTAGATAACATGAGGAGGGATCTAGCTAAGCTTGAAGAATGGTCTAGAATTTGGCAGCTGGGATTTAATGTTAAAAAATGTAAGGTCATGCATTTGGGCTGCAGCAATCCAAGGGAGCAATACAGTATAGGAGGTGAAGTACTTTTGTCTACTAAAGAAGAGCGGGACCTAGGCATGGTTGTGTCTGATGATCTTAAAGTAGCTAAACAGGTAGAAAAGGCGATGGCAAAACCTAGAAGGATGCTTGGGTGCATACGGAGAGGAATGGCTAGCAGAAAAAAGGAGGTGATAATGCCTCTGTATAAGTCTTTGGTGCGACCTCATTTGGAGTATGGTGTGCAATTCTGGAGACCGCACCTTCAAAAGGATGTGAACAGGATGGAGTCGGTGCAGAGGGTTGCTACTAAAATGATTAATGGGCTTCATTATAAAGCATATGAGGACAGACTTAAGGATCTTAATATGTACACCTTAGAGGAAAGGCGGGATAGAGGTGATATGATTGAGATGTTTAAATACCTCCGTGGCATAAATGTTCAGGGAGAGAGCCTCTTTCAATTGAAAGCAAGTTCTGCTACGAGGGGACATGGGATGAGGGTGAAGGGAGATAGATTCAGGAGTGATATGCAGAAATATTTCTTTACGGAAAGAGTAGTGGATCCATGGAATAGTCTCCCAGTGGAGGTGGTAGAGATGAGGACAGTAACTGAATTCAAAAAAGCATGGGACCAACACAGAGGATCTCTAAAGGTAAAAAGTGGACTGTTGTAGTTATGGAAGGACAGACTAGAGAGGCCATGTGGTCTTTTTCTGTCATCATGTTTCTATGTTTCAAATCTACAGCTGCTCCTGCTAAGAAAAGGTTGTTTAAGAAAACACCTTTTTCTAAAAAGGGAAGATCCTATCCTGCTTATAGTCAGAGCATCTTCTGCAGCTCAGTTCCCTTCCAAACGTCAGCAATCCTCCAAACAGACCAAGGCAAAGGCTGCGAGGCCTGCTCCAGCCCAGCAGTCTCAGCCCCCTCAGGGCCTTTGACTTTCTGCTAGAGAACTTAGCCTTCCTGGCTCTAGAAGGACCAGAGCTTTCCACCATTCCAGGAAGGTTATGTCACTTTGCTCCCAGATGGGGGCAAATCACAGCAGAGCATTGGACACTCTCCATCATAAGAGAGGGGTACAAACTTCATTTTTCCAGCTTGCCCCCTCTCACAAGAGTGCACCAGTTCAATTCTCCAACCTCCCTCCTCAGCCTGTTAGAGTAGGAGGTTGCCACTGTTCTAGCCCAAGGGGCAATAGAGGAAGTGCCTTCTCAACAACAAGGCACAGGGTTCTACTCCCCCTATTTTCTTATCCCAAAGAGAACAGGGGGCTTCAGACCCATTTTAGATCTCAGAGAGTTGAACAGATTCCTAGTCAAGGAAAAATTCAAGATGGTTTCTCTAGGAACTCTGCTGCCATACCTTCAGAGTCAGGATTGGCTTTGTTCTCTAGATCTCAAGGATGCATACACTCATGTTCTCATCCATCCAACTCACAGAAGGTTCCTTCGGTTCCTTTTCCAGGAGAAGCACTATCAATACAGAGTGCTCCCCTTTGGCCTGGCCTCTGCACCAAGGGTGTTCACAAAATGCATGGCAGTGGTTGCTGCTTTTCTGCGCACCCTGGGAATATTTGTCTTCCCCTATCTGGACGACTGGCTCATTTGAGCTCCCACTCAATCATAAGCTAAGACTGCTCTAACCTGCACAATGCGTATCCTTCAATATTTAGGGCTGGTAATAAACATCCCAAAATCCAACTTGATCCCTACTAGTCCCTGGAGTTTATAGGGGCATTGCTGGATACCACAAAGGCAAGGGCCTTTCTTCCCCAGGCCCGCTGCCTTCGCTTGATGCAGTTAGCGTCTCAAGCAGAGTTGAAACCCTTACTAACTGCTCAAGAGATGTTACAGTTGCTAGGCCACATGGCTTCCACCGTTCATGTGGTACCATATGCTCGCCTTCACATGAGAGCAGCTCAGTGGACTTTATCCACCCAATGGACCCAGGCATTAGGCTGCCTGTCAGACAATATAGCAAACACAAGTCGCCTCATTTTGTCCCTCCAATGGTGGAAGTCCCCTCAAAACCTCTTGCTGGGGTGTCCTTTTCAACAGCCTCTACCCCAGGCAACTCTTACAATAGATGCTTCTCCAATGGGCTGGGGAGCTCATCTTCAGGACCTCTCCACCCAGGGCATCTGGTCCCCACAGGAGACTTGTCTCCACATCAATCTCTTGGAACTCAGAGCAATCTTCCTTGCTCTACGAGTTTTCCACACCCTGCTCAGCCACAAGACAGTCCTTGTCCACACGGACAATCAGGTAGCCATGTTCTACCTAAACAAGCAGGGGGAAACTGGCTCTCTGTCGCTTTGCAATGAAGCTCTGCGACTGTGGGCCCTCGCCAGAGAGCATCACATTCATCTTCTGGCAGCCTATCTTCCAGGGTTTCAAAACTCTTGGGCAGACAGACTCAGTCGAGTTCTGCTTCCACACAAGTGGTCCCTACGTATGGACCAGGTGTCAAAAATTTTTCAAATTTGGGGAACCCCGGACATAGACCTCTTTGCAAGTCCGTGGAATGCCAAACTTTCCTGGTTCTGTTCCAGAACTCCGGCTCAGGGGGCTCAGGCAAGGGATGCTTTCCTCCTTCACTGGGGTCAAGACTTCCTGTATGCCTTTCCACCCATTCCCCTAATTCCCCAAACCCTGTTCAAGCTTCAGAGAGACAGAGGCCACATGATTCTCATAGCTGCACATTGGCCACGGAAAGTATGGTACCCTCTGCTTCTACATCTCTCTCAAGCTCCTTCCCTGGAGTTAGGGTCTGCTCCAGACCTCCTCTCTCATGAGAAAGGAAAGTTGTGGCATCCCAATCCCCAGTCTCTGCATCTCAGGGCTTGGTTGCTGAAGGCCTAGATCTCCAGCATCTTCCTCTTTCTCAGCAAGTGAAAGATGTTCTTCAAGCTTCCATAAAACCTTCCACTAGACGTTATTATGCCTTCAAGTGGAAAAGGTTTATCTGGTGTTCTGAAAAGGGTCTTAGCCCCCGTGCCATACCTCTGGAATCGTTGCTGGAGTATCTCCTGCATCTGTCTAATGCAGGCCTTAAGACAAATTCAGTAAGAGTCCATCTGAGTGCTATTGCAGCTTCACTCAAGCCTCCTAAATGGACAACCTGTTTCCTCTCATCCCCTTGTAGCAAGGTTCATGAGAGGCCTCCTTTTTAACAAAGCCTCCCATTAGACCACCACCGGTGGCATGGGACTTAAATTTGGTTCTTGGTCAGCTTATGAAGCCGCCTTTTGAACCTTTAGCTACTACCTCCTTCAAATACCTTTCTTGGAAGGTTATCGTTCTCATTGCAATCACATCAGCACGCCGCATCAGTGAATTGCAAGCACTAGTAGCTAATCCACCTTATACAAGGTTCCATCATGACAAGGTGGTCCTTAGGACTAACCCACATTTTATGCCTAAGGTGGTCTCGCCTTTTCACCTCAACCAAGAGGTCTACCTACCTGTCTTTTTTCCAGGGCCTCATGCATCACGTGCAGAGGGGAATCTTCATACCCTGGACTGTAAAAGAGCTCTGGCTTTTTACTTAGAGGACACAGCAACATAGAAAGTCTTCCCAACTCTTTGTTGCTTTTGATCCTTCTCATTTGGGACAACCAGTCTCCAAGAGAACTCTTTCCAACTGGATTGCCCAATGTATTTCTTTTGCCTATCAGAGCAAGAACATTTCTCTGGAGGGCCATGTCACAGCTCACAATGTGAGAGCCATGGCAGCCTCAATGGCTCATCTGAACTCTGTGTCTATCGACGACATCTGTCGAGCAGCCACTTGGGCCTCGGTTCATACCTTCACAGTCCATTACTGCTTGGACAAGGACTTCCGCCGGGATGCCTTGTTTGGTCAGGCTGTTCTCAAACACCTGTTCCATGCTTAATCAGCTCCTACCTGCCATCCCTCATGGGATGCCAGAGATCCAGGTTAGGAAGTGCAGCCCTGTCCCAGGGACACACAACTTCTGGGCTCTCTCCCTGGCATCAAAAGCTAGGGAGTCCCTATATGTGAAGACTCATTCCTTCTTGTTCCTGGAGATAGCACAGTTACTTACCTGTAACAGGTGATCTCTGGGAACAGCAGGAATAAGTCTTCACAACCCACCCACCTCCCCTAGGAGTTGTCTCTCTCTATCTCTCTTCCTTTCCCTCTCTCTCCCCTTTGTCTCAGCTATAAAACTCAACTGAGGAGAGACAGCTGGGAAGGCAGCACGCAGGTGCTGTGGGATGCTCCCAAAAGCTTTCTGATTGGACGCTGGGGAGCGTTCCCGCGCAGGCTCCGTCGGTACCAACGTACCCATATGTGAAGACTTATTCCTGCTGTTCCCAGAGATCACCTGTTACAGGTAAGTAACTGTGCTTTACATCACGAAATGCATGTCAATAGTAAATATAATAGGCCTTTGGTTAATACCTGTAAAAAACCAAGTTATAGACGACTACTTAGATTTTTTTCGCCTGTCTCTTGTACAGTTGTTTGGGAGCTTCTCTGGGGAGTGTCCAGCAGTAGTCAGCCAGCATTGTAGTGGACCAATTTCCCTGGAATCTTTGCTCCATTGTTGCGGTAGCCTGGTGAAAACATTCGCCCTGTTTATCACTAACCATATCTCAGTTGTCAGGAAAGAAATTGAGATGGGAATCAAGGAAATGGATCTTTAGAGACATATTGCAGCCAAGTTTCTGATCAGCATGTCTTCTACTAGTTCCTTCTAGTTTTCTGTCCTAACTTTCCCGAGAAAGTTTGACACTAGGTGAAAAGCATTCCATGCTTGTTTCGCATCACCCTGCAGCAAATTGTTGAACCGGTCATCTTTGAAGAGCTCTCGAATCTGAGGACCCACAAAAACTCCCTCTTTAATCTTTGCTTCGCTGAGTCGAGGGAATTTTTCATGCAGGTATTGGAAAGCTGGCGAAGTGCGGTCCATGGCTTTCACGAAGTTGTTCATCAAACCTAGTTTGATATGAAGGGGTGATAGCAGGAAATAAATCTTGGTTTACTAACAAATTAAAACAAATGAAAAAACAGCTAAGAAAAATAGAACGAAAATGGCGAAAAACCAAATCCTCTGCACTCCAAGAATACTACCATATCTACCATGCAGAGTATAAGGAATCAATTGACAGTGCAAAGAAAAATTACCATGCGGCTATCCTATCTAAATCATTAAACAGACCGAGAGATCTATTTACTATTGCCCGAAACCTAACTAATAACACCCATAACTCCAGAACTGAAATTACAGAAATATCAACTCAAACATTAGCTAACTACTTCCAAAACAAAGCTAAACAGCCTTCACTCTCACTTGACCCTCTCGAAAACACCCATCATCAATCCATAGACGAATGGTCTTCATTCCACCGTATATCTAAAGATACTCTAACTAATATCATTCGTAATCTTAATACAACAACCTCTTACCTCGACCCATGTCCAGTAACATGGATAAAGAGTACCCTCCCAATTTTATCCGCATTCATTCTCCCTATCGTCAACCTATCCCTCCAACAGGGGTACCTCCCTCCTTCACTTAAACACGCTCAGATTCGACCAATACTCAAAAACAACACACTGGACAAAACATCACCTAACTCCTACAGACCTATTTCAGGTATACCTTTCATGGCAAAAGTTATAGAAAGTCATTCAAATTCAAACACAGGAATTTATTGATACCTCTTCCCCACTTGACGAACAACAATATGGCTTTCGCCCCCACCACGGAGTGGAAACGCTCCTAACCGTACTACTCGACACCTTAATAAGAGGGATTGATAATCCCAAACAAGCATTCATCTTACTTTTCATTGACATCTCCGCCGCGTTTGATAGTGTCCACCACACTATAATGCTCAATAATCTTAGACAGTTAGGAATAAAGTCTACAGTTCACAAATGGTTTACCTCTTATTTAAATAACAGAACCCAAAATGTTAGAATAGGCAACCAAATATCTAACACATACAAACAAGAGATCGGTCTACCAGAAGGTTCAGCATTATCAGCCCTCCTTTTCAACATTTACATAAAGCCTGTCTGTAACATTTTCAAGAAATTCAAGGTCCATTATCTGTACGCAGATGACATAATGTTGTACATTCCTTTCACGATCCCAACCTTACCAATGCAACTTCTATCAGATTGCTTTAACGAAATAACATCATGGCTAAAAAATCAAAATCTCCACATCAACCATTCAAAAACAGAAGTACTAATTGTAACAAGAAATCAGTCCTATAAACCCCCAACTCATATTACACTACAAAACCAGGAGATCAAAATAAAAAATGAAGTGCGCTACCTAGGTGTTATACTCGACTCAACTTAGCATGAACACACACATCAGAAATACTACAAAGAAAATATATTTTAAACTTAAAATTCTTAAGCAACTACGCCCACTGGTATACACACAAGATTTCATCAGCATAATACAGGCCATCATAACTCCTCATTTTGATTTTGCTAACCTCACCCTACTAGGTACAACAAGACAAAATATTAAACGAATTCAACTAGCACAAAACGCAGCTGCCAGAACCATAATGAAAGCACACCCATTCCAACATATAACACCTATACTTGCATATCTACACTGGTTACCAATTCATAGTAGAATAATCCACAAAACTATAATAACTACCTTTAAAGCACTAAATGATATGGCCCCATCTACACTCAACAAAATTATCAAAAAAGAACCTCCTAAACCCACGCACAGAAAAGGCCACTCAAACAAGCTAACAACCCCAAACGACTTTACAAAAGCCAAAAAGTTAACCAATAATAGAGCCTTCTCGCACGCAGCCCCCACACTCTGGAACTCCCTCTCAGATGATCTAAGATCATTAAATGACATTAAAGAGATCCGAAAAAAACTGAAAACACACCTATTCACCACACACTATGGCCCTATAGACAATTCTTCCCACCTATTAGATAACGGCTAATAAGGTAACCCCGTTCACACAACCAACAGGTTTATACCAGGACATTACAATTATGAAAATATAACCCCCTCTTAATCACTAACACCTATGAAACCTCAATTGTACATAGTTATTATTGTATATAGTTATCATACTGTTGTTGTTGCTTTTGTTATCGTTACTATTATACAGTTATCATTTCATTACTTATATTGTTCCCTGTAATTCGATGTTCCATGTAAAACAGACCCGATCTGTACAGTTCTTGTTCTCTGTAAACCGCAACTGATCTATGGAAGGTGCGGTATATAAATGATTGTTTAAATAAATAAAATAAATAAATAAATTTTGTGAGCCTCAACCAGAGCTGGGTGCTGGATATTCTTCTCTCCAACTGTTACATTTAGTCCGCGATTCCATTCCTTCCGCAAGTAGTGCCAATCCCTTGCTTGGTTATCCCACTCACATAAGAAACACATGTATTTTATATATCCCTGCTGCAGTCCCATTAAAAGGACAACTACCTTCAAGTCACCACAGAGGTGCCAGCTGTATTTGTTATCGTTAATGGAAGTCAGTAGATGCTTTAAGTTATCGTATGTCTCTTTCATATGGACAGCATGAGCTACTGGAAAAGATGGAAGACTGTTTCAATTGTTCAAAATCACAGCCTTCAGACTCGTTTTCGAAGAGTCTATAAATAGTCTCCATTCTTGTGGGTCATGAGTGATTTTTAAGGCATTCATGAGGCTTTCAATATCTGAACAGAATACCAGATTACTTTCCTTTCCGACTGCGTATAGTACACTGCTGACGTCAGATGGCTTCAGCAGCCATCTGGCAGTAGTATTGCACTGCATCAGAAAATGATGCAATCAACTCTGGATGATGTGTGCATGCTGGTATTATGCAATGTGATGCAATATTACATCGTTCAAGGCTTATTTGGGATGTTGATGTCCTACTGGATAAATTTACACGGTGAAACGTCAAAAATGAACTACATGCAATATCTTCAAAATGAGAGCCAATAAAATTTTTTAAATGTTATATTCATGTTTAGCTCACCAAGATGATACAGACTATGGCCTTTTAAAGTCAGTAACGATTTCAGTGTTGACCAGTGATACGTGGAGTTAAGCTAAAGCTCTAAACATATTACTTCAGTATTGTGCCAAAATCTTTAATTTTTCATTACATTTAATTCGGAGCCCCTGCAAGCTTAATATAATAATAATTAACTTATGTTCAGTTAATAAAAGGATCCTCATCAATAGATCACAAAGCCCCACATTCAAATCGGAAAGACTGAGGTGGATTCACCATTTTCTTATCATAAGTTTGATTTTTGTTGGTTCCACATGTCTAGATGAATTCCTCCAAAATGTCCAGCATGAATTCATGTTTCGAATGGCCTTCATCAAATCTGCACACTGCATCAAGGAAAAAGACATTACAACAGTGTTGTCATAAAATAGGTGCTCTCTTGGATTTCTCAATAGATCATCTGTTGTGAAATCAGTCCTACATGTGCAGATACTTAATGCTGTTTTTCTTAAGGAAATCTGTTGTATTTTAAATGGATATACATGAGCCCATCTGATCGTGAGAGCAGGTTGAGAAAGCAGGCTTAGCTTCCCCTTCTAAAGAGACTTATGAAAAATTCCTTAAATATTCAAACAAAACAGCCATGCCTGTAAATCAAAGGGAAAATAAGCACTTGCATGCAGTGGGGGCAAGATCAGAACTGGGTTAACCTGCCCTTTATGACATGGCATTATGTCTATAAAGTGAGCATGTGTCTGGTGGCATTTAAACAAATTATTATAATATTGTGGGCAGTAGAGAATGGGGAAAGGGTCATCTCCCTTTCTCTTATGAAGTGGATTGAGCTGCTGGTGTCTTCTAAGATTCTCTGTTAGGAGTCATATGAGGGTGAGCTCCCAAGGCTGCCCCCACTGAGTCCTCCCGGTAAGGGAAAGCTGTTGGTGGAATTAATACTTACCTTGCTCTGTGTCCCTGGTGTTTAGCACATCAGGCTACTCCTGAACATCCTGATGAATGTGTTTTAAAAATGTCTAATTCACTATGTAGGCTATGTTTCTGCTTTCAAATGGTCTTTTATCCCAGGCTTGGTCATCTGAGTAAATCAAGGCCACTGGAAACTGAGATTCTGCCCCCTCCCCACCTCTATTTGCATAATATATGCAAACTATGCAATATTTTTTTGCAAAACTGAGGTCATCAGCATCAGTAATTGTCAAAAGTGATGTGGTGGTTGCCAGAAGAGAAAATTAAATAGGTAATTTTCTGCCTTTGCAGGAAGTTGCACGGCAAATAAAGTACAGTGAGCTGCTCTTTTCTGTGCTATTCTCCACTCCCAGCAGAGCTAATTAAATTGTTAGGAAGACAGCTACTAATGCATTAATCCATCACCTTGCCCCAAGGTGGGTGTTCGCCAACTGTAACTCACACTGTCCCAAAACTTAAACTTTACACTGCATAAGATAAAAATAAAAATCTCCAGCAGTTTTGAGAACATAGAGCATTTGGGTTAGAAGATAATGACAACCATCTCAGGCTACACAAACTGGCAATGAAATTGACATCTCAGTAGGCATACCTGCAGCTAGCTGTCCATGCTACTTAAATGTTTTCTGGAACCCATTTACTGTTTTGCTGCATGTGGACGGGGAAGAATTGGTGGGCTGATTAGTTAAGCTTCGGAACTCTGGCTCTGTTTTCCAGTTCTGCCTCTGAGTTTGTGAGACGTTTCCAAAGACTCACCTCTACCTCCCTGCTGCCTTTCTCCTTGTCTTGTAATTGGAGAAGCACCACCTAGCTTCTCATATAAGAGATGAGGACTTGTCTGCGTTCCTAATGAGGTTTTAAGGGAGAATAGAAACATAGAAAAATGACAGAAAAAGACCACATGGCCTTATCTAGTCTTGTCTGTCTTTCCATATCGACAATTACAACAGTCCCCCTTTTTTCCTTTAGAGATCCTCTGTGTTTGTCCCATGCTTTTGAATTCAGATACTGTCCTCATCTCTACCACCTCCACTGGGAGACTATTCCACGGATCCACCACTCTTTCCATAAAGAAATATTTCCACATATTGCTCCTGAATCGATCCCCCTTCACCCTCATCCCATGTCCCCTCGTAGCAGAACTTTCTTTCAATCGAAAGACTCTCCCCCTGTGCATTTATGCCACGGAGGTATTTAAACATCTCAATCATATCACCTCTATCCTGCCTTTCCTCTAAAGTGTACATATTAAGATCCTTAAGTCTGTCCTTATATGCTTTATAATGAAGACTCCTAACCATTTTAGTAGCCACCCGCTTTACTGACTTCATCCTGTTTATATTCTTTTGAAGGTGCGGTCTTCAGAATTGCACACACTACTCCAAATGAGGTTGACCCAAAGACTTATACAGAGGCTCTATCACCTCCTTTTTTTTTTCTGCTAGCCATTCCTCTCCCTGTGCGCCTAAGCATCATTCTATCTTTTGCTGTCGCCTTTTCTACCTGTTTAGCTACTTTAAGATCATCAGACACAACTATGCCTAGGTCCCGTTCTTCTTTAGTGGACAAAAGTACACCCCCTATACTATATTGCTCCCTTGGATTGCTTCAGCCCAAATATATGAACTTATATTTTTTTACATTAAATACCATCTTCCAAATTCTAGACCATTCTTCAAGCTTATCTAGATCCCTCCTCATGTTATCTACACCTTCCTGGGTGTCTACTCTATTGCAGATTTTGGTATCATTTGCAAAGAGGCAAACCTTACCCGACAGCCCTTCTGCTATATCACTATCAAAGATGTTAAAAAGAATCAGACCAAGGACAGATCCCTGGGGCACACCACTGGCAACTTCCTTCTCCTCAGAGTGAGCTCCATTTACCTGTACTCTTTGTTGCCTCCCACTCAACCAATTTCTAACCCAAGCAGTAACTTTAGGGTCCATCCCGAGGGTGCTCAGTTTGTTTATAAGTTGCCTGTGAGGAACGGTGTCAAAGGCTTTACTGAAATCTAAATATACCACATCTAGGGCTCTCCCTTGGTCCAACTCTCTGGTCATCCAGTCAAAGAAATCAATGAGATTTATCTGACAAGACTTGCCTCTGGTGAATCCATGCTGCCTCGGATCCTGTAATCCGCTGGACTCCAGAAACCTCACTGTTTTCTCTTTCAGCAGCGTTTCCAATAATTTACTCACCACCGAAGTTAAACTAACCGGCCTGTAGTTTTCAACCACATCCTTCCGCTTTTGTGTAAAGGAACCTCATGTGCCTCTCTCCAGTACTCTAGCACCACTCCCGACTCCAACAAGGCATTGAAAAGGTAAGTCAGTGGAGCTGCTAGAACGTCACCAAGTTCCCTCAGTATTCTAGGGTGTATCCCATCCAGTTCCATCGCTTTGTCTACTTTTAAGTTGAGCTAGTTTCTCACAAACAAGTCTTCTGAAAATTGTTCAAGATGCCCCTCGTTTCTGTTCCTCTCTGTGGGTATTTTCTGAGGTCCTGTTCATGGTTCTTCATCTGTGAACACAGAACAGAAATATTTGTTAAGCAATTCTGCTTTATCCTCCGCTTCTACATATTCCTCCGCTTCACCCTTGAGTCTGACAATACCACTTTTGCCCTTCCTCTTCTCACTAACATATCTGAAAAATGTCTTACCCCCATTTTATTGCATTGGCTATTTCCTCCTCTTTTTGAATCTTTGCTTTCCTGACTACTTTGCTAGCTTCTCTAAGTTTTTCTAAATATAGATGCCTGGGAATTAGAGGAGGGCCTAATTCCTGATAATTTAATCAAGGAGCATTAAATATTTTTATAGAAATTCTGCAATCTATTTTTGTATCACTGAATTCAAATTTTGTCTTCAGTGAATATATATTTATTAAAATTTCAGAAAACACTTTAATTTTATTAATGCACATAATGTTAAATGTCCATAGTCCTTTTATTTCTATGGGTGCAGTGGCATTTAACATATGTTAATTTCATTAGTGCGTGTTAACCTTTAATAAACATGCCTATTTATGCATGCAGTATTTTATTTAAAGATTGTGTGAGATCCCCTTGGACCTTGCAGCTTTGCGATTTGTTCCTCCTTCCCCACAAACTCCCAACCAATGGAACAATCTGGAATCCAGGACTGCAACAAGTTGGCTAGTGCTATGGGGTATTGGAAGGTGGAGCATTGCCTGTTTTTCATGGAGTTGCCTGAAAAAAAAGGGGGTGGGGCTCACATTGTACTATTGCTCATTCTATTTTGGAGAAACCCATGTAGCTCTATGTGTGCACCTATTGGCAGCAGTTTTCCACAGGAGATCTTGCATATTTTTTTTCTTTTATAAAAAGAGTGGTGGTGAGGAGATCAGCTGCTTCTGGTCTCTGAGATGATTGCTGGTGCACTTCTACAGATGCTGGAATCTGTAAAACCAAAATGCTCATACTGGGTATCCAGCTTCCTTTTCTCAGGAGCTCTGCAGCCCTAATGAAAAGTGCCTTCAGCTATTTCACAGTAGGGTCCTCGGTGCTTCAGAATGAATTTACTTTACCACCCTAGGCTTCTTTATTAACTTCTCCACTCATGGAAGGCTCTTAATCCAGTAGCACTTTCTCTGTCTGTTAAAGCAGTCTGAAGTCGCTGTCCACCTGACAGCTACCTTAAACAGAACCTTGAATGAGGACTTTGAATTTGTTGCTTCCAGGTCAGATATGTAGCAGAGAGTCTCCATTACCACTTTAAGATCATTTTGTATATATTTTTTTCTTTTATTTGCATGTCTGAATGTTGTAGGTAGTTGTATTCAACCTGAAACTGAATGCAGAGAAAATCTGTTTTTAGACCGCATTATGCAGCAGTCAACTTTTGCCAAGAGGTTCTGAGTCGATACAGAGATCCCATCGCTTCTCATCTCACCTGCAATATGCTTACATATGGTTTGCACGGTGTCATCCTCTAAAGCAATTATTGACTGTTTCATATGGAATGCTTGTCGATCAAAATTACATTTTTTTTTATGTTGAAATTGTAGGTGATAACTTTTTATTGGACTAGCTTAATATAGCTTTGACAAGCTTTCAAAAGTTTATACTCCATCAGGTGTATGAAGGAATAATGCAGTTAGAGTGGGTTTAAATAATATAAACTCATCTAGACTCTAGGCTGTCTGCATCCCCAGAGTCTGGATGAGGTTGTACTATTGAAACCCAGTGTAATTGCATTATTCCTTCATAGACCTGATGAAGAGAGCATAACTTTTGAAAGCTTATCAAAACTAAATTAAGCTAGTCCAATAAAAAGTTATCACCTGCAACTTGTTTGAACTTTATTTGCACATATCCAAGTGAACTAACACAACTACAATGTTCTGCCCTTGTTATATTGATAAAGTTCTGGCAGAGGCCAATCATCTTCCCCTCAGCTGATTTTGATTGGCTGCTCGCCTCTTTTATCTACCTGTACATAGTTAAGTTAACAACTCTGTTGCTTTTATTGTACAAAGTTACCTGGCTCAGTGTAAAAGTCATTTGTAAAATAGAGTTCCTTGTAAACTGTTTTGTCCTCTGTGAAAAGTGGTATATAAATACAGCTAAATAAATTTTTGTTTTTGTGAACCTATTTATTTAATAAGCAAGCTTAACAGATTCAAAAAGCCTTAATAAGCAGTTTTTAAATTTTATTTTAATAAGAATGTATATTCTGCCAGTCCAAGGGACTGAGTTCTTGGAGAATCACACTTCATAAAACACAATTACAGCAATGTTTAGTACACCACCATCTGTACCTTTTATACCAGACTGCAAACATAAAAGCTAATGAAGGAAGCCTTGTTTCCATATAACTATACTTTACCACCTGAAGTATAGTTGTTGCTATCTACCACCTGAAGTATACCACCTATACTTCAGGTGGTAGATAGCCAGAAATGCTGACCCCCAAACTGCGGAAAACCATTCTTGTCCAACATACTCTATTTATTCTACCCAGAGTTTTTGCTTCAGTCCAGTGCTCAATATATTTATCCTTGATTATGTATGCATTATTCTTCTGCACAGTGTATATCATATCTTTTTATGTAATCTGCCTTGTGTCTTACCTAGGAAAAGGCAGAATATCAGCTGAATACAAATAGATGAATTTTAATGCAGATTGTAAATTTCATACTCAAAGCAATTGACTGAGTGGAGATTTTAAATATAGTAGCAGCAATATTAGTTATGAGAGACAAATGATTTGAAGAAATGGCCATTCATTCAGTAACCAGAGACTGATACATTAAAGGAAGTGAGGGAAAAAATGCAAAGATGCCAAGGGTTCCCGATAATGTTGAATCCTTCTACATTCCCCTTTTAAGCAAATGTAATTCTCTTGATAACTGTGATCATTTTAAGTCGGTAAATACTGAAATGGTTCTGGCAGACGTCACCTGCAATACTATATACAGTTGTGAAGGATTTTCCTAAGAGAAGATATAGTGGCCCTTTTACTAAAGAGCACTAAGGTGTTGCACCTAATGTGACAATAGCACCTAAACTGTGATGAATTTAGGTGCAACCCCACTGTTAACTGTTGGTGTGGAAAGCATTTCCCTGGCAGTTACCGCGGAGCCCTGTCCCTTATCACATGCCACAGTAGTGTAAGTGCACTTAACTCCATCTATTGACATGGCGTTAGCATCAGGTTTACAACATGTACTAACTGCATTGGCATGGGATAACCTAACTGTGTGGAGCACAACATACCCACTCTCCGCTCCACCCCACCCACCCACTCATGACCCTAAAGCATTAGACAGTGTGAGAATTGTCCTGCACTATCATGGCCTTGTGCTAGCTGGCAACGCCTGTCCCAACGCACATTCAGCCTGTGCCGGAACATGCATGGTCAGCTAACACCCTTTAGTAAAAGACCCCCATAGACTGAGTTGAGGTGGCTCAGACAAGGGCTACTGCAATGATCCAGGGCCTGCACCAGAAACCCCATGAGATGAGTCTTGGACTTAAATATACATACCCTGGAGCAGTGGTTCCCAAATGGGGTCACAAACATGGTCATTTCCTCTTCTCTCTCGACTTTGTGTGACCCATACCAAGTGGTGGCGGACACCAGTCAGCAAGTGGCCTGTGAGCTAGTGAACATTTATAGGCCCTCCCTAAACCCCCCCCCCAAACCCCCCCCCACCTGGGTAAGCTTCCTGTTAGACTGGAAACCCATTCTGAGTACTGGGGTCTGTAAGCTGACATAAAGGACTCTGTGCTAAGTGCTGCTGCTTTAGATGAGTGGGGAAAGAGGAAGGAAGCTGAGGAGCTGCTATTCTCCAGGACCAAGCAGGAAGTCAGTCCTCACATATGGGTATCATCGGCGCCGATGAAGCCCCAGCGGAGCATTTCCCCAGCTTTCTATGAAAGCCTTTGGGAATGCAGGCACGCATGCGCGGTTCCCTTCCCGCCTAAAGGTGCCATCTTACCTCAGTCTCTTTTTTTCCGAGAAGCCCACCGGACGTGTGTCCTGTTCTCCCGATTAAAAGTAGATTTTTTTCGGCTATTATCGCTATTTTTTTCTCCCGGTTCCCCTCCCACCGGGTTCGGTACACCGGTATCGAGCCAGATTCTTCTTTTTCAGTTTTTGCCCTTCGTGGCTGGCGTTCGCCCCCTTTTTTCCATTTTTCCCTGGAAGGCCGGTCCTTTGACCTCGCTGGGACGCTTTTTTCCCCGATGGCTTCCAGTGGTTTTAAAAAGTGTGATCGGTGTAAGAAATTAATGTGTCTCACCAACACACACGACTGCTGCCTTCGGTGCCTCGGCCCCTATCACGACCCTAAGTCATGCGGGCCATGTGGGAAGATGTCTTCCAAGGCACTCCGAAGTCGACAGCAGCAAAAAGAAAGGCTTTTCTCGGACTCAGCCTCTGGCCGGGCCCGGACCTCGTCTGAGGCTTCGACATCTCGGGATTCCGATCCCGAGCACCATCGAAGCTCCTCGGACAGGGGGTCCCCCGACCGGGAACGGAAGAGGAAGAAGCGGCTCGTGAGGGCGTCAGAGGAGGAGTTCCCTGGCTCCTCGAGGGCCAGGTCTAAGACCCCCGACCGTCGCCCCGGGCCCGTGGAACAAGAGAAGCCTGCCAAAGTTCCTCGTGTGGAGCCGGAGTCTGCTGGACACGTAAGCCCCGTAGTCCTCGGACTCTCCTCCCAGGGAGCCGACGTCGGGCCCGGCGCCGCCAGGGCCCGAGTCGGTGGCTGCTGCTTCTCCCGAGCTGAGTCTCAGGATGACAGCCTTGGAGAGCAGACTGTCTGCCTTCATGGAGCAGCAGTGGGCACTGATGGCCAGCCTGTCTGGCGCATCTGCCCCGACCACCGGGACATCGACTTGGAAGTCGACCCTGGAGACCGAGCCGATACTCGAGTCCATCATAGCTCGAAGTCAACCTCAGTCGCGGTCTCTCCCGACCTCCCATTCGGGACCGAGGGCGTCTATGTCGGGGCGGGTGCTCCAGGGCCCCGCGGGGTCGGACCCTGACTCCTCCTCGGACGAGTCCGCCTGGGAGACGGAGAATGAGGAGTCTCCCGATACGTTCAAGACTCGGTGCGTCCCGTCGGACTCGCCACAGTCTGAGCCCCGGAGTAGATCCCCTCTGGAGGATACTCGGTTCTTGGAGTTTGTCCGGGATATGGCCACTGCCTTGGCTATTCCGGCGGACCCCGAGGAAGAGCCTCGAGCTGAGGAGCTCAAGGCGCTGCAGTATGACTCTCCTCCGAAGGGGCCTTTACTGTCCCGGTTCCTCCAATGCTGGAATGACTCCTCTTCCATATGTGGGAGGCACCGGCCTCGACGCCGGTTCTAAGCAAGTGAGTTGACTCGATCTATCGACTCAGAAAGAGCCCTGGTTTTCAGAAGGCACAGCTACCACACCATTCTATGGTTGTGGAATCGGCCATGCATCGTCTGAAGAGCCAGAAGATGCACTCCGCAGTGCCCCCCTGGCAGGGAGGCCCGAAACCTCGATGGCGTCGGTAGAAAGTGCTTCCAGGGCTCGATGCTTGCTTGCCGTGTCCAGTCGTACCAGCTGTACATGGGCATGTACTTGCGGGACCTGGCCAAGGAGTTGGCCGGGTTCTCTGCTGGACTCTCCGGGGAACCCTTACAGAGATTTAAGTCCTTGTCCTCGGGGATTCAGGACTGCTTGACGTTCATGTCCCGTGCCGCCTACGATGGCTTCGAGGCTTCGGCCCGAGTTGCGGCAGCCGGCATCGCGGCTCGATGCCAGCCATGGCTGCAGTCATCGGACCTCGAGCCATGGGTTCAGGACAAGTTGGTCGATGTCCCTTGCCGAGGTGAGAACCTTTTTGGCAAGCCCATGACAGAGAAGGCTGCTCAGCTCGAAACAGAGCACCTTACACGGACAAGGCTGTCTAGGAAGACCTCTGCCCCTTCTCATAAAAAGAAGGGCCCGGGTAAAAAGCCCTTTTACCCGAGGAAGGGCACTGCCTACAAACAGTACCCTCAATATCAGGCTACCCAAGCTGCACCCCAGGGTCAGCAAGCCAAGGGGCAGGGTAATGGGCCCCGTAGGCAGAGGACCCCCAAGCCTCTGGCCCCTGCTCCCACTCAGCAGGGTGGGGTTTTTTGACTCCTTGAGCATAGCCTCTCCATCCCTGCTATCCCAACCCTGCACAGGAGGTCGCCTCGCCCTCTTTGCCCACCAGTGGCCCCTCATCACCAGGGACAGTTGGGTGTTGGACATAGTCCACTGCATTTTCACCAACTGCCTCCTCCATACTTTCCAGGGGAGCCTCCAAGGCCTCCCCTGCACACAGACCTCCTTCAAGAGCTTCAAGGTCTGTTGGTGGAGAGGGTGGTGGAGCCTGTGCCTCCCCACTTGCAAGGTCACGGATTCTACTCCAGGTATTTCCTGGTGCCCAAAAGAACCGGTGGCCTTAGACCCATTCTGGACCTCAGGAACCTCAAGTTCCTAGAGAAAGAAAAGTTCAAGATGCTTACTCTTGGAACGCTTCTGCCCTACCTCCAGCAGGGAGATTGGCTATGCTCCTTAGATCTAAAGGATGCGTATACCCACATCCTCATTCATCCAGACCCCACAGCAAGTACCTGAGGTTCATTGTGGGAGGAAATCATTATCAGTGCAGAGTACTGCCTTTTGGCCTCACCTCCGCTCCCAGGGTCTTTACCAAATGCCTGGCAGTGGTAGCGGCCTACCTGAGAAATCAGGGAATCTTTGTCTTCCCCTATCTGGACGACTGGCTCATCCGGGGTCAGACGTGCCAGGAGGCCAGACAAGCCACCTTCAGAACTATTGCTCTTCTTCAAAGCCTGGGGTTTGTAATAAACTTCACAAAGTCCACTTTGCTCCCCTCCCAGAACTTGGAGTTCGTAGGAGCAAGGTTGGACTCCCCTGCTGGCAAAGACTTTCTTGCCAGCAGACAGAGCCCAAAGACTGATAAACTTAGCAAACCAGTTTCTCAGCAGGTCACTGGTCTCCGCCAGACTCTGCCTGAGGCTGCTTGGCCACGTGGCTTTGACAGTGCATGTGACCCCCAATGCCAGGCTCCATATGAGGCCTGCACAGTGGTTCCTTCGGACTCAGTGGTCACAAGCCACAGGCAGCCTCAGAGACAGGATAAGGGTGTCCAATTTCTGATCTCCCTCAACTGGTGGCTGCACCCACCCAATCTCCTCAAGGGGGTACCTTTTCAGAATCCTGGGTACACGGTGGTACTGACCAGACGCCTCCCTGCAGGGCTGGGGAGCTCATTGTCTAGGCAAGTGCACCCAGGGCCTGTGGTCTCCTTGGGAAGCTGCACAGCAGATCACTCTCCTCAAACTCAGAGCTATTCGATTTGTGCTCAAAGCTTTCTCTCCTACCCTGGCTCATCAATCTGTCCTGGTTCAGACAGACAACCAAATAGCCATGTTTTATGTGAACAAACAGTGCGGGACTGGGTCCAGAATCCTTTGTCGAGAGGCTCAGGAGCTTTGTTCATTTGCCCTCTAGCACAACATGCTCCTCAAGGCTGTGTACCTTCCAGGCCAGGACAACTACCTGGCCGACAGATTAAGCAGAATTCTGCAGCCCCACGAGTGGCAGCTGCATCCTTCAGTAGTTCAGACGATCTTCCTAAAATGGGGTCTCCCTTTGGTAGATCTCTTTGCCAGTCCAGTGAACAAGCAACTGCCACAGTTCTGCTCCAGGCAACCACATCCTCTGAGAATAGCAGCAGATGCTTTTCTGATTCCATGGTCTCAGGGCCTCCTGTATGCGTTTCCTCCCACGCCCTTGGTGGCCCTAACTCTCTTCAAAATTCTTCAGGACAAGGCCTTAGTCCTGCTGTTGGCTCCCAGGTGGCTGAGACAGCCTTGGTTTCCTCTTCTGCTTCAACTGGCGGTGGATCCCCCCACTGCCTCTGGGGTTGCAACCCGACCTTCTCTCACAGGAGCAGGGTTCCCTTCTGCACCCCAATCTCAAAGCTCTCAATTTGATGGCCTGGAGGCAGCAAGGGTAGTTTTGGCTCCCTGGGGCCTACCTCAGGAAGTTGAGGAGGTTGTCCTAGCCTCTAGGAAACAGTCCACTAGGAAAACCTATGCTCTCAAATGGAGGTGGTTTTCTGTGTGGTGTCAGCTACGTACCGAGGATCCTTTCTCCTGTACTGTGCCAGTAGTGCTTCAGTACTTACTGCACTTATCAAATCAGGGACTTAAGTCCAATTCTGTTCGGGTCCACCTCTCAGCTCTAGCAGCTCACCACTCATTGGTGGAGGGACATTCTCTGTCAGGTCACCCCTTGGTGTCCCGCTTTCTCAGGGGCTTGCTTTTGCTCAAGCCTCCAATCCATCGTCCTGCCCCTGAGTGGGAGTTGAATGTGGTCTTGCAGCAACTGACTCGCCCACCTTTTGAGCCGATGGCTACTTGTCCACTACGCTTCCTATCCTGGAAGACCACTCTTCCTGATAGCCCTAACCTCGGCTAGGCGAGTGAGTGAGCTTCAGGCCCTGGTCTGTGATAGGCCTTACACCGGGATTTATAGGAACAGGGTAGTCCTTAGGACTCACCCAAAGTTCCTTCCAAAGGTTGTCGTCTCTTTCCACCTCAATCAGGAGGTGGTTCTTCCAACATTCTTCCCTAGACCTCATGCAAGCCAGGCTGAAGCAGTCCTGCATACCCTGGACTGTAGGAGGGCCCTATCCTTCTACCTTCACCGTACGCAGGGGCATAGAAGGGCTACTCAGCTTTTCGTATCCTTTGACCCCAATAAGTTGGGGTTGGCTGTGTCCAAGCGTACCTTGTCCATCTGGGTGGCTGACTGTATCACCTGGGCTTACAAGGCGGATGACCTTCCCTTGCATGGTAGGGTCACGGCCCATCGTGTCAGGGCAATGACTGCCTCTGTGGCTCATCTCTGCTCTGTGCCCTTGGTAGACATCTGCAGGGCTGCAACTTGGTCTTCAAGCCAGACTTTTGCGGCCCATTACTGTCTGGAGAGGGAGTCCCGTAGGGACAGTGCTTTTGGCCAGGCAGTACTCCGGAATCTCTTTGAGGTTTAGGCAACTCCTGCCCTCTGTTGGGCTACCGGTGGAGGTTGTGTCCTTGAAAAGCCTTTCTTTGCTGCTGAGACTAGAGGGAGTACTCCTGTTCAACCTGGGTTCCTCGATAGCCCAGAGCTAGGGAGTCACCCATATATGAGGACTGACTTCCTGCTTGGTCCTGGAGAAAGAGTAGTTACTCACCTGTAACAGGTAAGAACATAAGAACATAAGATATGCCATACTGGGTCAGACCAAGGTCCATCAAGCCCAGTATTCTGTTTCCAACAGTGGCCAATCTAGATCATATGTACCTAGCAGTTTCCCCAAGGGAGACAGGTTCCACAATGCTTGTATTGGTTCAAGCATTGATATCCTGGGTCCCTTCTTAATAATGGTTTATGGACCTTTCCTCCAGGAACTTGTCCAAACCTTTTTTAAACCCAGCTACACTAACAGCCTTTACTACATCCTCCGGTAACAAATTCCAGAGTTTGATTACACGTTGAGTGAAAAAATATTTTCTTTTATTAGTCTTAAATAGTTTACCCTGTAGCTTCATTGCATGTCCCCTAGTCTTTCTATATTCTGATAAGGTAAACAATTGATCTACGTTTACCCGTTCCACTCCGTTCATTAATTTATAGACTTCTATCATATCTCCCCTCAGCCGTCTCTTTTCCAGGTTAAAGAGCCCTAACCTTTTTAGCCTTTCTTCATAGGAGTATCCTTCCATCCCCTTTACCATTTTGGTGGCTCTTCTCTGAACCTTTTCTAAAATCGCTATATCCTTTTTAAGATACGGCGACCAGAATTGCACACAATATTCAAGGTGCGGTCTCACCATGGAACAATATAGAGGCATTATAATATCTTTTTTTTTATTTTCCATTCCTTTCCATATCATACCTAGCATTCTATTTGCTCTCTTGGCCGCTGCTGCACACTGGGCAGAGGGTTTTAACATGGTATCCACAATGACGCCTAAATCTTTTTCCTGGGTGGTAGTTCCTAATGTGGTCCTTGATGGACCCTTGGTCTGACACAGTATGGCATTTCTTTTCTTATGTTCTTAGTCTTTGAACCTGCAGAGAAGAGAGCTGCTACTACTGTGGGAAACCACTGCCAACCAAAAGTGTTGGAGCAGATCGTCTGTCTACGTTGGATGGCGAGGGCATTAGGGATACGCAGTTGTTAGTGCAGTTTTGGTTTGTTAGTCTCTTTTTTTCATTATTGAATACTAAATGTATTTAACAGGCATTAAATCTATGAAGGAACACGAGTTGACTTTTTTTAATGCCCATTTAAAGTAGCATTTCAGAAATGGTGTCCAAGTGCAGTCTGGGACGTCCAAGACAAAATATTCAGAAAAACAGCAGGGGCATCTGTTTCTGTCTGATTATAGAAACATAAATGTCCCTGACCTGGATGCTTATGCCAGCATCCACATCGATGTCCCTGCTACAAAAACTTGGGGTAGAATGTCTATCCCATGGTAACTTGCATACAGGGACATCCATCAGTGTGGCAAAACAAAAACAAGAGCCCTCGTTCCCCGTCACTATTTGTTGCCTACATGGAAAATGTAGGGGATATGAATCTACCTGAAGATGTTTGACTGGCAAAATAAGCCCTTTTCTGATGTGTATTTTGTGCCTGAGCAAGTATAAACTTTGGCTCAGAACTTGCAAGGCGTTAATGAAGTTGAATAGCCATGGTCTAGAGAATGCCCTCAACATGCCTACACCACACTCCCGTTCCAATTTGGAAGTCCTCGAACCAGGGACTTTAAAAAATGGTTTGTGAAATGGCTCCAGGGACATCTCTGTGCTTTGGATATCTGCATGCCCTTTTTTGGACATCCAGAGCACAAATAGGGCTTCTAAAATAACCCCCTAATTAACCTATTAAAATAAATGCAGAAACAGAAAATAAAATCCGGAAATCATGGAAAGAAGTCCAAGTGAACAGAAAAAAAATTAGACATGCATGCCCTTTACACGTCCATGGAGAACATGACATCTTGGCAGATTACGTCTCGTACACCAGTGGTTCTCAATCCTGTCCTGGTGTACTCCCTAGCCAGTTGGGTTTTCAGGGTATCCACAATGAATATGCACGAGACAGATTTGCATGTGCTGCCTCTATTGCATGCAGATCTCTCTCATGCATATTCATTGTGGATACCCTGAAAACATGACTGGCTAAGGGGTACACAAAGAGGATTGAGAACCACTTTTTTACACAATTAAAGTGTTGATAGCCCAGGATTCTACCATTGTGTGACTGCATTTGTGGTAGTACCCACCTTAAAAAAGAAAGCAATACAATCTATTTAAGACAAAAAAAATAATAAAGGGAAGAAATGGAACCAAGAAGCAAGCAGCTTAGTATTTTTGAGAAGCAAATGCAGCACAATAAATCAGTCTCCATGGAATTTTTGTTTGAGTGAATGAAAAAAATAAACAGTTCATTACATATATCTTAACGGATAACTTCTCATTTGGAAAAATGATTTTAAATAGCTTCTCCCGCCTAGCAGCCACAGATCATATAATTGTTTTGTTACTTCACTTCATCGTTAATAAAAGATAAGCATGCTTGGGGACTGAGAATAAGGTGTGAGGAGGGCTTCATGTTTGCTCTGAAGTGGTCCTTGATGACTGTACAGGTGTCGGACGTAAATGCTTTCCAGAATGATGAAAATCATGAATGTGCTTGCTGAAAACTGGGGGAAAAAAAACACCAGTTCAGCGCTGCCTGAGCTCCTGAAATAGAGGGCTGCAGTAGTAGATCAGTTCCTCAGATTAATTATCAACTTGTATTTTTTGGTTCTGTAGACTCTGAGTCTTATTCCCCATTCTCCTTTATTTCGAACAATTTTCACATCTTTTATTGTAACGGTGTCCCTTACCTTTTGAAAGCATTTCTTTCCCCCGAGTCCAGTTTTTTGCAGTATGTGCTGTGTTCATACTTTGCATGTATTTGTGCGACTCACTGCATGATGCCTTGAAGAGAAACAGCACAAAACTGCTCGTATTTGGTTGATCCATAATTGTAAGGAGTGGGTTTAGCATAAACGTCTGGCACCATCTTTTCTTCAGTAACAAATTAACAAAAAAACACCTCTCAAAGAAAATGTTTTAAAAAAGACATTTTACTATACACCTGCACATTTATAGTGCATTATCATGCAAGCTAAAATACAAAACCAAAATGAAAATTTTGTTTTCAGTTTCAGGTTAGAAATGACACACAGAAAGCAATATCGATCTTTGCTTTCTGTGTTTTAAATGACTGCACATGCAAGTCGATCTCTGGTTTTTCCTCTCACTTTTTTGCATCTAGGCATCCTCTGTTTATATGCTTTCTCAAGCTCTGCTACTGCAACAAGACGCTTACCATGTACAGGCTCGTCTTGGCTCACTCCACCCCTCTCCTCATGGTCAAACATGCAACAGTGTGAAACACACACACACTAGTAATTACACCTATTAAACATCAGAATTAAAAAAGCTGGTAATGATTTGTTGATCCTTATTCTACAGTGCAAAACTTTGCAGAGCCAAGAGTTGGACTTAAAATTTCAGCACTCTTAAGCAGTGTGGGGTGTGGCCTGGGACATTGGGGTGATCCTGATCCTTAGCTTCCTTCACGCTTCCACTCAGGTTCTTTCCATGCCCTCTTCTCATATCCTTTCCAACTTACCTTAGCCAGCATTCAGAACAGCAACCACACAGGTTTCTGTGGATCCTTGCGTTGGAGCAGCCCTACCCTCTTCTTTTGCATCTGCTTTCTGTTGCCAAAGAGTTCATGCAATAGGCAGGGCTTATGAGTGCCTACAGGCTCTCAGATCTTGGGCCAAGTCTTTTTTTTTTCTTTTCTTTTCTCTGTTGCTGCTGCTGTGGGTGCTGGCTGGAGATCACAGCTAATGGCAGCTTCAGATGGCAGCGTGTCCTCTTCAGAATTTGGCGCTTGTGCCAAAACACTGACTAGAAATCTTTCATCAAGCTGATCTTCCTTATCCATCTAATATTTTTAGGCACGTTTTGGCTAAGCGATAGTGCCTATTTGGGAGGCTCTGTTTTGTTTGCTATTTATCTGTTTTGTCCATACAGATCGGTTTGCACATGCACAGACGGATGCATATGGAACTACTCCCCCCCCCCTCCCAAAGAGCAGCTTGAAGAGCCTGTGGGAGTCCCTGTCATAAAGAGCAAGGGGGCTGAGGCTATAAAATGACAGCGGGAGTCCCTAGGTCCCACCAGCCTGAAGTGGGGCTGTGGGCTGACTGCCTCAAAGCAAGGATGGGGCAGAGCATGAGTAGAAGAGGTGGGTAAGGGATGGAGCATGGAAAGAAGACATGGGGTTAGAGGAGGAAGGCAGGCAAAACAAAAGAATGGGTGGGGCTAGAAGAATGGGCGGGAGATGGGTGGAGCATGGAGGAGGAGTGGGGTTAGGAAGGGCTGAGACTTGATAGAGTGTGTAAGTTGGAAGTAAAAAAGCAGGGAATGAGAGAGTGCAAAGTTTGATTAGGAGGGGAGGGGAAGTGCATGGGTGGGTGAAGAGGAGGGAGGGTACAGAAGAGTGGAGTTTGGAAATTCCCATGATGCACACCCCATGGCAGAGATGTGGGGTGTGTGTGTAGGCACGCGCGCACGCACACAGGACTGGTGCAAGGATTGGTGGTGCCCTATGCAGACCCTTCATCCTGCCCCTCCCCTACTGTCCCCATTGATGCTGCCACCACACCTGCCGCTCCAATACAGATTTTCAGTTTATACAAACAAGAAGTCTGCATTGGGAGTGCAGAAGTGACAGACATAAGGCAGGAACTGCAACGCAGTGCTGAAGTCTTTACCTAAGCACTGTGAAGTGGTTTCCAAGCTATTGCCACTGCTGCAGGCCCCAGATAGGGATGGCAGTGGTGGCAATAGGCACCTGGAGGACTGACACTCTAGGCAACAGCTTAGTTGCCTGATGGTAATACTGGCCTTGCATTGTTTGTTATCAGAATATAGGAAGACTAGGGGACATGCAATGAAGCTACAGGGTAAACTATTTAAGACTAATAAAAGAAAATATTGTTTCACTCAACGTGTAATCAAACTCTGGAATTTGTTACCGGAGGATTGGTAAAGGCTGTTAGTGTAGCTGGGTTTAAAAAAGGTTTGGACAAGTTCCTGGAGGAAAGGTCCATAAACCATTATTAAGAAGGGATCCAGGAAATCAATGCTTGACCCAATACAAGCATTGCAGAACCTGTGTCTTTTGGGGTAACTGCTAGGTACGTATGACCTTGATTGGCCACTGTTGGAAACAGGATACTGGGCTTGATGGACCTTGGTCTGAGCCAATATGGCATATCTTATGTTCACAAGATTATAAAGCCAATTAGAAAGCCTCAACCAATAATGCTATAACCAAAAGAGAGACTTAATCACTTAAACAAAGTGTGACATTTAAATCAAAAGCCTACGAGTGAAAGCCTCAGCAGAAACTCACTGACCAAAATTAGTCAGGAGTACTCAAAACATCAATGGCCAACACTCGTAATTTATAACAATCCTCAAACATGGACCACATTCAATAAAACATTTCAATGTATCCTATTACAAACATCAAAACTGCTGACTATAGCTCCAAATTTCACCCGGTTCATGAGTGAGGAAGATTGAATACCCCGACGCCTTTCTCAAGACATCTTAAAATGAGCGTTTCGCTACCGCTGTCTCAAGGGGTTCAATTCTGAAAAATAAATAAAAAACATACAGCGCTTTAAGCAAGTGTCACATCACACGAAAAAAATAAAAAACAGAAGAAAAAAGCTCCAAACCACACTGCAGCAGGAAACAACAGGCTTACCCAGGAATGAGGAAACAACAAACGCCGACAAAAAACAACCGTCAGCTCACTCAACAGCCATCATTCCAAAGTTCTTCTCCAACACCATGGGAACTTCCGGTCACATGATTTAAAGCCAAAATCAACTACCCGAATGACCTATCACAACTGTGGCAAGAAAGCCTAATCAAAATGCGGGCTAGCAATAATCTTAAAAAATCACTGCACATAATAAACTAAACACATGCTCCCCATTCCATGCATGAATTTAAACCAAAGGGGCACACCGTGTTTAAGCGGAATATCCACCACTGTTCTTTATACACAAGAAATTGGTCCCGAGACATGCCCTTAGAGCCAGACCGAACATGTTGTATGGCAAAGCATTTAAGATCTTTAAAACCGTGATGCAACGCCAAGCAATGCTCAACCATAGGAGCTTCACGCCGTTGACAATGGAGCTTACTCTTATGCTCAATCAATCGAATCCGAAATTTACGCGTTGTCTTGCCTATGTAGAGCAATCTGCATGGGCAAAAAATGCCATAAATGACAAAATCAGAATTACAAGAGGTATTGTCCTTCAATTCTATCACTAAACCATTATAATTAAAACTCTCTGTTTCCCACATCACCTCACAAAAAGAACACATACCACATCTTTTGTGTCCACCAGAAACAGAAGTAAGGGAAATCAAAGGTCTTAATGAAGAAGGTCCTTCTTCATTAAGACCTTTGATTTCCCTTACTTCTGTTTCTGGTGGACACAAAAGATGTGGTATGTGTTCTTTTTGTGAACTTTGGAATGATGGCTGTTGAGTGAGCTGACGGTTGTTTTTTGTCGGCGTTTGTTGTTTCCTCATTCCTGGGTAAGCCTGTTGTTTCCTGCTGCAGTGTGGTTTGGAGCTTTTTTCTTCTGTTTTTTATTTTTTCGTGTGATGTGACACTTGCTTAAAGCGCTGTATGTTTTTTATTTATTTTTCAGAATTGAACCCCTTGAGACAGCGGTAGCGAAACGCTCATTTTAAGATGTCTTGAGAAAGGCGTCGGGGTATTCAATCTTCCTCACTCATGAACCGGGTGAAATTTGGAGCTATAGTCAGCAGTTTTGATGTTTGTAATAGGATACATTGAAATGTTTTATTGAATGTGGTCCATGTTTGAGGATTGTTATAAATTACGAGTGTTGGCCATTGATGTTTTGAGTACTCCTGACTAATTTTGGTCAGTGAGTTTCTGCTGAGGCTTTCACTCGTAGGCTTTTGATTTAAATGTCACACTTTGTTTAAGTGATTAAGTCTCTCTTTTGGTTATATCTTATGTTCATACACACACACACATGCATGCACACCTTGATACCTCTCATGACACATCCAGACATAGACACATATATGTCATAGGAGGAGAGGAGTGGTCTAGTGGTTGGGGCAAGTTACCTCAGGCCGGAAGGTCGGGGGTTCAAATCCCACTAGAGGACAGCAACTTTGGGCCGGAAGGACTGGGGTTTCTAGTCCCACAGGTGCTCCTTGTGGTCTTGGGCAAGCCACTTAACCCTCCATTGTCCATGTTCCCTGTAAAATAGTTATCTCCAAGTTATAATGCCCCTGTTCAATGTAATTTCAGTTTGTTCAATGTAAACCACCTTGATATCATGAAAGGCAGTATATAAGAAATGTTAAATATACAGACATGCACACATGCCCCCCACACACACACATGACATCCCTCCTGATACATACAAAGGCATTCATATGCAGGCACCCCCCTCTCTTTTTCTGATCTTTGCCCCTTTATCAAAACCACTTTCACACAGATCGTGCCCCAGCTGAGGCATTCTGTCAGATGGCACGGCCTTTAATTTGCTCTGCCCTCTTGTTTCTGTTGTCTTCTGCTTAATCATTTTTTTCCATATCATCCCCCCAATCCAGTCTGGGGAAAATAGTGGGTTTTCCTCCTCCAACAGCTGCTGAGGACTGAGCATGACAGGATTCTGACACCACAGTACAACAGCTTCCTCTTCAGCTCCAGAATCCAGTATTCTCAGTCCTCAGAAGCTCTTCTGGAGGGAGGCTTCTCTTCTCTGAAAAACTTCTATTCTGAGCTTTCCTAAAGGTGATTTTATGGTGTGTTTTGAGAGAGAAGTGAACATAGCAGAAATAATTACATTGCAACTATTGGGTGCTGGGTTCACTCCATAGCCTGTTGGCGTGGTGGGCTGACAGAGTGGCAGGGCCTGTCGCCAACTGCCAGGATCTTTGGATGGGTCTGGTGGAGCCCCCAGGGTCTAATAACCTAGTAGTCCAGGTTCCCTCTCCCCCTTCCCCTCCAGCTGGACTACCCATAGATGTTGTCTAGGTTGCTGGGCTTAAGTGATTGTGCTGAAACTATACCTTACCTCAGGGTAAAGTGTGTTTACTTAAAAAAAACAAAACTCTGTGTGGACAGCAAGACCAGGCACTATCACAGTGCAGGGTTAAGTCCCTATGGATAGATAGGGGCTCTCAGTCATTGGGCATTGCAGTGGTTCGTGCATATGTTTGGCTCTCCATACGGTCTGGCCTACTCCTGCCCTCCATGTCGGAGGTCTTCCGGGGTTTCATATGCTGGCAGTTTCCTCACTTTGCCATAGCGTGTGGAAGCAGCTGTGGCTTACAGCAGCACTGTTTTTGTTGGGTATGTCTCCGTTCTTTGCGGTTGCTGGAGCAGGGATTTGGAGATGCAGGATGCAGGGGAGCTATCAGTGCAGGCAGACTCTGTGCCTGCGGGAGCAAATTTGCGGGAAACTGCCATCTTCAGTCAGGCAGCCATTTTGTCAGATCCAGAGACTGTGCAAGGCAAGGCCAAAACTAAAAGTCTACTGCCTGAAAATGAAGCAGGCTGAAGCTCCATCCCAGGCAAAGACCCTTTCCCTATCACCAGTGCAGGTACTAAAGGAGGGCTCCCTAGAAACCGGGGAGCCTCCAGTTGAGAGGAAAGGGGGAAGGATTTGTGGAGAGGAGCAGGATTCTCCACAATTGCAGACCTCGGAGGAGCTGGGGGAGGGTTCCTCCGATCTCTGGAGTGAGTCAATGATGATGGACCTGGAGGAAGGGGAGGTTCCTCCAGGGGATGATCTAAATGTTTTTAGGCAGTTTCATAGAGAAGAACTGGCTCTGCTAATAAGCCATTCCCTAGCGGCCCTTAACATAGCGGCACCACCAGCAGTATCAGAGGAGTCCTTGGAAGATCCCTTGCTACAGGGGTTTAAGAGTTCTCAGGTGTTTTCCTATGCATAGGGTGATTAAGAAAATGATCGTCAGAGTGGGAAGTGCCTTGGGTGGGGGGAGGGGGACAGGCAGTGAGCTGCTTGTATCCCATTTCAGGAAGATAAGGAGCTCCTGAAGATGCCCAAAGTGGACGCGCTGGTGATGGCAGTGACAAGAAAGGCGACTATGCAGGTCAAAGGGGGTGTGACCCTAAAGGACCTTTAAGTCTGGAGGCTGGAGTCCCTATTGAAGTAGGCATTTGATACTAGTGCCCTGACTTTGCAAGCATCCATTTGTGGGGCCTATGTGACAAGGGCGTCCATTCACTGGCTGCAAGCTTTGGCAGTGGGAGAGACGGAACAGGCTTTGGCATCAGAAGGAACCAAGTTGGAGTCTGCATCAGCGTACCTGGCAGATGCCTTTTATGATATGGTACGGGCCACGGCCAAGACTATGGCCTTGAATTATTGCTGCCTCTGGCTATACAATTGGTCTGCGGATGTGTCCTCCAAGACCTGGCTTAGCAAACTGCCCTTCAAGGGATAACTCCTCTTTGGGAAGGCCTTGGGCAAGTTAAGGATTTAAGTGACACCAAGGGCAGCAGGCTATCTGAGGATCGGCCGATGGGCCCTAAGCGGGCACCACCTCAGCAGGAGCAGCCTAGAGATTATTGCAGATTTCGGCAGTTGGTACTCTTCCGTTCAGCAGGACCAATTTGTCCATTGAGGGCCAGGCTTATGAGGCTATCAGGGGGCCGGTAGGGGATTTTCCTCCTCTCCACCAGCAGCCTCTAAAAAGACGCAATGAAGCTAGGTCGGCCCAGACAGAGTTGTTGCCAGTAGGAGGTCGTTGCAACTGTTTTATTCCTCCTGGGCCACAATCGCAACCGACCAGAGGCTGCTGGAGATCATTCAGCAGGTTTGATGCCTCGGCAAAGGGGGGTCGCACAGTCAAACCAACAAGGCTGCAGCTGATACTCAATTTATTTTGTGGTGCCAAAGAAAGAGGGGTCCTTTCGGCCCATTCTGGATCTCAAGCATGTGAATCGAGCGTTCAAAGGGCCTCACTTTCAGAAGGAGACTGTGAGTTCTGTCATTCTTGCAGTGAGACGAGGGGAATTTCTCAAAGCCCTAGATCTCATGGAGGCTTATCTGCATATTCTGATACAGCTGGATCATCAGCAATACCTGTGCTTTGCGGTGCCCGAAGGGCATTATCAGTTTCATGCCCTACTCTCAGATCTCGCCACCACGCCTCGTACCTTTTACAAAGGTTATGGTGGTGATGGTGGCAGCGGCTCTGCAAAAGGAAGGGAGCTTGGTGCAGTCCAACCTGGACAACTGGTTGATCTGATCAAAGATGAGGCGCTGTCTGCCACCAGTAGGGTGGTCAAGTTTCTCCAAAGTCAGGCCTTACTGAAGCACTGATCATCCCAGATGCAACCATTGTCTGTGAAGCTGCGATGTCTGGCGGCGATACGAGAGTCGCGCGTGGTGGTTGGAATTCAACCATCTGGTGGCTGGGATGCCTTTGGAGCTGCTGCATTGGTGAGTCTCAGGCTATCCAGTTGGGGGGCACATTGCCAGGCATAAATCAGTCCCCACAGGAGAGTACTTGGTCCATCAGTTGTTTGGAAATGTGGGCGGTATTTCTAGCGCTGCAGCACTTTCAGCCCTTGGTTCAGGGGGAGATGGTGAGAGTGTTTTCCGACAACACCACTACCGTGGCCTATACCAACAGGCAGGGGGACATGGGAAGTGCTACTCTCCTGGAAGAAGTTCAACCCTTACTGATGTGGGCTGAGAAACATCTAGTGGCCCTCTCCGCAGTGCATGTTGTGGGCAAGGAGAACATTCAGGCGGACTACCTCAGTTGCCATTACTTGGATCAGGGTGAATGGAAGCTGAATGCATCAGTGTTTCATGACATTACGCTGTGATGGAGGGTGCCTGTGATGGCTATAATGTCGACCGTTGCCATTGTCAAGGCAGCACAGTTTTACGGCTGGCAAAAGGAACACAGAGGGCCATGACGCTCTCGCGCAGCAGTAGCTCTCCAAAGGTCTGCTGTACATGTTTCTGCCCTGGGCTCTCATAGGCAGGTTAGTGCAGTGCATAGAGGCCCACAGGGGGTAGGTGATACTCATAGCACCGGACTGGCCACGTAGACTGATATGCTGATCTCTGCAGGCTCCTCATTTGCCAAGCCTTGGTGGCTCCAGGACGGGGTCAACCTGTTAGCGCAGGGACAGATTCTGATTCCACAAGTTGATCAGTTCTTGCTTACAGTCTGGCTATTGAGCGGATGCAGCTGAGACATAAGGGCTACTCGGCATCAGTAATTGTAACTATGCTGAAGGCCTGGAAGAGGTCTATCTCCTTGGCTTACGTGCATGTGTGGCCCTTGATGGCTTCCCTTCTAGAAATTTTGTCCTTTCTCCAAGAAGGGCTGGAGAAGAGATTGGTGCTCAGTTCTCTGAAGGTGCAGGTCGCGGCAAATGCTACGTATTGGGGACCCATTCAGGGCTTCTCTCTGGTGTCGCTTCCCGATATGGTGCACTTCCTCTGTGCAGCGAAGCAAGTTTGTCTGCCATTGAGATCAGTGGTGCCACCCTGGAACCTCCAATTTTGTTCTGTTGGCACTGTCCAAATCTCCATTTAAGCCTTTGAAGGAGATTTCTCTGAAGTGTCTGACGTTACTGTGTTCCTGGTGGCCATGTGCTCGGTGAGGCGAGTGTCTGAATTATAGGAGTTTTTCGTGATTTCCAAGGAGGTGGTGGTGCTGAGACTGGTGCTATCCTTTCTGCTCAAAGTGGTTTCCAGTTTTCATTTGAATCGGATGGTGTCTCTGCTGGCCTTCCGAGGACTGGGGGATGCGGCAAAGGAGAAACAATTGCATAAACTGGATGTGTGCAGGGTGCTCCTGCAATACCTTAGGTGTATGGCTCCTCTGCGGCAGTCCGACAGTCTTATTTTGTTTGGAGGGTCATGGAAAGGAGAAGCAGCCTCAAAGGCATCAGTTGCGCACTAGATGAAGGAGGCGATCGTCTGTGTATGTGTGTAAAGGCAAGCCTATGTCGGGAGGCTTGAGAGCCCACTCCACTAGGGCTCAGACTGCTTCCTGGACAGAGCATAGTTTGGTGTCACCGGTGGAGATCCTGTAGGGCAGCAATCTGGTGGTCACTCCTATACTTTCACGCATCATTACTGTCTCGATTGTACAGTTGGTAGCGGATGTGCGTTTTGGGACTTCAGTGCTCCAGGCAGTAATCATGGGCCTGCCCAGATTTAGGTATTGCTCTGGTACATCCCACTCTTTTCCCGGACTGTACTGGAGGAATGATATGGAAGGTGACATTAAATCTTACCTGCTAATTGTTCTGAGTCCCTCCCAGTCCAGTCCGGTTCCTGCCTGGACTATAATGGCTGCTTGGCGTGAGCTGAAGAGGGAGCTCTTGTACTGTGATGTTGGAATCCTGTCATGCTCAGTCTTCAGCTGCTGTTAGAGGAGGAAACCCCACTCTTTTTTCCCCGAACTGGACTGGAGGGACTCAAAGAAAGACAATTTGCAGGTAAGGCCTAATTTCACCATTTTATCCTTCTAGGGCTGTAGCAAGGACTCTGCAGGTAGTGTAACTGCACAGGACACATGTATGGAAGGGGCGCTGACGACATCACAGGGGCTGTGTGCAGCTGGGGGGGGGGGGTGCACCAACTTCATGAGTGTCTCACAGGGTGCATTTCTAGCCTGCTGTGGCCCTGCTCACCTCTTCTTCCCTCTCTCATGCTCATTGTCTCTACAGTATTTTAACACTTGTCCATCTTGCCTCCTCATTCCCCCAGTTCTTTCTGAAGATTCTCCTTCAGTGTTTTTTCATTGATGCAGATTGATGTCATTTCTTCTGAAGTTTTTACCCATATACCACTTCCATCTGTTTCCTCTCAAAACTCAACTGCTTCCTTTTTATCAATCAACTAATGATCTGTCAGTCAGTTTCTCAAACTTATTCATGTCATGGCTCCTCTTGACTGTCTACTCGCTTTTTTCCCTCTAGCCCTTTACTTACATTCTTGCACTTTTTAGCTCCTTGCTTTGAGGAGATCTGCCGAAGGGTTTTCCCCATTTTTCTATGTATGAGAAAAACTGATAAGAGAACATGAGCCAAGATGTACTAATCTCGCATCATTCTTACAAAGATGCCGCTATTCACCTTACTCTTAAGAAGTTGCTTTTTAGGTGCCATTGCCCTATTTATCTACATCTGTCCCTTTTCCAAAATACAAGGATGTGCTTACCCCATCAATTCCAAGGTTATCTCTCACCCATTTTTCTTCCACCCACTTAAGTTGCCTTCCATACCATGACAGATGGATCATCACCTCACCTCTTATCTAAATGGTCACTCATTACTGCTCATCCTTCTTGATCTGCTGTTCTTAGTAAGTGTTCCCCTATTGGTATTTTGAGTGTCGCTCACAACTGGTTCTCATCTTCAGCTGTTCTTATTCAGTTTGAATGATTCTAAATCTGATACCTCTCCTTTGTCAGTCAGCGTTCCCCCAGAGTTTTCTTCAGTCCTGGTCACATGTCCCCAGTTATGGGTGCATCCATCTCTATTTTGCTAATGACGCTGAATATTTCTTTTACTTTCATTTGAGACACGGTTTCCCTTTTTCCATGTCTCCACAGTTTTCATGAATGTGTTCCTATTTTCTGTCCTTGAATGGTTTCCTTCCAAGCTTCTGTCTACTGTTTTCTCCTCTTGGTTTTCTCTCTTAGAGGTTAGCACGTTCCTGCAAGAGTATTTGCAAAATCTGTTCCTTTCCTTCCTGTAACAGCTGTGCCATGTTCTGTTCAGATCATTGCTTGACTACTGCAGTGCTGAACTTTTTTTTTTTTTTAAGTGCCATCAAGTCAGTGTTGACTCATAGTGACCCAGCTACCTCTGGGTTGTCTTGGCAATGTATTACTGGAAGTAGATTGCCAGCCTTTTCTTCCGAGGCAACGGAGAGTGCCAGTGGGAATCGAACCCTTGATCTTCTGGGTACTAGGCAGTTGCTCTAACCACTAGGCTACTCCTCCATTCCAGTGCTGAACTTACTGGCCTTCAAAACACTTATCAGCTAAATATTTCAGCACTCCATAGCTTGTTTGCTTTCTTTTCAATTTCCCTACTATTCTTATGCCTTTCTCTTAATTGCATCACTGCTTTGATACCTGGTAAATTTCAATGTTACTTCAGGGTTCTTGTATTTAAGATCTGCATGACCTTTCTCTGCCCTAACTTCTGTTTAGGCTGTGCTATCACCATCCCTCAAACTGATTTATGCTTACTATTGCATGTACTAGTCAGTCCTGCCATTTTTTTCTACTTTCTCAGAATTAGCCACCTACATCCTGGAATTCATGTCTCATGGTATCCAGGAACTACCAAATCCAATTACAGTATGTTGAAATCAAAACCAAAACCTCATCTTTTTCAAATGGTCATTTCCTGACACTTGTGTGTCTTCATCTTAATTGTACCATTGTTCCTTAACTTGGGATTATTGTAAGGTGGCTGGAGCAGGACACCCATGCTGTATAAATGCAGAAGAGAAATAAAAATAGTCATATTTTCTGCATCGGGTTTCTCCACATATTAACCACTCTTTGTAGTACTCTTTGAAGCTGTCACAGCTTGTAACTCCAGAGATCTACTGAGGCCAAGTTATTTAGCCTGGTATTTAAATAGCTTTTTTGTACTTGGGAGACAGCAGGCTTTTATTCCATTTTGTGTCTTTGGGGAAAATGTTTAGTATATCTGGTCCTTTAGTTTGTTTCTGAATGGGAGCTGCTCTTTCCTCTTTGCAAAGGCTGCCGAATTTTGTAAGTGGGACACTCAAGTTGTGATTTCCATCATTGTACTATATGGAATGGCCCTAAAAAAATGGGTGCAAGTATCCTCCAAGAAACAGGAACACAAAATTGTGATTTGGACTTCTGCCTTTGTACTGTACCCTTTTTCGCAACCCTAAACACTTGCCATTCTGAATGAAGGCTTGGGAGGCAAATTGTGGATATGAAAGTCCATGAACATAATTATTGGATCGTTTTTGTCAGTCTCAAATCCCGACATGACTTAAAGGACCAGCTAAGAAAATATGTACAAGTTTGTGGATAATGAGAACTATTTTCAAGGGCATTTACATGGCAAAAAATCTATCTGGGTGGAATATGACTAGTTCTGAAACTTGCACCAACCCCCCCCCCCCAATGGAAAATATAAAGTAGGTGTGCTGTGTTGCAATGTACATTCTTATGCTGCAGTTAAGGGATGATTTATGAGGGAGTGTGTTGGTTTAAATCAGAAAATAACATGCATAGATTTTTAAATACAGATAAATCCTACCCACAAAGAAATTGTCAAAGGGAAGGCATTGTGAAATTAGGTACAAGGTCCACAAGTATCTACTCATCTGTATTTTTTCCAAAGTACGTGGTCTTTTTAATATATTTGCTTGCAGCATGCTGAAAGTAACTTAATTCCTACAAAGTGATTTGGGTTGTTCAGGTTAGTGTCAGTCCTTGGCCATCTGATCAGAGCAGTTGTCTCTTGTACCCTTTTATTCTTTTAACTTTAAATTGTGCCTCATGATTCATTCCTCTTCCTTCTCTTGCTTTGAATGGCTTCTGGATACCAGAAGCTTGAACCCTAGGGATAATCCTAGAAAATCTGAATGTTGGCAGTTTTTGGAGGCTTGCATATTCGAGGCTTAGTTGGACTTCTGTTGTATGAGCAAGACTGTTCTCATTATCCCTGGTACCTCTCAGCCCCTAGCAGATGATTTACCGAAAGCTGCTATCACTTAACGTGTATGTTAATCCCTTTTTAGAGGCAGAGAGGAAGTTCACAAAACGGAAGGAAGATACACATCAATACCTTTTACTACTTTCAGACATGCATTAATGATCATTCTCTGTCAACACTTTGCTAAATGCACACGATCTATTCCCTTGAGTCAGTCTGGATATGCTGCCAAAGGGCTGTTGCCATGAATGGACTATACAAATGACAAATGATTAAAATGGTTGTGGCATTGTCTTTATTTGCAGATTAGTGGATGTACATAGGCACAGTAAATGTGAGACCTCATTTTCTTGATCAAAATCCTCATTAGTGCCGTTCACATTATTGGGGCTGCGTATGCCTTGTAGCGGTCTACAAATAAGTAGCAGTGCTGTAGCAGAAAACTTGGATCCATATTGAAAACTGGGTGTCCTAAATAATGATGATTCTATGAAACTCTGACTTATTGTTGTGGGTTTAAAAAATTAGACTATTGTATTGGAGGCTTACAGCCCATTTGGAGCTGTGTGATAATTTAAGGGGTCTTATTTTTGAAGTTCTTATTTGATTTTTTTTTTTGTAACTTTATGCCCCAGGTTTATATGTATGTACTATGCTCTTAGGGCTTCATATGTATGTTGATGGATTTTTTTCTATTTCTGATGCAGTTTATTGTATTTTCATAGGCTTGTTTATGTGAATTGTTATAATCCACTCTGAGCTTGCACACCCAGCCTCTTGAGCACTCTCTCCTTTTCTTTACCATCCACCCACTTCATTTCCTCCCCATTCCTGACCCACAAATGACAACACACATGTAACTGGTGAACAGAGCATGGTCGCAGCTTTATTAACACAACTTCATTTAGAGCTCACCCGAGCCAACAATAACTCATTACAATGAACATTTTCCAAACATAACCCCTAACCGGACAATGCCCCCCACCAGTCAGATTATTAGCAAAGTGATGCATCATCCTCTCTCATACCACCCCCCCACACCGCCAACCTTGCCATATTAGAAAAGGCCCGCCCCCCTCCTCCCTGATCTGGATGAAAATACCCACTGAGATCTCCACCTACCACCCCCTCCGGGAGCTAAGCTGCTTTACTCGCTCACACCAGCCATTAGGCCCTGCTGTGACAGCGTCTGTTGGCTTGGGACCTTGCCATTAGCGCAAGGTAGTGTTACTGTCCTTGTGCCGCCGCTCCCCCCCCCCCATGAAGTTAGCTGCAATCAGTACTGACCCGTTGGGGTAACTGCTTCCAATGCCTCCTGCCAGTCATTCAATAGGTGATCTTGCCCTAATGACGACAGGTGAACCCTATCTGTGCGATTTATAAACCCACACAACCCACATCTGCCTAAGTGTGCTGCACTTAGATCCCTCCGATCTCCATGACCTACTGCCCAGTCTGCCGATTTAATCTTCATCAGACCCTGATATCATCTATGCTGGGATTGGCAAGATGGCCATGGAATAATAATGGACCACACTATAATCATACCCAGAAACAATGAACATATAGCAGTAATGTCCCGTTGCACTGCTCAAATGAGCTGTTTACAAGTCCATCTGGCAAGGTCATTGCCTCCCAAATATATAAGAAGTCCAGTGGGCCGGCAATGCTGCCTAGCCTGATATCGTACCAGCGGCAGCAATTGACACCACCACATCCCACGCTTGCCCAGCCATTCCAGCTGTATGCCTGCTGGTGCCAGCCCAAGATGAGGGTCCAAAGGTCGCACAGAGGCCTATCACCCAACACAGTACACAAAGAAATGGCCCAATATCCATCATCTATAAAAGAACAAATCTGGCTGCCATCTGCAAAACAACAAAGCCCTTTATTCACATTCCATCCCCCTTCCCCCACCCACCAAACGTATCCTTTCCTATTTAACCTTCGTCCTGCTCTCATTCATCCTGCGGGTGCACGTAGCCTGCATACGCCCCTGAATGCCACCTGCCAATCTGTCAAATCACTGCCTCACCGAGCCCTGTTGCCACAGCACTGGTAGCAGCCCCTATTCAAAATGGAACCGCGTTAGTGGATGTGAATCTTCATGCTGCAACAGCAAGCCCTCTGATGCAGGTTGCTATTCCAAGTAAGCCTGCAAAGTCTGCACTGGACAGGTGGGCAACCTCCCTGCCCTACAGAGCACAGCCCCCCCCACCATCCTGATCTCTTAGACCGGGTTAGAAAAATAAGTACCTGTGCCTGCCCGACAACCACGTGTTTCCTTTCCAAACTCCCTAAAGCGCTCACCTTTCCGGAGCGCAGGACTAACTCACTAACCCGAAATGCCCCAAAAAATGCAAGCATAAAGACTGCCCGGAACAATGCCTCATAAGCCGAAGCTGTGACTGTCGGCAAAGCCATCCATATATGGACTAACAATTCATGAGACACCGGGCACCTGTGTCCTGCTGTACACCAGTCCTGCTGTACCAGGGACCCCCTTTCCAAGCCTGCGAGCAGATACCAGACCAGATATGAGGCCCGTGGATTCTCCCAACCTTTACTGAAAAAGGAAAACCCCGCCAATGGCAACCTAACTGCTGCCTTGGGCCACCCCACAGCTTTGGCCCAGAAAATAAACAATCTGAGCAGTTCGTAGGGGACCTTATCTCCACACCAACTCATATCTGTAATAGTCACCCACCTTCCTATATCCTCGAGATGTGGAGGTATAGCCTACTGGTTAATGCAGTGTCTCCCTAAGCTGGGACAAGAGTTCAATTCCCACTTGTCCATTTTGAGTGAAGGAGTAGCCTAGTGGCTAGAGCAATAGCCTAGTACCCAGGAGATCTGGGTTTGATGCCCACTTGGCATACCTAGGGCAAGTCATTGATAACGTGAGGAGGGATCTAGCTAAGCTTGAAGAATGGTCTAGAATTTAGCAGCTGTGATTTAATAATAAAAATGCAAGGTCATGCCTTTAGGCTGCAGCAATCCAAGGGAGCGATAGGGGGTGAATTACTTCTGTCCACAAAAGAAAAAATTATTTATGCATAAAAGCTTCAGGTGAACTGGAAGGAGAGAGGTGCTGTCTCTAATTGCAGCTCATTTATTTGTGACATTCTTTGTCTTGAGATTGTAAGCTCTGAGTAGGGACTGTCTTTTACATCTGTATGTAACAGTGCTAGATATGCCCTGTAGCATTATACAATCAGGTCTGAAGAAAATACTGACATGGAGTGACTTTGGTAATTTTTTGTCTTGACTCCATTCCCCCCCCCCCCCCCGGGTTTTTTTTTTTTTTGTTTGTGTTTTTTGTTTAGGAGATTGGAACACTTGTTTTCTGGGACAATAGCTTTATTTGCTTACCTTTTGTCCAAGTGTGGAGAAGGGGTGGAAGGAGAGAGCTCCACTCACTCGCAGAGTTACGGGCACAATAAAGCGTGCACTTGCACACTCCCAGAAAGTAGTTCAGAGAGAACACTGGATTGCCCATCATAGAGTTTACATAATAGTCGGGGATGTCACCTTACACTCGGTGTATCCTTAAACCTAGAGCTAGGAACTGCAAGGGTATAACTGGAATACCTCATACTACAAAGCCGCCTTCTCCTGCCACTAATGGATAAAAGATGCAGGGCTTGTATCTTGGTTTCACAGTTCGTGTATTTTATGTTTATATAAAATATGTTGTATCAATCAGGGCAATGTTGCCTGTAAAGATGATGGAAGGATTGGTAGTTGAGAAGACCCTATTTAAGTCACGGCTGGCTATGGTGTGAGTCGTGCTCTGGTCTTTGCTCCCCTCCCCCTTCCCAAAAGTAAGGGGCTTTCTTGCAGTCTCATTCATGTTTGGTTTTTTGTTTTTTGAGGTATGAAAGCAGTGATAGGCAAGGCAGGTGGGGCTGTGTGCTATTTGTACGTAAGCACCTCACTTCCATAATGTCAGATCCAACTTGGAGCTCCCAGCCCTCAACACACTGTGTCCCAGGCAACAGCCCTGCTCATCATACCCTAAATCTGGGCCCTGCTCTTTTTCTGAAAATTAGTCACAGCACAATGCTGAAGAGAAATAGTTGCTTAGGGTTTTACTTACCCTCCAAATGAACAGCTGTATTAATTGTATAATGGCAGCATATGTATGAAGTTAAAGTGGGTATCTATTTTATAAAGACACATAGATGCTTATGTACCCCTATAAAATACTGGGGCAAAAGTAACAGACATTGTATGTGAATATTTTATAAACACATTTAAGACATGACTGTCTAGGCTCTGCCCAAACCACACCCATAAAATTAGTACCACCTTGACACACTGCATACACATGTAGCCCCAAGGGAATTTTATAAGAGGCCTTCTGCATAGGAAAAATAAATTAGAAAATTATCCCTTTATGTACAAAGTACATTGCAAAGCATTTCACAGATCACAATTGAATATGGGTTTGAGCTACAAGGCAAAATCAAAGGGAAGATTATAAAAAAGTAGAGTGATTAGTCTAAGGCCACAGAGGAGAATCCCATAGTGCAGATGTGGCTGAACCTGGGGTCTCATTTTTAGGTGTGTTGCACCCTAGCGATAGCACCTATTGTGGAGCCTCCAACCCTGTGCATGCTTTTTCTGTTTCTCCGCACATATAGGTGCATTTGTACAAACACTGCTATGTTACAATGAATGGACTCGCCCAGTCTGCTGCCAGGGATCCCATCCACCGCTGGCAGCGACATACTGAGAGGCCGTGGCTTTGTTCTGAATTGGTGCTGCCTTCAGGCAGTGGTCCTATGGGAGTAGTTTGGGGGGGCATTGCCTCCCCCCAAATGAACTGGCTCTCATGCCAAAACAGCTACAGCCTGTTTCCCCCACCCCACACCCATGACACCACCGCCACTGTTTTCTCTGTGTCTGCAACGGCAGCCTCTGATAAAAAGAAAAATCCCTGCAGGCTCTCCTGCACTGAGCATGCTGGTCTGGTCCCGCCCCCTCTCTAATGCATGGGAGGGTTCTCTTTAAGTCAGAGACTGGCATGCAGACACAGTTTAAAAAAAAAAAAAGGGGGGGTGGAAGTGGAATGGCTGGAAAGAAAATGCTGGGCAAAGTTGGATATGGAGGGGGGGTTAGAGGACTTGTGATGAATAGGAAGTGTGGAGAAGATGGCACAGGACAGATGCTACGGAGGGGGGGAGGGGGTGGAAGGGGGATGCAGGACATAGGTGGTGGGCAAATGCTGGACATGGGGTGGAGAGCAGAGGCCAGATGTTGGGTAGGGATCATAAAGGGATGGAGGGCAGATGGCTGTTGAACACAGGGTCATAGGGTGATTAAATGGCAGATGCTGGGTACGAAGTGGGGGAGTGAAGGATAGATGCTGTACAATGGGGTAAGAGAGAGAGAGAAGATGCTGGACCTGGAGAGAGAGAGTGAATATTGGACATGAGAGGCATGAGATTGAGGAGAAGGGGTAGACGAGACAAGGCAAGAGAGAAAGGGGATAGATGCTGAACACAGGGAGAGGGTGTAAGAGGAAAAGAGTTAGACTGGAGAATAAATGTCTGGGGAAGGACAGATGGAGTTAGGGCTGTGTTTAAGGTTGAAAAGTGATAGGATACAACAGTAAAAAGAGGGAGATTGAGAACCAGGTATAAAAAGGAGAAATGAAATCTGAGTTGATTTAAAGAGAAAAATAAATGTGTGAAAACGAAGGATCAACATCCAAGCTGGATGTAGGGAAGCAAGTGAAGACAGGAGAGAAGTGGCAGGAGGATTACAGACTCTGGAAAAGAGTTAAGAGGAGACAGGACGCAGAAACTAGATTACTGAGACAAAGGCAATTAGAAAAATAAAATTGCTAGACAGTAAAGGTAAAGAATTTTCCATTTGATGACTGGAATATGTCGGTTTTTAGATTTTATTATATACCATATTTATATTTTGCACAGTATGGGGGAAATGCATCACTTTCTATTTCTTGGGTTGCACTACATGCAGAGACTAGCTTGTTGGAGTTTCAATTTAAATTTTTTCTACGTATTTCTATTTTCAGTTTGTTATAATTTATTCTGTACTTGGTGAGGGGTCTAACTGTGTTCTGCCTTTGTGACTGAGACCATGTGTTCTGTTAGCTTGAAGTTTCTCTGTAGGATCTGTAGTAATTTGACTTTTTCAGTTTTCTTAATAGGTGTAAGGACGTTCTAAGGCCCACTGCAAAATGTATTGTGCTCTTTTGTGGGTAGGCTCCTTATTGTGTTAATTTTAGAAGCTGATGTCATCATGGTATGGTAGATTTGCTTTATAGGTCTTCCGTGACTTTTGTAAGGTTTTGCTAGTTCACAATCTGCCTGGTACTGGAGAGGCTGTTTAATAAGATGACAACAGAATCAGAATTATTTTTTCTTTTATGCTGGGTTCTATGATGAAATGTCCTAGTTCTATTTTGTGTCCAACAAAATCCCTCCAACAGTAGGTGCACAGCAGATGCTCAAAACTTGTCCAAATCTTTTTTTAAAACCAGTTCCACTAACATCTTTTACTACATCCTCCACTAACAAATTCCAGAGTTTGATTACACATTCAGTGAAAAAATATCTCCAGGAACAAGCAGGAATGTAGTCTTCACATATGGTATCGTCGGTACCGACGGAGCCTGCGCAGAAACGCTCCCCAGCGTCCAATAGGAAAGCTTTTGGGAGACTGCCTTCCCGCCTTTCCCAACTGTCCTTCTCCAGTTCTTCGTTTTTCCGCAGAGCAGACAGGTCGCACATCCTGTCACCGCAGAAAATAATTCCCTTCTATTCTTCTTTTTTGTGGTCGCGTCTGCCTTCCTTCGATGCTATACCAGTACCATCGGTTCTTCTTTCTTTCTTTAAAAAAAAAAAACAAAACCTTTCTTCTGGAGTCTTTTTCCAGTTATTTTCTCATCGGGTGCCACGTGCCATGTTGGGCACTAGGCCCAACTTTTTCCTTTAAAATGGAAAAACCCGCTTCGGGTTTTAAAGTGTTCCAAGTGTGACAGTACCATCTCTGTCACTGACACCCATGAGTGGTGCCTCAAATGTTTAGGTCCTGACCACTCTATTTCGGAGTGTGTTGCCTGTGGGATGATGTTGAAAAGGGGCCGGCAGAACCGAGCTGCTAAACTTAGCACCCTTTTTCCCTCCGATGCAGCCTCTATGGCATCGACGTCTTCCAGGGCTTCATCTTCCTCCCATGGATCTCAGGTAACTAAGCATAAATCTAGCCTGTCCTCAAAGGGTACATCTCCCTCTAAGCATCGAGATGCCTCTGGCATTGCCCTTGAGGGACTTTCACCTGCAAAATTGTCCTGGTGGGAGGCTTCGGCTTCCAAAGCACTAACGGGACTCCAGGATGTTCTCGAGGCCTCAACCTCGGCAGAACTACTGGTGCCATGTTCTGGGGTACAGGCTGCTTCATCCGGTACCGATACCCAAGCATCGGCAGCGTCGATAGACCAGAGATTCTTGGCTATTGAACGCAGTCTGGCGGCTCTTCTCACGGCCTCGAAGCCCCTGAAACCTCTTCAGACAATTCAACCGGTACCGGCTCCATCGACATTGGCAGGTATTTTACCAGGACTGAGTCGTGCTTATCCATCTGGTATCGACAAGTCGGTACCGGACCCCTCCGATGCCGACTTAAATCGGTACCGGTACCGTGCCTTGCACGATCACCCGAATTGGAGATACTTTGAATCCTCAGAGTCTGAAGACTCTGAAAACTCTGCCGATACTAGAGTACTTCTTCCTAAGGATTCTTCTTCTCCTCAGCGTAGGATGTCTCCACCAGATGATATGTCCTTTCAGGATTTTATCTGAGATGTGGCTCGGTCTTTCCATCACAGTGGCTCCTGAAAAAGCGCCTAGGGCAAAGGAATTAGAAATCCTACAATACCCTAAAGCTCCCAAGGAGGCAGCTACCTTACCTATTCATGAGATCTTGCATGATCTCATGTTAAGGATGTGGGAAACTCCTCTTACCACATCTCCTCACTCTCGAAGACTCGACACCATGTATCGAGTTCCTCCTTGTCCTGGGTTTCAGAAGACTCAGCTACCACGCCATTCCATGGTGGTGGAATCAGCTATGAGAAGGATCAAGAGTGCAAAAAGGCATGCATCTAATCCTCCAGGACGTGAGTGTAGGACTCTTGACGCCTTTGGACGTCGAACCTTCCAGGCTTCCATGCTTTCTGCTAGGATCAGTTCCTATATATTATAAATGGGAATGTTCCTTAAGGAGGTCACGGGAGATTTAGAGCTTATGAGCCCTCTCCTTCCTGATAAGAGACGGGATTACCTCGCCCTTGTCAAACATGCTCAGGATGTTTCCAAGTTTGTGAATCGTGCAGCCTTTGACTGCTTTGAGTGCATAAGCAGAACCTCTGCTATTGCCATAGGTGCACGTAGGATTGCCTGGCTCCAGACATCTGACTTGGAACTTTGGGTACAGGATAAACCAGGGAATATTCCTTGCACAGGAGAGAATCTCTTTGGCAAGAATTGGCAGGAAAAAGCTAATGAGAGAGATGCTGACAATATTACTTTGGATAGATTGTCTAAATCTACAGCTGATCCTGCAAGGAAAAAATCCTACAAGAAACCATTCTTCAGTAAGAAGAGGTTTTATCCCTCCTATACCCAGCAGGGGCATCGTTTAGGTCAGTCTGCCCAAAAAGGACAGCAGCAACAACCTAGCCAAAGAAAAACAAAAACTGCTAAGCCTCAACCGGCTCAGCAGACTCAGCCTCCACAGGGCTTTGACTCCTATCTAGAGAACTTTGCCTTCCTGGCCCTGAACAGCCCAGAGCCTTCCACCATTCCAGGAAGGTTATGTCATTTTGCCCCCAGATGGCAAAAAAACAGCAGAAAATTGGACTCTGTCTGTTGTAAGAGAGGGGTACAAGCTTCATTTCCTCAGCATGCCCCCTCCTACAATGGTAAGACAGTTCAATTCTCAGACCTCTCTCAACGACCAGTTGGGTCAATAGGTCACTATGCTTCTTGCCCAAGGGGCAATAGAAGAGGTACCCATTCTCCAACAGGGTACAGGGTTCTACTCCCCCTATTTCCTTATTCCAAAGAAAACAGGAGGACACAGACCCATTTTAGACCTCAGAGAATTGAACAAATTCCTGTTCAAAGAGAAGTTCAAAATGATTTTCTCTGGGAACTCTGCTGCCATACCTTCAGAGTCAGGATTGGCTTTGTTCTCTAGATCTCAAGGATGCTTACACTCATGTTCTCATCCATCCAACTCATCAAAAGTTCCTTCGCTTTCTATTTCAAGGGAAGCACTACCAATACAGGGTTCTTCCTTTTGGCCTGGCCTCGGCACCAAGGGTGTTCACAAAATGCATGACTGTGGTGGCAGCATTTCTTTGCACCCTAGGAATATTCATCTTCCCTTACTTAGATGACTGGCTCATTCGAGCCCCTTCACAGCCAGAGGCCAGGGTTTCTCTCTCGCGCACAATGAGCATCCTTCAGTATTTGGGACTTGTCATAAAATTCCAAAAATTCAACCTTGCTCCCACTCAGTCCCTAGAGTTTATAGGAGCTCTGCTGGATACCAGACAGACAAGGGCCTACCTTCCACAGCCCCGCTGCCTTCGCATTGTGCAGTTAGCTTCCCAAGCAGTGCTAAAACCTCACCTCACTGCTCAGGAAATGTTACAATTACTAGGCCACATGGCATCCACCGTGCATGTGGTTCCTTATGCTCGCCTCCATATGAGGACATCCCAGTGGACTCGGGCGTCAAGTTGCCTGTCAGACAAAATAGCAAACTCAGATCGCCTTATTTTGTCCCTCCAATGGTGGCAATCGCCCCAAAACCTTTTGGTGGGGTCCCCTTTTCAGCAACCTCCACCCCAAGCCACTCTAACAGATGACCCATAGGTGGGTTGGGGAGCCCACATTCAAGGCCTCTCTACCCAGGGTACCTGGACTCCACAGGAGACCTATCTACATATCAATCTCCTGGAACTCAGAGCAAACTTCCTTGCTCTTCGAGTATTCCACACCCAGCTCAGCTACCAGACAGTCCTAGTTCAAACAGACAATCAAGTAGCCATGTTCTATGTGAACAAGCAGGATGGAATGGGCTCTCTGTCGCTATGCAACAAAGCTTTGTGACTATGGGCCCTTGCCAGAGAGCATCAGATTAATCTCCTTGCATTGTATCTTCCAGGCATCCAAAACTCTTGGGCAGACTCGGTCGAGTTCTGCTTCCACACGAGTGGTCTCTCCATGCAGACCAGGTGGCCAAAAGTTTCCAAATTTGGGGAATCCCGGACATAGACCTCTTCGCAAGTCCACTGAATGCCAAATGTCCACGGTTCTGTTCCAGAATTCCGGCTCAGGGTTGTCAGGCCAGGGATGCTTTCCTCCTCCATTGGGGCCAGGATGTCCTTTATGCCTTTCCACCCATTCCCCTCATTCCCAAAATTCTGTTCAAGCTTCAGTGAGACAGAGGTCATATGATTCTCGTAGCTCCACATTGGCCATGGCAAATGTGGTACCCTTTGCTCCTACATCTCTCTCAAGCTCCACCTCTGGAGTTAGGATCTGCTCCAGATCTCCTTTCTCAGGAGGACGGGATGCTGTGACATCCCAATCCCGTCTCTGCATCTCAGGGCCTGGTTGCTGAAAGCCTAGAACTTCATAGTCTTAACCTTTCTCAGCAGGTAAAGGATATCCTTAATGCTTCGAGGAAGCCTTCCACAAGATGCTCTTATGCTTTCAAGTGGAAAAGGTTTACCATATGATGCTCGCAGAAGGGTCTTAACCCTCTTGGAATACCTCTGGAATCATTACTGGAGTATCTCCTTCATTTATCTAATGCAGAGCTTAAGACCAATTCAGTGAGTTCATTTGAGTGCTATTGCAGCTTCTTTCAAGCCTCTAAATGGGCAACCTATTTCCTCTCATCCTCTCATAGCGAGATTTGAGAGGCCGTCTTTTGACTAAGCCTCCCATTAAGCCACCACCGGTGGCATGGGACTTCAATTTGGTTCTTGGGCAGCTTATGAAACCACCTTTTGAACCATTAGCCACTACCTCCTTGAAATTCCTTTCCTGGAAGGTCATCTTTGTTGTTGCAATCACATCAGCACGTCGCATCAGTGAATTGCAAGCATTGGTGGCTGATCCTCCTTATACAAGGTTCCACACTTTATGCCAAAGGTGGTGTCACCTTTTCATTTAAACCAAGTGGTTTACCTTCCTGTATGCTTCCCAAGGCCTCATGCCTCAAATGCAGAAAGGAATCTTCATACTTTGGATTGTAAAAGGGCTCTGGCCTTTTACTTACAAAGGACACAGCAACATAAGTCCTCTCAACTTTTTGTTGCTTTTGATCCTAGTCATTTGGGGCTTCCAGTCTCCAAAAGAACACTGTCCAACTGGATTACACAGTGTATATCTTTTGCCTATGAGAGTAAAAATCTTCCTCTGGAAGGCCATGTCACAGCTCACAATGTGAGAGCCATGGCAGCCTCTATGGCTCATCTTCGTTCTGTGTTTATTGACGACATCTGCCGAGCAGCTACTTGGGCTTCGGTTCATACCTTCACAGCCCATTACTTTTTAGACGAGGACTCCCGCCGGGATGCCTTGTTTGGTCAGGCTGTTCTTCAACACCTGTTCTATACTTAATCAACTCCTACCCACCATCCCTGATAGGATACCAGAGATCCATGGGGGGAAGTGGAGCCCTTTCACAAGGGCACGCAACTTCTGGGGTTTCTCCCTGGCATCTGCAGCTAGGGAGTGTCCATATGTGAAGACTACATTCCTGTTTGTTCCTGGAGATAGCATAGTTACTCACCTGTAACAGGTGATCTCTGGGAGCAGCAGGAATTTAGTCTTCACAACCCACCCACCTCCCCTAGGAGTTGTCTCTATCGATCTCTTTCCCTCTTTTGTCTCAGCTTTAAACTCAACTGGATAGGGACAGTTGGGAAAGGCGGGAAGGCAGCACGCAGGTGCTGTGGGATGCTCCCAAAAGCTTTCCTATTGGACGCTGGGAAGCGTTCCCGCGCAGGCTCCGTCAGTATCGACGATACCCATATGTGAAGACTAAATTCCTGCTGTTCCCGGAGATCACCTGTTACAGGTGAGTAACTGCTTTCTCTGCTTTGTTTTAAATGTGCTACATTGTAGCTTCATTGTGCATCCCTAGTCTTTCTACTTTTTGAAGGAGTAAACAACCAATGTACATTTATCCATGCCCACTCCACTTATTTTGTAAACCTTTATCATATTTCCCCTCAACTATATATTTTCCAAGCTGAAGATTCCTAACCTTTTTTAAGCCTTCCTTATAAGGGTATCTGTCCATCCCCTTTATCATTTTTGTTGCTCTTCTCTGTACCTTTTTCTAATTCTGCTATATCCTTTTTTAGCATGGCGACCAGAACTGCACACAATATTTGAGATGTGGTCATACCATGGAGTGATACAGAGCCACTGTAATATCCTTTGTTTTATTCTCCATTCGTTTCCTTATGATACCTAGCATTCTATTTGGTTCCTTGGCCATTGCTGCACACTGAGCGGAGAATTTCAGCATATTATCCACAATGACGCCTAAATGCTTTTCCTGGGAGGTGATTCCTAATGTGAAACCTTGCATCATGTAAGTGTAGTTTGGCTTGTTCTTCCCTAAGTGCATAACTTTTGCATGTGTCCGCATTAAATTTCAACTGCAATTTGGACGCCCATTCCATCCCTCACCTGTTTGATATACCAGCTTCCTATCCATCTAGTGCTGCTTTTAAAAAAAAAAAAGATAACCATAATGAATATGCAAATGATATACAAACATGTCACCACACCCTTTGTGGCCCCCCCCCCCCCAATTAAGCCGTCAAACTGCGTCCATGCAAGGACCTCGTCTCCAACCAGTGGAACTGTATGCAAGGCTGTGGTTGTCTAGTGGCCGGTGAGGACCCCGTCCCTTGCAGTCAGTGTAAACTGAGACTGCTGCTATGGCCTTTAAGTAGCAGCACATGTCTGCAGGGACCCCCATCCCCTCCCCCCCCTCTACATAGGGTGTGAGGCCGCAGCTGTCTGTTTTGCCGGCTGACAGGCCACATCTTCAGTGGATGGAGGAATTCTAGAAGTCGCCACTGTGGGAAAGAATCATTTTAATGCTATGCTGCGCATTAAACAAAAGACACCAGGGACGGGGAGACTTGCGAACAGAGGGTCGAGCAAGGGGATAAGGGCACAAGAAGGTGGGAAGCGCAGAGCATTTGAGTGTTGTGGTGAAATGGGTCAAAACGCCTTGCTATGCAAAGAGGAACACACAGACGTCAAGCTTCACTCTTGCTTGTACTCACCCCAGCCCCTCAGCATATCCTATTCTATGCACACAAAACATACTTACCAACCCATATCCAGACCCTCACTCCACCTATCCTCTCACATACATGCTCATAAGCACATACATATATAGTCTCTCACCCCACCCCTATACACAGACATGGACACTTGCCACATCTCCCTCATACACAGACACACGTGACACCCTTACATCACATTCTACCTCTGCATAGACACAGACACGCACACTCGCACACATACTCTCAATATAGATATCTTCTTCCGGTCGCACTGCCAAGAAAACCCAGGAGCTGCTGGGTCGCTAGGAGTAGGCATTGACTCAAAGGCACAAATTGCATTTGTATATCTAGGAGCTGCCTCATATAGGCCTAGATCCACTGCTGCTTTAATGAGACACACTTAACATGTCGTTTGCAAAAGAGGCAAGGGAAATGTGCACAGTTAGTGTGATAAAATTGCACATTTCGGCTTGTTACCATTGCATCAGCTCTGTAAACTGATGGGGACAAATCTCACTCCGTGTAGACATAAAATGCTGTTAATATGTGCTTGAGAGGATGGGAAGTTGAACATAAATGCACATGACTGGCATTTGAAAAGCTACAGTTTACTGAAATTAATGTATTGTGACATAACTCGGTTTGGGACGGAGTTCTATTTCCCTGTGCTGATTTGAATGTTGAATGGTAGTTAAATAAAGAGAAACAAAAAGGAAAATAAGGCAATACCTTTTTTATGGACTAACAATCCATTTTTGGATTACATTTCATCAAAGATTATACTGTCTTGACCTGAAGGAGAAGGTTTTAACCTTCACAATCTAGTCCAAAAATGTACTAGATTACTCCATAAAAGTATTGCCTCATTTTGAAGTGAGAGCACGGCTTCCTGAGAGACTATAGTGGCAGGTACTCATGGCTGGAAATCTAATGTAAGTAGGGTTGCCACCTGGCTCCAGATGCGCCTGACAGGCTTGCTCTAGTTCTGGGTTTACCCCATTGCATGCAGTTACTTGTAGTTTTCCTTTTCTTATGGCGTGCAATGGAGAAATCAGAACTACATATCCCTGCATGCAATGTGGTAAACCCAGGACCGGATCAAAACTGTCGGGCGCATCTGGAGCCAGTTGGCAACCCTAAATGTAAGTAAATGGGGAATTTAAAATTTTGGAACCTGTATTTAGCCACAGTGCTTTTTAAATGCCAACTGCCATGGCTAAAGTGAAACGGAATATTCGCTTCTAGAAATGCTATTATACAGATAGTAACCAGTGACAAATATCTTGTCACTGGGTCATCATGGTACTATCCATATAGTGTCAGTGAATATCACTCTTGGCAGCATTTAACTGGTTAGCAATGCTGCTACCCAGATTAGTGCCTGTAAATATTTGTGTGGTTTTTATTTGTTTGCAATTTATAAATAGTATTTTCCCATTTTTTTTACTATCAAGTAGGTTTGGGGTCAGAAAGCCCTTTTCATGGGTCATGATGTTCTAGGAAATGGCCTCTTTAGAGTGTCCTACTCACTGCACATATTGAGTCAAAAGGAGTTTTGTGGTAGGATGGGAGGGCAAGCAGAATCTTTGAGGGAGAGGAAGGGTTCTGTTTCAGAGATCGCACCTTACAAAGGATATAAAAAGACCTGAAATGGTTTGGAGGAAAGTGACTAGGATGATATGAGGCCTCTACCAGAAAATGCAGGGTCCCAATTGAAAACAACTGCTCTGTGCAGTTATTAGATATTTCTAATGCGTAAAGTTTCCATAAACTGCAATAAATTTTCTCACATGGCATATCTTAGGTGCCTCACAGCATAATCTTTGTAGTGAGAAAAAGGAAGCTCAACACTGTGACTAGTATTTGTGTCGCAGACGAAACTCATCTTTATGGATTGTTATATGTGATATAGTTTATTTTTGCAGTGGAGACTATGGATTATTGATTTTTCAGCCTCTACCAAAAGGCATATGAGAAGAGACTTGAAGACCTAAATATGTATACCCTAGAGGAGAGGAGAGAGAGGAGATATGATACAGACACTTAAAATACTTAAAAGGGTATTAATGAACAAACAAACCTTAATGAAGCTGCAAGGAGCTAAACTTAAAAGCAATATCAGGAAATACTTTTTCACAGAAAGGGTAGTGGATGCTTGAAATACCCACCCAAAGGAGATGGTGCGAGCAAAACAGTGATGGAATTCAAAAAGGCATGGGATAGAGACAGAGAATCATTGCATAGGAAGAAGATGGAATCAAAGCAAATGTAATATCATAAATAAGAGGGGTATCCTGCCTGGTGCGGCAGGTACAACCTTAAACAAAGGCATGGGGAGGGGGGCAACCTGCACAGAGCGGCAGATACAGCTCTACAAATCTAGCCACCTTCCTGGACAGACTAAATGGACCGAGCAGGTCTATCTCCTGGTACATTCAGGAATGTAGTCTTCACATATGGGTGACGTCAGTACCGACAGAGTCTGTGCAGGAACTCTCCCCAGCATTCATTTGGAAAGCTTTTGGGAGCACTCCACTGCACCTGTGTGATTGCCTTCCCAACTCCCTCTCTTCAGTTCTTTGTTTTCCGCAGAGCCAGCAGGAAGCAAATCCTGATGCCACAGGAAAGCTTCTTTTTGTGGATAATGCCTCTGCCTTCCCATCGACACCGGGCACTGTCTAGGACATTGCTGGTTCCCTTTTTCTTTTATTTTACTTCTTTATTTTCTTTAAAAAATAAAAAAATACTTGGGCATCAACGCCCTATTTAGGCTTTAAGCCTACTATACTCTTCACACTCGAAGGTATGGAGAAACCAACTAGTGGTTTCAAAAAAGTTTCTAATTGTACCGGCATTATTTCAACGACTGACACACATGACTGGTGTCTAAAATGTCTCGGCCCAGACCACCAGCCAAAAGACTGTTCTCTTTGTCAGAAAATGAAATGGAGAGGCCTACAAAACCAGGCTTCTAAATTTGGAGCATTCTTCGCTTCGGATGTGGTATTGATGGCATCCACTTCATTGAGGGCCTCCTCATCCTCTCATGGATCTCAGCTATCTTTAAAGTCCAAGTATAAGGGTGCATAGAAGTCTGATGGCATCTCCAGGGGAAAATCTCACTCCAAGCATCGAGACCCTTCAGGTTTTGCCTACTAAACAGCCTCGGCAGGAGGCCCTATCCTCCAAAGCCATCGAAGGACCCCAGGATGTTCCGAGGCCTTGACCTTCAGAGAACTACTGGTTCCATGCTCAGTGACGGTAGCCCAAATACCCATTACCAAAACCCAAGCATAGGCAACCTCGATTGACCAACGCATACTGGCCATCAAGCGCAGCTTGGCAGTCCTTCTCACAGCCTTGGTACCGATTAAAACCCTTGGTTATGGGTACTATCTTGTCAATACTGCTTACGGTACAGACATAGACACGGGTTTCTGCAGATGACATAGACATCGCCCCCACCCATGCCTTCCCTTGAAACTCTTACCAATCCTGGTGCCAAGCCAAGCGGCTCACCCAGGCCGATACCTCAGAGCATTGGTACCAGCATCTAGCAACGGGTGAACACCGAGACTGTCAGAGTCCTCTGATTCCATCTCCCCAAATCCTCTGATTCCAACTGATTCCCGGGGGCTCTGTGACCTACCTTTGAGCCGTCCCCCGCCTCAACAATGACGCATGTCGCCTCTGGAAGACATGTCCTTCCAGGATTTCATGCATGACCTAGCTAAAGGAACGGGGGGGGGGGGGGTATTTAATGTGGAGGAGGGAAAGGAGAAGCAGGGGGAGGCAGGGAGGGAAGGACTTATAGACTCACTTGGAATGTTGGTCCCAATACTGTAGATTAACTAAGAAAATAGGGGAGGGAGGGAAGGAGGGAGAATGGGAAAGGCAGGATTTTGGAGATACTGGGAAGGCAAGAATAGACATGTAGTAGAATAGACATATTTAGTGATAGGGCCTGGATGATGGAGGTGAAAGCGGCTGGTATACAGCCTATTAGTTGGTCAGATCATGGCCTAGTGTGATTGGAACTAGATCAGAAACGGAGATTAATGAGAGTTTATTAAAAAGAAAAGTGGTAGCAGATATAAGGTCAGCCATCCAGGAATACCTAAAGCTAAATGATACTGGGGAGATGAAAGATGTCACGTTATGGGAAGGACTTAAAGTGGTTATAAAGGGGAGATTCATTATGTGGGTGGCTAAAATTAAAAAAAGACTAGATCACAGCAAGAGGAGGGGTTAACCAAAGCTATCAAAGCAGCATTACTTGAGTATCAAAAGTCTAGGGCTAAGAGGGTATGGAAACAGGACAATAACAGACTGAATTACAAAGCCTACAAACAGAAAAGATTGCCTTTGTGTTGATGGAGATGGAGCAAGTAGTTTACTAGCCAGAAAGTTGAAGTAGCGGACGGCTCAAACTATATCTCTCAAATTCAGGGAGGTGATGGGGTAACATATAGAAATGGAAACAAAATCAGAGCACAGTTTGCACAGTTTTATCTAGAGGTATACAAACAGCAAGGGGAGATAAGAGGTGAGCAGATAACACAATCTTCCTACTTTACTAGAAGAGGCAAAACAGCCTAGAAGGTGAAATAACTTGTGAAGAAATAGGGTGGGCCATTCAAGGGATGGTGGCAGGGAAAGCTGTAGGTTTGGATGGCCTTCCAGGGAGTTTCTACAAGATTTACCTGGGGGAAGTAGTGAGCCTTCTAGGTGAGGTATTTAATGAGGTATTAGCGGAAGAGGGGGCGTTGACGGGGGGCATGCTTATAAATGTGGATATTAAAATCCTGGCCATGGTACTAACCATTCGCCTAGCTCTGCAGTGGCTGGTAAAACACAATCAAACACACACAATCAAACCATGTACTTTGTCCATGTCTATGTCCATCCCTGCCAAAATCATCAATGTTGTCCCCCTGGTGATGGCCCTACCCCTTTAACTGATTACCCCCCCCCCCCCCATTCTTGTTACACCGCTTTGACCCGGTGAAAAGCGGGATATAAATACAGTTAAATAAATAAACAGGGTTCATTCCAGGGTGTCGAGCAGCAGATAATAAGAGGGCGGTGGAGGTGGTAAGGGCAGCATGACAGGGAACGGAGGAGCTTATGCTATTATCCATAGATGCTGAAAAAGCCTTTGTTAGGGTGCATTGGGTGTTCTTGTTCACAGTTATAGAAAAGCTGGGTTTTGGACCTAAATTTGGGACATGAGTGAGAGGAGACTATATGTGGGCCCTAGGGCATGGGTGAAAGTGAATGGTTGTTACTCAGAGGGGTTTGAGTTAGGGAGAGGGACGAGACGGCGGTGTCAGATCTCACCACTGTTCCTCTGTATTTATTTTATTTATTTATTTAATACACACTTATATACCGCTGCTTCCAGCGATCAGCAGCGGTTCGATTCTTCTTCTGGGGATGTCAATCAGGGCAGGGAGGGGACAGTAATTATATAGATCTGAGGGTAGGTCACAGCACACAGGGTTAGTGTCATGGGGGACTTCGTTATACATATTTACATTTATACATAATTATTTACAATTGTACAATTACCCTTCTTTTTGAATTACACCTTTTCTATAATTTATATATTCGGAATTATCCTTGTATTATACATCTTCACATATTCCTACATAAAGTGGTATCTAACGCACTTGAGAGTCATGGCTGATTATAATAGCATTTGAATAGGTGAGTTTTTAACTCTTTCCTGAAGATTGCAATGTCCGTGATTAAGCGCAGTTCAAAAGGGAGTTGATTCCATATTGTTGGTGCAGAGAATGCGAATGCTCTTCGAGATGTACTTGTTTTTACTGTTCTGATGGTGGTGGGGACCTGTAGGGTGCCCAAGTTGGTATTTCTTCTGTCTCTATTTGCAGGTTGTGTGCTGATAAGGGTGGTCAGGAATGAGGGGGCTATGTTATTGATAAGTTTGAATGCGGTTACTAGCATCTTGTACTGTATCCTTGCTGCAATTGGAAGCCAATGTAGGTTTATTAGTATGGGGGTGATGTGTTCTGCAATGCTTGTTCCCATTATGATCCTGGCAGTTACGTTTTGGGCCAACTGAAGGATATTTATTGATTTCTTGGGCAGACCTTGAAGGATGGCATTACAGTAGTCCAGATGTGGCATAATGAGTGCTTGCGCCACTGATCGGAAGTCACATGGATCTATTATTTTTCTTAGCGGTTGTATCACTCTAAGTTTATTGAAGATGGCTTTGTTCGTTTTACGTAGATGGGTCTCCATTTTTAGGTTGCAGTCGAGCGTGACACCTAGGTATTTGATCTCATCCTTCGCCTTGTATGTGTTATTGCACAGGGTGATTGTATCAGGGGGCTTGAAGTTCGGTTTGCTGGATATATACATGACCTCGGTTTTTTTGTGGTTTATCGTCATGTTATTTTTCTGTAGCCATTGCAACATTTCATCCAGGCAGTTTTCGAGCTGTGTATAATTGGGGTCCGTGGCGTCCAGTTGTGTGTATAACATGATATCATCTGCATAGATGTGGTAGCTGATGTCATGTCTTTCAAAGATTTTGCATAGGGGTTGCATGTAAATGTTGAACAGTAGAGCCGAGAGGGCTGATCCCTGTGGAATGCCCTGTGTTTGAGAGAACGGTTCAGCTTGTTCGCCATTGAATTGTACTTGAGGTCTTCTATTCGATATGTAGCAGGAGAACCATTTGAGGGGGGTTCCCCCAACTCCTATGGATTCCAGCTTGTTTAGGAGGATCCCATGATGTACAGTGTCGAAGGCGGCGGAGATGTCAATGAAAATGAGTATAAACATTTTCTTTCTGTCTTCAAGTCCTTTAAGGAGGTTGTTCATTAGCGCTATCAAAAGTGTTTCAACTCCATGATTTCTTCGGAACCCGTACTGCTGTTTGTCTAAGGTATCGTGGTCATCAAGGTGATCTTGCAGTTGTAGGAGCACTGCCTTTTCAATGATTTTTGCAAGGAATGAAATGCTGGATATGGGTCTGTATGAGGTCGGGTCTTCCTTGTTGAGAGTATTGTTTTTTAGGATTGGCCTTATTATCGATCGTTTTAGTTGTTTGGGCATTATTCCTTGACTTAGCGACTGATTTATAATGTGGGCTATCTGCTGGTTGATCTCTTTTTTTGCCGCTTTGATCCATGCAGTTGGGCATGGGTCGAGTGGTGAGGTGGTGGTATTTATGGAGGTTAGAATGTTTGTGGTTTGTTGTTCATCAAGGTTGTGGAATGTGTTCCATGTTGGTTCTTGCTTCTCTTCTGTTCTTTGGTGCAGTGTGCCTTCCTTTGTCGTGGGGGCGGTGGAAGTCAGCTTGCTTGCATAGTGATTTGCTAGTGTTTGTGGATGGATGGGGCTATCCTGATGTTCTGGTGGCGCTGTTTTGGTAAGCGATCTTACTAGTGCGAAAAGTTCACGTGGTTTGTTGATGGCTTTGTTCAGGATGTTGGTATGGTGTATCCTCTTTGCTGTGTTTACTTCTTCTTTGTATCTTGAGAGGAGATTAAGGTATACAGTTCTTAGTTCGGTGGATTTGGTGCGTCTCCACATTCTTTCGTGCTTCCTGAGGTCTCTCTTCATTCTGGTCAATGTTATGTTATACCAAGGTTCTGATGGTTGTTTGGATGTGCTTGATGTCTGGTTCCCTTTGGGGATTGCTATGGACTGAATTCCGGAATCCCAATTGCTTGTTAGGTCATCGAGGTCTGTTGCTCCCAGGTCGATGTGGGATTTGATAGCACTGATGAGGCCTTCCATGTCTGGTCTGTTAAATCTCCGTTGTTGGTATGATCCCCTTTTCTCTTTCGTGTCCTTGGTCATGTTCGGAAGCTTTATCCGTATATTGATTTGGTGGTGATCTGACCAGGGTAGTGGCTTGATCTCTATCCGGGGCCTCTCACCAATTTCCTGTTCTCTTTTGGGTGTGAAGACCATGTCAAGTGTGTGGCCTTTTTCATGGGTTGGTTCTGTTATCAGTTGCTGGTACCCTAGCTGCGCCATAGCTTCTAGGAAGGTGTTTGCATTCGTGGTTGATGTGGTTGGTAGATTTAGGTCTCCTAGTATTATCTGGGTTTTTCTAGGTTGTGTCGATGAAATTACTTCCAGTGCTGATGCAAGAATCTCATGATGTGACGTGGGGGGTCTGTATATCAAGCAGATAGATAGTGCTGAGTTTTCAACCTTGAGTAAGTCTATGTCTGCGTTTGAGTTCTGATATGTGCTTGTGAGTTTCAGATTGTCATTTGCTATTATAAGGACTCCTCCACCTTTTTTGTGGGATCGGGGACAGTTATACAGGTTGTATCCAGGTTTACTGATCTGGTTTAATATGGCTGCATCTGTTTCTGTGACCCATGTTTCGGTTATACATAGGATGTCCGGTTTTTCGTCAGTGATGATGTCATATATTATGTGTGTTCCTGATTGAGCGAGCATTTATGAGGATGATATTACAGGCTTCATGTAGGGCCTCTGCATCCCGGTTGCTAGTGTTTAGTGAGGTTGTTTGGTTGATTGCGCGGGGCAATGCTGTTTTAGGCTTGCGGTGTCTCCGATTTCTCTTAGAGGTTTTTGTGGATATCCTGTCATTGGGTGTGTAAGTTATAATCTTTCCTGTGAAGTAGTATGGTGGAAGTAGGAGTGGTTGCTGTGTTTGTAAGGTGTAGAGGAGGTAGAATGGGGAGTAAAGATGTGGGAGGGATTGGTATATGTTTTGATTGAATGCGTAGGCAGGGATTAGTGTGGCCAGGTATATCGCTGCGTACCAGAATAGTGCCATCATTGAGCTGGGTGGTGTTGCCCTTCAGTGCCCTATACTCTGACGGCTGTGTTATTCTATTTGGTAGTTGTGTTTGCAGCCTTAACAATGCTGAGTAGCAACAGTGTATCTTGTAATTATAACAGTATTAGTAGCAGTATATCTTGTAGTGGTAACAGTTTAGTATAGTAACATTAGTAGTAACAGTATATCTTGTAACAATGAATGATTAGTAACAGTATATCTTGAAACAGATATTTAGTACCAGCAGTTATTTAACTGTTATTAGCGTGGTCAGTATCAAGAACCAATGTCAGGGATCTGTGTTAGTAAAAGCAACATCTATAATGGTTACAATATCGAAATTGGTACTGTTGTAACTATAAGAAATTATAAGGTCAGCAATATTGGACAACAAATTTCACGGTGTCTCTATTTCAACGTAGTCAGTTTGAACAGACGGATTTTAAGTGTCGGTTTGTTTTATCTGCTTAGTTATCGCTAGCCGGTCTATCTCTTAGCGGATGACTTACGTGTCGCCTGGTCTTCTGCGCGTAGCTTTGTGTAGGACGGTGGATTCGGTCTTTCGCGTTGTGCACTAGTTCAGCCCGGTCCAGTGGGCTTGAGGTGTGCTGTATATGTCGTCGGCGAGCTCGTACCCGGCCTGGGGAGCTCTAGCCTTGTCTGTCTGTGAATTATGTTTCGGTCCTTTCTACTTAGTCTCCCTCGTTGATCTTTCCTTTGGGCCACAGCCTAAGGGCCACGCCAAAGGGCCCTCTGGCGAGGCCCTCAGGCGCGGGCCCGCCAGGCGCGGGCACGCCCTGGAGGGACGTTGCACTTTATGGCCCTCGGCTGTGCTTGCTCCTCCTCTCCCACTGTCCGGATAGGGCAGGAGCGTCTCCCACTGTCCCGATTGGACAGGAGTGGAGGTAGCAGGCTGCTGGATGCTCGTGTAGCTGTGCGGCTCCCTCGGGATAGGGACGCCGCACTTTATGGCCCTCGGCTGTGCTTGCTCCTCCTCTCCCACTGCCCGGATAGGGCAGGAGCGTCTCCCACTGTCCCGATTGGACAGGAGTGGAGGTAGCAGGCTGCTGGATGCTCGTGTAGCTGTGCGGCTCCCTCGGGATAGGGACGCCGCACTTTATGGCCCTCGGCTGTGCTTGCTCCTCCCTCCTCTCCCACTGCCCGGATAGGGCAGGAGCGTCTCCCACTGTCCCGATTGGACAGGAGTGGAGGTAGCAGGCTGCTGGATGCTCGTGTAGCTGTGCGGCTCCCTCGGGATAGGGACGCCGCACTTTATGGCCCTCGGCTGTGCTTGCTCCTCCTCTCCCACTGCCCGGATAGGGCAGGAGCGTCTCCCACTGTCCCGATTGGACAGGAGTGGAGGTAGCAGGCTGCTGGATGCTCGTGTAGCTGTGCGGCTCCCTCGGGATAGGGACGCCGCACTTTATGGCCCTCGGCTGTGCTTGCTCCTCCTCTCCCACTGCCCGGATAGGGCAGGAGCGTCTCCCACTGTCCCGATTGGACAGGAGTGGAGGTAGCAGGCTGCTGGATGCTCGTGTAGCTCGTGTAGCTGTAGTGCTCTTAATGCAGTTTCACCAGGCCCTAAGATGGAGGCAACCGAAGAGGAGGCACGTGCAGGAGCCATATCAGATCTCCGAACCATGCTCAGCCAATCCAGCACCACCAGAATAATCCTGCCCAGGTGCCATTCTATATGCCGAATCACACGTCCTGCCAAGGGCCATGGAGAAAACACGTACAGCAGGTGCAGACTTGGCCAAGGCTGGGACAGGGCGTTGACACCCTCAGACACCATCTTCATGTGGTGACTGAAGTGGCGGCAAAACTTTGGCATTGGAGTGGGTCACCATCAGATCCATTTCTGGGTGACCCCAGCATTGCAGAATCAACTGAAATGCCTCCTGACTCAACTTCCACTCTCCAGGATCCAGAGAGTGCCGGTTGAAGAAGTCCACTTCCACAATGTCCACCCCAGCAATGTGTTGAACTGACAAGGCAAAGAGGTTCCCCTCTGCCCAGGCAAACAGGAGAGTCATCTCTAAAACTACCCCGGCACTCCTCATGTCGCCTTGTTGATCGACATAAGCCACCGCTGTGGCATTGTCTGAAAACACTGGAAGCACCTGGCCCTCGACCAGGGGCTGGAAATGCAGAAGAGGCAACCTGAAGGCCTTCACCTTCGGATGTTGATGGACCACACCACTTCCCTGCAGCTCCAGTGGCCCTGAACCGTACGGTCTTGGCAATGAGCTCCCCGGCCCGAGAGACTGGCATCACAGTTATCAGAAGGATCCAGGAAAGATCTAGCAGCATGTCCTTCCTCAGATGATAGGGCTGCTGTCATCACCGCAGGCTGGCCTTCACCACCATCGGGAGCAGGAACCTGGGCTCGAGCTCCTGAGAACAAAGGGACTACCAAATCAGCAAGGACCGCTGAAGTGGTCACATGTGAGTACGTGTCCATGGCACCATCTCTATGGCCACCGCCATCGATCCAAGGAGCGGAAGATAATCCCAGACTCTGGAAGCCTGCTGCGCACATAAACAGCACCAGGCAATCCAACAGTCCTGACTTTCTCCTCTTGCAGGAAAAAAACCCTCAAACTCTACCCACTCCCTTGTTGAAACATGTTCCCAGAAACTACAGGGACTGGGAAGGCAACAGCTGGCTCTTTCCTCACAATGATCACCCAGACGAAGCTTTCCAAAAAAGAACACCATTTGGGGCACCATCTGAGATGCTTCTGAAAGGGAATAGGTCCGAACGAGCCAGTCATCCAGATATGGATGCACACACATCCTTTGGCACCGCAGCTGCCACTGTGACGACCTTGGAGAACATCCTTGGGGTGGTGAATAGCCAAAAAGAGCGGCGAACTGAAAGTGAGAGCCAAGCATGGCACAACAAAGATACTTGTGCTGATCTGCCCAGATCAGGACATAAGAATACGCCTCGACCAGATCCAGAGAAGCCAAGAACTCCCTTTGGCACACTGAATCACAGACTGCAAGGTTTCCATCTGGAAATGCAGGATGCACAAGTGCTTGCTGGCACCCAGGAGGGCCCACACATTCCACAAAAGGATTGAAAATGAGCCCAAAGCCTGGAGGCAGAGGGAAAGACTTTCCAGATCAATAATGACAATGCTGTACATGTTTTCTCCTTGGCGGGACATGTGATTCGGCATATAGAATAGCACCTGGGCAGGATTATACTGGTGGTGCTGGATTGGCTGAACATGGTTCGGAGACCTGATGTGGCTCCTGCAGGTGCCTCATCTTCGTTTGCCTCCATCTTGGGGCCTGGTGCAGCAGGGACAATCGTCCTGGAGGACCTGGTTTCCTTATCACTTACTGCTTGGCTCTTGAAAGGATACTGCTAGTGCGTAAGGACTACTCCCTGACAGTGGTCTCTGCTCTGCTTGGAGCCTGGAGGAGATCTACCAAGCTAGCAAACGTGTGGGTCTGGTGCCTCTTTGACCAATGCTGCAGCACTCGGCAGTTGGCTTCTGAGGTGACCAAGGTGCCATCTGTTAGCTTCTCTACAGGATGACCTGGAGAAGGGCCTTTCCCTTAGCTCCCTGAAAGTTCAGGTGGTAGCTTTAGCCTGTTTGAGGTCTGGTGGCTGGTTAGTTTCTAGCCTTGCATCGGACATCTTGCACTTTCTCCAGAGGGTTCAACATCTGCGTCCTTCCCTCTGATCTGTGATCCCTTCCTGGGATCTGTGTCTGGTGCTCAAGACCCTGATGTCGGCACCTTTTGAACTGTTGAAGAGTGCTACTCTGAAGGATTTAATGCTCTTCTTGGTCGCAATTTGTTCTGCAAGGTGGATTTCTGAGCTGCAAGCTCTGTGTTGCCGAGATCCTTATCTGTCTTTTTCAAAGGAACCTGTCCCTTTCTGTCTGCGCCTTCTTGCCTAAGGTGATTTCTCACTTTCCTGTGAACCAAGTGGTCTGCCTGCCGCCCATCTTTAAGGAGCAGTGTCAGAGGAAGGATAAGGATCTTTGCCTTGTGGATGATCGGAGGGTGCTTCTCCAGTACTTGGAGGTTACAAATTCCTCTCAAGTACAACCATCTTTTTGTGCTGTTTGCTGGCCCGTGCAAAGGTGACACGGTGGCTTAGTCTACTTTGGGGCGCTGGATTAAGGAGGCCATTGCTTCGGTGTATCTGTTGCAGAACCAGCCAGTTCCATAGGGTTTGTGTGCCCATTCTACCTGAGTGCAAGCGTCCTCGTGGGCAGAGGGGAGCTCTGTAGCCCCTGCAGACATTTGTCAGGCAGCAGCATGGGCATCACTTTCCATTTTTGTCAAGCATTACTGCTTGGATGTCCACATGCAAATGGACATGGCCTTTGGCTCAAGGGTTTTGCAAGCTGTCGTCTTCTGCCCAGTGAAGTTGTGGCTCTGGTATATCCCATGTCTAACAGTATGATATGGAAGGTGATATTTTATTCACCAGTTAATGTCCTTTCCTTGAATCCTGCTAGACTAGTCCAGGGCCTGCCCCTGGAATTGTAATTGCTCTGTTCTTCTGCTGCGGTACCCTAGGGTCCACTATTAATTTTATACTTCTCTCCAGGTTCATCTTCTACTGACAGCCTTCTAGTTCTACTTTCCTTTACATAGTTCTCTACTGTTGATTATTGTGGCCCACGATTCAGGATGTATGAAGCTTGCCATGTTTTCCATATGCTTTGGGATGGATACCAAAGACATCTGATAGCTGAGGCGAACAGAGGCATAGGAGTGATGTCATTGAAACCAGAGCTTTTCATTGGCTCTTTGTCTCTACCAATCTTGCTAGTAGGGGAACACAACCTACTTGTCTGGACTGGTCTAGCAGGACTGGAGGAAAGGACATTATCTGCTAAGTAAAATGTCCCCTTGTACTCTTTTATAAAATTGGCTGGAATGTATGGGGGTAAATCTGAGTGGAGATGTTCTAGCAGCAGGGTCGAGGAGGGGTTAGCACTTAAATATTGTGCAAAAGTTGTATTTGCTTATTTAGTAGTATTTACTACTGACTACTACTACTACTGATCAAATATTTTTATAGCGCTACAAGATATATGCAGTGCTGTACAGACACATGTAAAAGATGGTCCCTGCTCATTGGAGCGTACAATCTAGTCAAGACAGACAGCAGCTTGGGACAAGGATATGTTTAGGGCAGTGGTTACTAAACTTGGGGTTGGGACCCCAAGTGCGGTCACATCAATGGGTGGGGTCACAGAAACAAGGCCATTTCCCTGTCTCTGCACTTTCACTGTGACCTGTGCCAAGTCACCAATCAGCAAGTGGCCTGTGACCTAGTGAACATTCATAGGCCCTTGCTCCTCTTGAGTAAGTTTCCTTCTAGATTGAAAACCCATGCTGAGTACTGGGATCTGTAAGCACACACTGCACAGGGTACTGTAGGTATTTCCCTGTCCCCAGAGGCCTTACAGTCTAAAGGGCCAATGCAGAAAGACTAACGTGCACTTTGCATACAGATAACGCAAATTATACACACAAGTTCCGACACTCCAAATGCAGAAAAGAGATTGACGCATATATAAACAGCAAAAGAAAAGTATGCAGACACAGTAACACCAAGCGTATTTAAATTATATGCAAATGAGCTGTGCATATTAAAATGGCATGCTAATATCTGCGCCTAATGCAGAGAAACGCATAGAAGATTACGTAACCAGCTGAAGCGCCAATATCTCTACCTGGTCTGAGGTGGCGTAAACGTCTACTCATGTAGGGAAAAAAAATTCCTGGTGGCCCAGAAGCCCTGATCCCACCCAATAGCATAAAGGCCTGGTGGCCCCCGAACCCCCCTCCCCCACTCTCCTCCTAGTGCCCATGCGCTCCTGCCCCTGCACTGTCATCTTGAAAAATGGCAGTCCCTGGCCAATGTTCCCTCTAATTTTCTGTAGGCTGTGTGCGCATAAAATATCAGCTGTGCAGCTTTTGAAGGAAGGTTAAATTTTTGTGTGCCACATAACGACACTCAGTTATATACTTTAATATTTGACTACACGTCAGAATACAGTATGTACACCACATTGATTTTAATCAAATTAAATGAAAATAGAGAATTACTAAATGAAGCGGAAAATTTCTAGTAATTACAATCACAACTTTTAAATTTTACGACATCTGTGTTTTCTATCAGAATCAGAACCGTAATTTTTGTGCGCTCTGTTGTAAAGTATGTGCGCTCGCTTGGTGAGGTGTGTGCGTGCGCACACACGCACAGCTTAGAGGGAACAGTGTCCCTGGCCCCACGCAGTGCATCATGGGATGCACCACACAAGGTCAGATTGCCTTATATGGCAGTCTGACCTCGCCCGGTACATCCCAGGCACCACCATTTTCAAGATGGCACAGGGGCGGGAGCGCATGGGCAGCACTTCTGCTCCAGATTAAAGGTACCAGATGGGGGGGTTCGGGGGCCACCAGACATTTTTCTTATTGGATGGATGGGTGGGGAGATTGGAGCCACTGGGCCACCAGGGGCTTTTTTTGTTTGTTGTTTTACTCAGGCAGGTGGGTGCAGGGATCTGGTTTCTCTCATGGGGTCAGTGTCGGGGGCATTCGCCCCCAACTATCATCTGAGGTTAAGTGTCAAACTTCCACTCAGATGACCTAGTTCTCTGGGAGAACATGCCAAACTTGTGAAACTTCTGTGCACATGTGTTTGGGTTGCTCTCCCAATTTAACGATGACATTTGCGCCAAAGTTTTTTATGCGTGGTTAATTTGCATATGTGCCCCTTCCTGTGTGCTGGGACTGAAGCCGCATGCTATCGGCACGCTGCATAGATGTGTGCATAGCTAATAGTGCATGACTTCAGCGTCGGCTTTCTACATTGGTCCCTGAGGTTGTACCTGAGGCAATGAAGGGTTAAGTGGCTTGCCCAAGGTCACAAGGAGAGTTTGGATTTGAACCGTAGTCTTTCTGCTCTCAGGTTGCTGCCCTAACCATTAGGCTAACCACGAGCATTTTGCATACTAAATAGGAAGTGTAAACGTGTGCATGTATATTTTGCGATTTAATTTCAAAGAGAGAGTGCGCAAACGTAACCCATGCACATTCTTGCCACGAGCGGTCTGTTATAAAATTACCCTCGTAACCATTCCCTGTTTAGCTATTCCACCCCATATATGATTTTCTATCTTTCAGTCCCCTCTATCATTTCTTCTCCAAGCTGAAGAACCCTAACCTGTTCTTCAAAGGCAAGCTGTTCATCCCCTTTATCATTTTTGTTGCTCTTTTCTGAACTTTTTCCAGTTTTGCTATACCTTTTTAGTGATGGGGTGGTCAGAAAAGCACCCAGTATTCAAGGTGAAGTTGCACCATGAATTGCCACATCATGATAGTTTACATTCTTTTCTGAATAATTCCTAATGCTCTATTTGCTTTTTTGACTCAGATTCTCTTCCTGGCTTGTGACTCTAATACAGAACCCAGCATTGTGTAAGTATCCTTAAGATTGTTTGTTCGTTTTTCCCCTATTTGCATCACTTTTTACTTGCCACTTAGGTGCCCAGTTCCCCAGTCTGGCAAAGTCTTTCTGCAGTTCTTCCCGGTCTGCTCTTGTTTAACAACTCAGAATAAATTTTGTCATCTGTACAATTGTTCCCTTTTGATCTGTTAATGTAAATGTGAAACAGTGCTGGTCCCAATACAGATTGCTGGAGCATGCTAATGCCCATAGGAAAATGACCCATTCAGTCTAAATCTGTTTCCTGTCTTTTAAACACAGTGGGATTTTTTTCCTGCTGTTCCATGATGTTTTAACTTCCTGAGGGACTTCCTGTCTTGAGGTACTTGCCTTTTGAAAATGTAGTTAGTCCATTTGACAACCAACTCACCCTTATCTGCATGTTTTCTTTACATCTTCAAAAAATTCCAGTAGGTTAGTAAGGCAAAACTGTACTCTGCTAAAGCCATGTTGCTTATTCCTCATTAAGACTTTCCTTTTCAAAGGCATTTCAATGAGTAAGGCAGTGCTTTTAAAGAAGCATAAATACATTAAATTGAATAAACACACATAATCCTAAAAGGAGCTCAATGAGTTTTATAACAAAATGACATCAAACATAATTGGGGAAAAAAACAATATTAAAATTTATAATTATAAAACCCTAAACCTAACAGCTCCCTCCCCCCCCCCATGAAGCCATCCAATCCTCTATCCAAAAACTAAACGGAAGTAAATATTTTTTTTGGAAGACACATCAAAACACACACACACTAAAATAACTGCTCAGACCTGCACCAAGTCCATCTCCTTGGACATTGGTTTCATCACAATAAATCTGGATCCTCTAAATGCTCTGCCCAAAAGCCAAGTCGTCAAATGTTTCTGAAAAGGGCAGTGGTCCTTCAGGGTCCAGATGTCACCTGGCAGAGTTTCACAAATCAGGGCAGGATAAAAACTGAAGGCTATATGCCTTGTTCTTCTCAGACCGAGCTACCTGCACCCCTTTCTTGTCTTTCTATCACGAGTTCTCCCTTACCTCACATTAATATCTGAAATTCCTAGGTGTTCCTCCAGTCCCAGTCCCTTTACCTCTGGGTTGTGCTCCTCTACCAGCAGCTTTGGTACTGAGCTCTTCAACTTTTTTCTGATGATCCTCCAGTATAAATACCACTGGCTCTTCTCATCAGATTCAGTTTAGCTCAGTCTCCAAAGCAGCTGGAAGGAGCACTAAGCCAGAGAAAGGCTTATTGGAGAGATTTAGGATAGCTAGAGGGTATTTTTCATTTCCTAATTTGTGCACCCTTGTGCTTGGTTTATTTTGGGAGATTTTAAATTTCTTTGTAGTATAGGACAGCTGTGCTTGGCGGGAGAGAACTCTTCCCCTCCCCTTCCCTACTCTCTCTATATTTACCTCGGTGGAGCCTGGAAGAGACCCCCGGGTTTAGGAGAGAGGAAGGATTAGGGCAGAAGCGCCTCTCGGGCCGTCGGAGTGAGGAACCGTGGCGAGACACAGGAGGTGTTGCTCAGAGGGGGCTGTCTTACACGCCGATCTAGTTCTTGTGACCGAAGCCCTCGTGGAGGTTGAGCACAAGGATGGGAGTTGGCAGGCAGTGCGGTGACTGCAGGCGTGGCAGAAAAGAAAAGAAAGAAGCGGCTGCCTTTTAGCAGAGAACCACGTGGTGCAGGGCCGTGGTGCCGCCAGCCAATCTTCATCGGGCAGCTCCTATTACTGCTGAGAAAAGCAGCGCCGGAGGTAGGTGACTGTTTGGAGAAATGAGGGGAGCACATTTGGTGTGTTTCACGCTTTTTGTGCGCTGAGGCCTGGCAACAGGCGGGGCTCCAGTGCACAGCTATTCTGTGTTGATTTAAAAAAAAAAAGACAGTTCGTTCGTTCTTTGTTTGGGGGGGGGGGGGGTTCCAGTGAGGAATTGGTAACAGGCCCTTAGATACAGCGTACCTTGGGGGTAATTGGTTCCCAAGATCTTTATGCCAGCTAGGCCGCAGTGCTTAGTTTGTGGAGCAAAGCGTGGTGCAGTGTCTGCGGCAGGCATCTGCAGGGGGTGCGCGATGGAAGCCGCCTTGGTGGAGCAGGAGATCCAGGCCAGTATGGCACTGGAACCAGTAGCTGGCACATCTCAGAATTCAGGGGAGGTGGTAGGCCCAATGCTAGGTTCGGAGGGTACTTCTACCTCGGCTTTGGAGCAGCCGGTCCCTACCCAGCATCTTCCAGGCCCATCCACCTTGCCGTCTGGGCAGGAGAGGGGAGGCTTGGGTGATTTCTTTCCAGAGTTTGTGTTGCTTCTGCATAAAGCGTTTTGTCTTCGGCAGCAGGAGCAGAAGCAGGGAGTAGGTCAGGACGGCCCTCCCAAGAGAAGCATTGAGCTCTGAAGGGAGCCATCTAACCGCATAAGTGGCAGAAGCCAGCCAAGGATGGTTCGCCTCCTCTGCCATTGTTGGAAGATCGGGAGGAGGAGTTTTCTGATCCAGAGATAAGAGAAGACTAGGAAGAACTCTAAGAGGGCAAGATTTAGAAGGAACAGAGCCAGAATTGTGCGGGTTTTTTGCCGAGAGGAATTACCGGCTTTGATCACTGAATCCTTGAAAGTCCTCAGTATGGCCCTGGGTGTGCCGGCGGACAATGAGGCTTTGGAGGACACGCTTATTCAGGTGGTAAGGAAGTTGCAGAAGGTTTTCCCGGTGCACTGTGTGGTGAGACAGTTGATTCAGGAAGAATGGGATCAGCTGGACTCGGGCCTGAGGGGAGTCGGGTCCATGGCCCATTGGTATCCTTTACCGAAGCTTGATAGGGAGCTATTGCGGTCGCCTAGGGTGGATGCCGCAGTTTCGGCAGTCACCAAGAAGACTACTATTCCTGTGGAAGGCAGTGCATCTCTGTGGGATTCACAGGACCAGAAGTTGGATACATTGTTGAAGCAAGCTTTTGACATCGGTGCCCTGACTCTTCAGGCCTCTGTGTGTAGCGCGTGGGTAGCACGCGCTTGTCTGCACTGGTTGCAACAGCTACAGCTGTCCAGCGACTCCTCCAGCGGTTCGCAGGAGGAAGCGGAAAGAATTGAGTCGGGGCAACCTATTTGGCAGATAGCCAGTATGACCTGGTCAGAAGCTTGTCAAAGAACATGGCTTCGGTGGTCGCGGCCAGGCGGTATCTCTGGCTGCGTAACTGGTTCCTCTAAGACTCACCTTAGCAAGCTGCCTTTCAAGGGGAAGCTTCTGTTTGGGGAAGATTTGGACAAGTTGGGAGAGTCCAAGGGGAGGCAGGCTCCCTGAGGACTGGCAGAAGCAGAATCACACTCCTTCTCCCACGAGGGCACAACCACGGGAGGCCCGCACGTTTCGGTCGACATGGTATGCTCCGTTTCAAAGAGGACGTTTTTCCTCTAGAGGACAGGCTTTCCGAGGGTTTTGTGGGGCAGGGAGAGGCTTTGGGTCGTCTTCCTCAGCCATGGGACCGAGGAAGTCGCAATGAAGTGAGGTGGGTCCAGGCGGGGGTGCTGCTGGTAGGAGGGCGATTACGACGGTTCCTTTCCGCCTGGACCTGGGTCACGTCCGATCAGTGGGTTCTGGAGGTAATTCGAGACGGTTATGCTCTTGAATTGGCCAGCTCGGTGTTCCCATCGTTTGTACAGTCTCCTTGCAGAGCTCAAGCAAAGAGGGCAGCGGTAGAAGAAACTTGGGACAGGCTGCTGGAATTGGAAGCGGTTGTGCCGGTGCCCAACGACCAGTGCGGATGCGGTCGATACTCCATCTATTTCATGGTGCCAAAGAAAGGGGGCACCTTTTACCCAATTCTCGACTTGAAGCACGTCAGTCGGTGTCTGAGTCCATCATTTTCGCATGGAAACCCTGCGGTCCGTAATAGTGGCGGTGCGGCAGGGAGAATTTTTGTCCTCTCTCAATCTGACAGAAGCGTATTTGCATATTCCGATCCGAGAGTCCCATCAGCAGTTCCTGCGGTTTGTGGTACCAAGGGGACACTTTCAGTTTCAAGCCCTGCCATTCGGCCTGGTGATGGCTCCATGCACGTTCACCAAAGTAATGGTGGTGGTGGCGCTACTCAAGGAAGGGATCCTGGTCCCACCCGTACCTTGACGATTGGTTGATTCAGGCCAAGTCCAAGGAGTAGAGTCGGAAGGTTACAGACAGGGGGTGGCAGTGAGGCAAAGCAAGAAGTGGATTAGCCTGTGTGGTTGTCCTGGATTGAGGTGGCAATGTTAAATTGCTGCTGTGTTTAAGAAAATGAGCGTAAAGTAATTGGCGCTCCATGATCCATTTTACAGGCAGTGCTTAAGATTTGCATTGTCGGGCACTCGGGATGATGAAATCAATATATATAGATCTTTTAAAACTCTCAGGAAGCAGAGTTAAGGTTAAAAAAAGAGAAAATGCCATGATTTATTGGTACAGGATTTCTGTTCTTGACTTTTCGGTATTTATTGCTTGCATTACCCATCAGCTGAAAAACAGATTTGAAAGGGATACCCCAGAGATGGGGAAGGAAACCTTTTCTGCATTTTTCAACATTTGTTAGCCTTCTCCACAAGAATTCTTTTGTTTTCTTTTAAGTAAATTATGGCCTGATACAGCCCGGTTAACCCTGCATTCTCCTCTTCGCCTCCTGTTCCATCTCATTCTGGTGAATGGTTACATACTCTTAGGGATGGAGGCATCTGGGCATGCAGCTTCTACCCTGGGGCAATAATAAGCATTTTCTGTTTCCAAGAAACGGGAAATGCTTATTGCCTTTAGAAACTCTGTGACCCAGCAGTTTAAAAGTTAGCAGAGCCGCGGGAACAGCGAAATGTTCCCGCGGCTGTCTTCTTTTTTGAATCGGTGGGTGGCTAGCAACGGTGCCCCACTGCCGTGCTTCCCCGGCTTACCGGGTAGCACCAGCCCTGCTTGGTTGTGAAATGGATTCAATTAAAAACAGTTTGGCATATGGTATAGTATCTCTTAGGAGTATTTACATTGCCCAGTTTTAAAAGCAGGTAGGAGTTGCTGATCCTTGTCTACAGCCCTTCTGGTTTTCCTTCTACGCTCTGGAGTCCCCATTGGACTAGTGCTGGGTTTTCTCTCCCTGGGTTGACACCCCCCCCAACTGCAGTTCCAGTGCTTGAACTCTGCTTTTGCTACTGTTCTGGCAAAACACCAGATGGACTCCTGTCCTCTCCAGTCACAACGCATAAGAGTGGGTATCAACTGGGCTAGCTGACAGTCCACATCTTCGCCTTTTCCATATCATTTCTCAAGTATTATGAGCTGCCAAAGGCACCACAGCAATAGAAAGTCCTCTGGCCACCTGCAGCCCATTTTTGTACTTGGATGTGGATGATCTCTTTTTGCTCCTTTACAAATTCCAATGTCCTAGAAACTGGTCTGGGGATTCTATATTAAATCCTGGATTATACCACTTAAGGCACTCATGGGGGAGACCTCAACATGGTGATTCAATTTGCTCAGTACTCTAATGATCATAACCTATATCTTCTTGTGAAAGCAGCATAGACCTTTTTAGAGTTCCTGAGTCTGATGGTGACTGATGAGTTTAAGAGTTATTTTAGAGCAGAGGTTCTCAACCCAGCCCTCAGGACACACTTAGCCAGTCAGGTCTTCAAGATAACCACAACAAATATGCATGTGAGAGAGATGCATGCACTGCTTCAACTGTATGCAAATCTCTAGCATGCATATTTATTGTGGTTATCCTAAAAACTTGACTGGCTTAGGTGTGTCCACAGAACTGGGTCAAGAACCCCTGGTTTAGAGTAGTGGTCCACCAGCCATGGTGACTCTGAGCCAGCAAAAGAGGTAGTGGGAGTTGTCCGTAGAGACATGCACAAGGAGTCCAGAGAAGGCAAAGATGAAAGAATAAAGAGGAATTCAGTGTTTTTCCATGCTGAGTGTGTCTTTTAAGATCCAAGGATCTGAAGAAGTCGAAGAGGAGAAAGGAAAGGTTCCGAGAGTAGATAACAGAAGCTAAGGCTTCCAGAGAGAAAAGGAGCGAGCTAGAGGGTTTCAACCTTTATTGTATTCATCATGTGCAGATAATTAGTTTTTATATATTTGTTTTTGTAAGTCTTTTTGTTTTGTAAGTCTTTTATATACCGCCACTTCCCAAGATCAGTGGCGGTTTACATCAAACAAGAAATACATAGAACTTTAATCTGGACTGTTTTAATCTGGACTGGATTTCCAGCTCTTTGAGTGAATTTGATTCTTGAAGAAAGTGTGCCCATGAGTTTAGGGCCCTAAACTGGACAGAATTTATGCCAACACAAACAAACAGATTCTTCCCATTCACCCTCCACCCTGAGAGGTACTAAGGGGGGGGGAGGTGCATATGTGTGTGGGTTTTTCAAATTTTTTAAAAATTTTATATATATTTGGGGGTGTGCGCATATGTGTTCAGAGAATAACTTTTTTTTGTTTTTGTAGTTCTAGCGCTGTAAATTTATTTGCCATACAGAGTCTTGTCACAATTTATTCTAGATTATAAAAGCAAAATCATCTATCTCCTGAATTTTATGCTGTTCTGGTGTTTAATGCTGATTTCCCCCTCCCTGGGACCCCAACTCTTTTTTGTTTCATAAACGAGTACCTATTTAGTTATGGACACTCGGTATGATCTTACTGCTATTAACCCTTTCCAGGCTGAGCCCAAAACTCTTGGGATCCAAAATTCTGACTAAATATTCCTATCAAATGGTATATAATACATGACCATAGCAGAAGGAAGATCACTATTAGAACATATTGAATAAGACGGGTACAATTTTCCTGAAATATGCAAGAATTAACCCGGCTGCAGAATGTGGATTAAAAATTTAAAGGAGGCCTTGAAAGGGTTAATGTGCCTCTTATCCTGACTAATGATGCCCCCCTCCATGCAGCTCTGCTAATATGCATCAAGCTTAACGGGCACTTTCTCCTTCTCTTCTAGTATTTGTTAGATTTCTCAGCAGTACTGTTCATATTCGTACTGACCTGCAGCAGCAGCAGCTGTTTCTCTCCTGCCCTCTCTCCCAGCTGTGGTCATTGCTCATTTGTCCTAGACTGCAACATCCTCTGCTAGTCAGTTGTTGTTTTGGTTAAAATCTCCCCTGTGCATATTGCAATAAATGGTAGCTGCTGATATCCAGCAGTGTTTTTTTGTTTAAACCTACTTCTGCTTTTCCCATTCAGTCACCATTGCTTCCAGATCACTGTGCTACAGTTTCTAAATGTCACAGGATAGCATTCAATGTTGAAAAGAAAAAGGTTTCTGCATATTACTGTCGGTACATTTTTTAAAGTGCTTGATCGTTTTCTGGCAGACTGATTTTTAGTACGCCTTTGTAAAGCCTAGCATATTGTCTTCACATGTTGGCACTGTAGTGAGGCTGATCAACCTTCTCTGCATCTTGGAGTAGCTTGTCAGTTGTGGGGAAGGAGGCCTGGAAGAGCTGTTTTGATGTAGAAACCCTATGCATTAGCAATGTGAGCACTGCTGACCCAGTCCTTCAGAAGCCTGACAGTCCACCGCTTGGGTATGAAACAAAGCCATGCCATGGAAACCTTTGAGGGAGAGCTGTAGAGAATAGAAAATATTACTGATCTCTACATTTACAGATAGTTTTTATTCTTCTTTTTATCCAGGCAGAATACGTGTGTTTTATAATAACATATTGGAAATGTGTGCAGCCAGCTCTGGGGTGAATAGGATGGACCAATGTTTAAACATGTCTGCTATTCATGCCTAAGATTTGTCATGTGTGTTTTGGCTATAAACACTACGCATTTTAAGCTCACCTTTCCAAATAATGGTCAAGGCAGCTTGCAGCATTAAAATCCCAATATACTGTTTCTTTCCAAATGACTTTTTTCTTTTTTTTCAGGAGTAGCTCAAGGTGAGTTACATGCAGATACGTTAGGTATTTTCTTGTCCAGAAATCTTACAATCTAAATGGGTCACTGAGCCAACAAGGGGTAAAGTGCCTAAGGTCACAAAAAGTATTCGTGAGGGAAGTGGGCTATGAACTCTCTTTTTCAAACCATTGCTGTAGCCACCAGGGGGTCATTTGGAAGCACTAGCCATGCTTTGGCCATCTCAAAATGGACATAGAGACGTCTCCAGAGTCATTTTAGAAGTCTGGTCTGTGGATGTCCATAGCATGAGGTTGTCTAAGTCTGAACAAGGGCGTGGCTGAGGCATTCTCGGGAATATGGACATTCCCTCCTGATCTCAAAAATGTCCCAGATGTCCAGCATCGCATCTGTTTAGGCCTGCTCCAGGCACGAACAGGCATCTGAAAGGGCTTGTTTGAATGAAAACCATCCAGAAGGTGTAGAGGAGAAAGCACTCCACCATTCCCAGTACTCAGCAGTGGGATTTGAACTCTGGCTTCCCTGTTCCTACCCCACTACTCTGACCATTAGGCTATTCCTAGATATCCAGGTCTACAACTGAACATTTAGATAGCGCTACAAGGCGTATGCAGCACTGTACAGATACATATAAAAGATGGTCCCAGCTCATCAGAGCTTATAATATAGTCTAGACAGCTGAGGACAAGGATACAACTAGGGAAGGTAAGGAGACACATAGACTAAGCAGATCAGGATCCAAAAGCAGCCTCAAAGAGGTGATCATGGATTTGAAAAGGGCCAGAGATGAAGCCTGACATAAAGTCTGGAGTTGGCAGTGGATGAAAAGGGGATGGAGAGAAGCAAGCCACTAGAAGGGCAGAGTTCACGAGGAGGGGTGTAGGGAGAGATGAGAGAGGAAAGGTAGTGAGGAACAGCAGACTGAATGCATTTATAGGTCAGAAGGAGAAGTTTAAATTGGATACGGAAACGAAAGGGCAGCCAATGAAGCGACTTGAGGAGAGTGGTTATATGAGTATATCGGGACTGGCGGAAGATTAGTCTTGCAGCTGAGTTTTGAATAGATTGAAGGGGAGAGAGATGATTCAGGGGGAGACCAGCAAGGAGGAGGTTGCATTGGTCAAGATAGAAGGTGACTGAAGAGTGGATAAGTATTTTAGTAGTGTGTTCAGAAAGAAAGGGGCAAATTTTGTTGATGTTGTAGAGAGAGAAACGACAGGTTTTAGCTATTGGTTGGATATGTGTGGAGGATGAGAGGGAGGAGTTGGATGACCTCAAGGTTGCAGGCTGAAGAAACGGAGTAGAACAGTATTAGCCACAGATATTGAGCAAGGAGGAAGGGGGGAGGTGGGTTTAGGGGGAAAGACAAGAAGTTTGGTTTTGGCCATGTTCAATTTCAAATGATGGTGAGACATCCAGGCAGTGATATCAGGCAGGTAGAGATACGGCCAGGATTGCCAGAAAGATATCAAGTTTAGAGCGAGAGATCTGAGAGTCATCAGCATAAAAGTGGTACTGAAATCCGTCTGAGTAGATGAGTGCACCAAGGAACTGGATCTAGAGAGAAAAGGAGTGGTATTAAGACACATCCTTGGGTACACCAACTGAGCGTGGGATAGCAGTAGAGGAGGATCCACCAGAGCAAACACTGAAAGAGCAATGGGAAAGTTAAGAAGAGAACAGAGATAGCACAGACCCTTCAAAACCAAGTGAGGACAAGGTGTTGAAGAGAAGGTGGTGGTCAACAGTGTCGGAAACAGCAGGATAAGGATTTTGCCAGGAACAGGTCACTGGAGACTTTGGCAAGAGCTGTTTCAATAGAATGTAAAGGACAAAAGTCAGATTGCAGTGAATTCAGAAGGGCTTGAGAGGAGAGAAAGTCAAGGCAACGGCATTGAACCACACATTCAAGTTGGTTAGAACTGAAGGAGAAGGGAAATGGGTCAATAATTAGGACAGGTAGGGTCAAGTGAAGGTTTCTTGAGTGGAGGTGTGACCACAGAATGCTTGAAGACTGCTTGGACAGTTGCAGAGGAGGGTGATAGGTTGAGAATATGAGAAATGGAAAAGATGACTGTGGAGGAGATGGGGGTTAAGGAGACAGATGAAAATAGGATCGCAGCAGCTAGTGAGTTTGGAAGAGGAGAGAAGAAAAGGTTTCTTCATCGGAGATATTAGAGAGGGTAGCAGAGGTTGAGGGGAATGAAGAGGGGTAAGAGGGGATGGAACTGATCTCGTGGGGAATTGGAGTGTAATCTGAAATACTATTCTGGGGATATCTATGTAAATTCTCCACAGATGACCATATCGGGCACATCCACGTTTGTGAAATCACTCCTGCACCTGGACGTGCCTCTTTTTTTTTTTTTCTTTTTCTCTCAGACATTCTGGCTTAGATGTTTCAGATTGTATTTGGATGTCCTTTCTAAAATTGCCCTAGTCTAGGCCAACTGAGCAAGGTAAGCCAAAGTTGTGCTCAATGACAACCTTATGTAGGAAGGGACACTGGGAGCACTTGCTGTTAACATATTTTAAAACAAGTATGATTTTTACATTTGAAGGTGTTTACAAAGAATATATCAGTTCAATATTTAGATAGCATGGCATTATTTGGAAAAACTGATGTGGCTTTTTGATTTTGGCTGAGTTGTATTTTGAAGTCTGGGAGTTCTTTTGCTCATTTGGAACTATGGCTGAAATCTGATGAGATTTCTTTTGCAATTACTCATGGGAAACGTTTGTTTAAAATTCTTACAATATGCTTACAGGCTTGAAATAAGCCATTGAAGCAGTGTACAATATTTTCTACTTTTTTTTTTCGTTTTGTAAATATGCCTGCTGCCCCAACTCAGATATTGCAAGGATGGTCTATAGCTGTTAACCACAAATCAAGATTTCCCCTTGAAACCTGGCAGGGGTTAGTATATAGCAGTTTGGCCCTTTGTGGTAGTACCACGAGACTAGCATTAGGAGTTGCAGGTGCCATTTTGATCCTGGCGCTGGCATGAACAGGAGCAACAGAGGATCACTCTTGCCTCTTATGCCTTAGATCAGCAGGAAAATGATCAGGTAGGTCCAGGATGGCCTATAGGATATTGGGGATGGGGTTGTGATTGGTGGGGATCAAGCAGGTAGGGGCAGGGTTCTGCATGAGGAGGGGGCAGAGTCTGCTGAGGAGGAGGGAGACCCTCAGACTACACTTCTTTTATTCATAAACCAGTCCCTTTTAAGAAAAGCTCCCCCATGTGTTGGCAGCGCAAAGCTCCAGGGTGGCAAAATAACACAACTTACAAGTTTTATCATAAGCCATGTTATTCATTTACTGTAGGAGTTACCAACCTGTGGTACGGAGCTATTGCTGGTTAGTGACTTCTGCAATAAATTCTGATATTTTACTGTAGGTTATTAACATCCCACGTTAGTTTATTTTCCATAGAGGCTCTCTGAGGATCCCAAAAAAATCAGTGCGTTTGCATCACAGGTACTTTTGCTGAGTACTTTTTCCTGTTGAATCAGTCAGCATTGCAAAAAAGGCACAAAAACAGTGAAGGATACAAGAAAAGCCAGGGAAGGGGTAGGAGAGGTTTTTATTGAATAAACGCTGAAAAAAACAATTTTGTATTTTATTGTATTGGAATCATTTTATTGGTGTTAATTAGGGCTTCTGACTTTACGTTTTAACTGTCTTGTTCTAGTGGAGCTCCATATCAGGAGAAAAATCTTTACTGTGAATTAAGAGAGGAAATGCATGATTTTCTTCTATTAAGAATATGCATTTTCTAAAATAAAAAAGGTCAGTGAAGAATGGAGCAAACAAATAAAACCTTCATAGCAGGAGGCTGGTCATTAAAGGCCGATAGGCACCGAGTCTAAACAAATTTCTGTGTATCCTGGGAATTTGTGTAAACCATAAAATGTATAGTCATTATACTGGAAAAACAAATTAAGTTGAGATAATGATGTTAGCAAAGCTTTGAGGCTGCTTCGGCCCTTTCTTTACCTGATTATGCCCCTCCCCCTCTTGGTAGCTAGATGTGTGTGGTTTTCTCAGTAGTGCCGCTAGCTATCTGATTAGGAGGTGATGCTGACCAGTTAAGTGTCATTCTCCAGGACCAAGCAGGAAGTCAGTCCTCACTTATGGGTGTCATCAACGCCGATGAAGCCCCAGCGGAGCATTTCCCCAGCTTTCCATGAAAGCCTTTGGGAATGCTGGCACGCATGCGCAGTTCCCTTCCCACCTAAAGGTGCCATCTTACCTCAGTCTCTTTTTTTTCCGTAAAGCCCATCGGACGTGTGTCCTTTTTTTCCCGGATAAGAAGTTTTTTCTTGGTGTTATTTCGCTTTTTTCCTTCGGATTCAACGTCGGTTCCCCTCCCGCCGGGTTCGGTACACCAGTATCGAATCCCTTTTTTACTTTTTTCGGTTTTTGCCCTTAGTGGCTAGGCGCTCGCGCCAAAATTTTTTGTTTTTCCCTGGAAGGCTGGTCCTTTGACCTGGCGGGGACCCTTTTCTCCCCGATGGCTTCCAGCAGTTTCAAAAAGTGTGATCGGTGTAAGAAGATTGTCTCTCACCGACACACACGACTGCTGCCTTCGGTGCCTTGGCCCAGGCCATGTGGAAAAATGTCTTCCAAGGCCCTCCGAAGTCGTCAGCAACAAAGTGAAAGGCTTTTCTCGGACTCGGCCTCTGCCCGGGCCCGGACCTCGTCTGAGGCCTCGACACCTCGGGATTCCGATCCCAAGAGGCATCGGAGCTCCTCGGACAGGGGGTCCCCCGACCGGGAACGTAAGAGGAAGAAGCGGCGTCGGAGGAGGTCCCTGAGCCCTCGAGGGCCAGGTCTCAGACCCCCGACCGTTTTCCCAGGCCCGTGGACCAGGAGAAGCCAACTAAAGTTCCTTGCATGGAGCCAGAGTCTGCTGGACACGTAAGTCCTGTTGTCCTTGTGGACTCGCCTCCCCGAGTACCGACATTGGGCCCGGTGCTGCCAGGGCCCGAGTCGGGGGCTGCTGCGTCACCCGAGCTGAGTCTCAGGTTGATAGCCTTGGAGAGCAGAATGTCTGCCTTCATGGATCAGCAGCGGGCGCTGATGGCCAGCCTGTCTGGCGCATCTACCCCGACCACCGGGACATGACTTCGAAGTCGACCCTGGAGACCGAGCCGATACTCGAGTCCTTTGCGGCTTGAGGTCGTCCTCGGTCGAGGTCTCCCTCAACCTCCCGTTCGGGACCAAGGGTCTCAACGCCGGTGGCACTGGCGTCGGGGCGGGTGCCCAGAGGCCCCGCGGGGTCGGACCTCGACTCGACATCGGACGAGTCTGCTTGGGAGACTGAGGACGAGGAGTCTCCTGACACCTTCAAGACTCGGTGTGTCCCTTCGGACTCACCTGAGTCTGAGCCCTGGAGTAGATCCCCTCCGGAGGATACTAGGTTCTCAGAGTTTATCCGGGATATGGCCGCTGCCCTGGCTATCCCGGCTGACCCCGAGGAAGAGCCTCGAGCCGAGGAGCTCGATGCTCTGCAGTATGACTCTCCTCCGAAGGAGGCCTTTACTGTCCCAGTTCCTCCGATGCTGGAATGGCTCCTCTTCCGGATGTGGGAGGCGCCGGCCTCGGCGCCGGTTTTGAGCGAGTCAATTCCATCTATTGGCTCCAGAAGAGTCCTGGCTTCCAGAAAGCACAGCTACCACACCATTCCATGGTTGTGGAATCGGCCATGCATCGTCTGAAGAGTCAGAAGATGCACTCCGCGGTGCCTCCTGGTAGGGAAGCCCGAAGCCTTGATGGCGTCGGTAGAAAGTGCTTTCAGGGCTCGATGCTTGCTTGCTGTGTCCAGACTTACCAGCTGTACATGGGCATGTATTTACGAGACCTGGCCAAGGAATTGGCCGGATTCTCTGCTGGTCTCTCCGGGGAACCCTTGCAGAGTTTTAAGTCATTGTCTTCGAGGATCCGGGAATGCTCTAAGTTCATGTCCCGCGCCGCCTACGATGGCTTCGAGGCTTCAGCCCGAGTAGCGGCAGCCGGCATCGCGGCCCGACACCAGGCATGGCTGCAGCCATCGGACCTCGAGCCATGGATTCAGGACAAGTTGGTCGATGTCCCTTGCTGAGGTGAAAACCTTTTTGGCAAGCCTGTGGCCGAGAAGGCCGCTCAGCTCGAGACAGAGCACCTCACGAGGACAAGGCTGTCGAGGAAGACCTCTGCCCCTTCTCATAAGAAGAAGGGCTCGGGTAAAAAGTCCTTTTACCCGAGGAAGGGCACTGCCTACAAACAGCACCCACAATATCCAGCTGCCCAAGCTGCCCCCCAGGGTCAGCAAGCCAAGGGCCAGGGTAATGGGCCCCGTAGGCAGAGGACCCCCAAGCCTGCAGCCCCTGCTTCCACTCCGCAGGGTGGGGGTTTTTGACTCCTTGAGTATAGCCATACCTCCCTTGCAGACCCAGCCCTGCACAGGAGGCCGCCTAGCCTTGTTCGCCCACAAGTGGCCCTTGATAACCCAGGACAGTTGGGTGCTGGACATAGTCCATCGAGGCTATGCCCTGCACTTTCACCAACTGCCTCCGCCACACTTCCCAGGGGATCCTTTCCAGCCTCCCCTGCATACAGCCCTTCTCCTCCAGGAGCTAAAAGGTCTGCTGCTGGACGAGGCGGTGGAGCCTGTGCCTCCCCACTTTCAAGGTCACGGGTTTTACTCCAGGTATTTCCTGGTGCCAAAAAGAACCGGTGGTCTTCGACCCATTTTGGATCTCAGAAACCTAAACAAGTTTCTAGTGAAAGAAGTTCAAGATGCTTACTCTTGGAACACTTCTGCCCTACCTCCAGCAGGGAGATTGGCTATGCTCTTTAGATCTAAAGGATGCTTACACTCACATCCTTATTCATGCAGACCACAGAAGGTACCTCAGGTTCATTGTGGGAGGAAACCATTATCAGTACAGAGTACTGCCTTTTGGACTGACCTCCGCTCCCAGGGTGTTTACCAAGTGCCTGGCAGTGGTGGCAGCCTACCTGAGAAATCAGGGCATCTTTGTATTTCCTTACCTAGACGACTGGCTCATCAGAGGCCAGACTTCCCTGGAAGTTCAACAGGCCACCAACAGGACCATAGAACTGCTCCAAAAGGTGGGCTTTGTCATCAACTTCGCAAAGTCCACTTTGCTCCCCTCCCAGAACTTGGAGTTCATAGGAGCAAGGTTGGATTCTCAGCTGGCAAGAGCATTCTTACCAGTGGACCGAGCACAAAGGCTCATGGACCTCGCCAGCAAGTTTCTGCACAGGTCCCTGGTCTCCGCCAGACTCTGTCTCAGGCTTCTGGGCCACATGGCGTCGACAGTACAGATGGTACAGGTGACCCCCAATGCCAGGCTCAATATGAGACCTGCCCAGTGGTGCCTTCGGACTCAGTGGTCACAAGCCTCAGGCAGTCTCAGAGACAGGATCAGAGTGTCCCACCGTTTCCTGGCCTCCCTCAACTGGTGGTTACACCCCCCAATCTGCTGGTAGGGGTGCCCTTTCAGATCCCACCTCATACAGTGGTCCTAACCACCGATGCCTCTCTACAGGGTTGGGGAGCACATTGCCTAGACAAGTGCACCCAGGGCCTGTGGTCTCTTTGGGAGACACCCCAGCAGATCAATCTACTGGAACTCAGAGCTATCCGCTTGGCCCTCAAGGCCTTTACTGCTTCCCTGGCAAAACAGTCTGTCTTGATCCAGACAGACAACCAGGTCGCCATGTTCTATGTCAACAAACAGGGCGGAACTGGCTCCCAGCCCCTTTGCCAGGAGGCCCAGAACCTCTGTTCCTTTGCCCTGAAACACAACATGCTCCTCAAAGCAGACTATCTTCCAGGCCAGGAGAATTCTCTGGCAGACAGATTGAGCAGAATTCTGCAACCACACGAGTGGCAGCTACATCCTTTAGTGGTTCAAAAGATTTTCTTGAAATGGGGGCTTCCCTCCATAGACCTGTTTGCCAGTCCACTGAACAACCAGGTGCCAAGGTTCTGCTCCAGGCAACCGCATCCTCTGAGAGTAGCAGCAGATGCTTTTCTGATTCCCTGGACTCAGGGCCTACTCTATGCGTTTCCTCCCACCCCTCTGGTGGCCCGAACACTGCTCAAGATTCTCCGAGACAAGGCCTCAGTCCTCCTCGCAGCTCCCAGGTAGCCAAGGCAGCCTTGGTTCCCCCTCCTGCTTCAGCTGGCAGCGGATCTGCCTCTGCCTCTGGGATTGCAACCCGACCTTCTCTCTCAGAATCAGGGCTCCTTGCTGCATCCCAATCTCAAAGCTCTCAATCTGATGGCATGGAGGCTGCAAGGGTAGTGTTGACTCCCTGGGGCCTGCCTCCCGAGGTTGAGGAAGTTCTCCTAGCCTCCAGGAAACAATCCACTAGGAAGACCTATGCTCAAGTGGAAAAGGTTCTCTGTGTGGTGTCAGCTGCGTGCTGAGGATCCTTTCTCCTGTACTGTGTCAGTAGTGCTTCAGTACCTGCTGCACTTGTCCAATCAGGGTCTCAAGTCCAACTCTGTTCGGGTCCACCTCTCTGCTTTGGCAGCTCACCACTCCCTAGTTGAGGGCCATTCCTTGTCCAGTCTAGGTTTCTCAGGGGTTTGCTTCTGCTCAAACCTCCCATACGTTGTCCTCCTGAGTGGGAGCTTAATGTCTTGCAGCAACTGACTCGCCCATCTTTTGAGCCTATGTTTACTTGCCCTTTACGCTTCCTTTCCTGGAAGACTCTCTTTCTGATAGCCCTTACTTCGGCTAGGAGAGAGTGAGCTTTAGGCCTTGATCTGTGATAGGCCTTACACCAGGTTCTATAAAAACAGGATGGTCCTCAGGACTCACCCTAAGTTCCTTCCTAAGGTTGTCTCCTCTTTCCACCTCAACCAGGAGGTGGTTCTTCCTACTTTCTTCCCTAGGCCTCATGCGAGTCAGGCTGAAACAGTTCTCCATACCTTGGACTGTAGGAGGGCCTTATCCTTCTACCTTGAACGTACGCAAGGTCACAGGAAGGCTTCTCAGCTCTTCCTTTCTTTTGACCACAATAACTTGGGGAGGCCTGTGTCCAAGCATACCTTGTCCATCTGGGTGGCTGACTGTATCACCTGGGCTTACAAGGCAGCTGACCTTCCTTTGCAGGGTAGGGTCACGGCCCACCGTGTGAGGGCAATGGCTGCATCAGTGGCTCACCTCCGCTCTGTTCCATTGCAAGACATCTGCAGGGCTGCTACTTGGTCTTCAAGCCAGACCTTTGCAGCCCACTACTGTCTGGAGAGGGAGTCCCGTAGGGACAGTGCTTTTGGCCAAGCAGTACTCCGGAATCTCTTTGAGGTCTAGGCAACTCCTGCACTCCTGCCCTCTGGTTGGGCTACCTGTGGAGGGTGTGTCCTTGCAAAGCCTTTACTGTGTTGCTGAGACTAGAGGGAGTTCTCTTGTTTAGCCTGGGTTCCTGGTAGCCCAGAGCTGGGGAGTCACCCATAAGTGAGGACTGACTTCCTGCTTGGTCCTGCAGAAAGAGTAGTTACTCACCTGTAACAGGTGTTCTCCCGGAGCAGCAGGAATCAGTCTTCACTACCCTCCCTCCTCCCCTTGGAGTTGCAGTTGTACATAGTTTAATTTTTACATTTTTGTGTGCTGTTCTTAGCTATGTCATTTGACTGAGGTAAGATGGCACCTTTAGGCGGGAAGGGAACCACGCATGCGTGCCAGCATTCCCAAAGGCTTTCATGGAAAGCTGGGGAAATGCTCTGTTGGGGCTTCATCGGCGTCGATGACACCCATAAGTGAGGACTGATTCCTGCTGCTCCTGGAGAACACCTGTTACAGGTGAGTAACTACTCTTTCACTATTAGCCCCATAAAGCATAAAACTGCATAAAACGTGAATACAGAAAGTGTCATTTCACATTGACCATTCAAACTTGAAAACATATCATAGGTAAAAGAATAAGTAAATCCTAGCTTCTGAACAGGCATAATATTTTATTTATTTTGTATATTTACAGACATGTTCAGTGGAAACTGATCTGTGCTGTTCGTAATAAAAACATTTGGCCTGATATTCAAAAACAAATATCTGGATGGTGGCGTACTTTCCTATAGAGAGAGCGCCACAGATACCTTTCCACAGCTGGCTCAGCGTTCTGCACCTAGTGCCAGAGTGGGTGCTCCGGAGATTATCCAGAGAGTAATAAGACCCAGTCTGCTATCCAGATAAATATGCAGGTAACGTCAGGACAGCAAGAAGGCTGTTCTAAAATTATTTGTGTAACGGACTGAATATTGCTGCTAGCCAGATAACATGCAGCTCGCTATCCAGATAGTGGGACTAACTATGTGTGTTAAGTGCTGCGGCCAGCATTAAAAAAAAAAAAAATCACTGACCGCAGAGTTTAAAGGTCAACCAGATTATTCAATTTGTATTTAACTAGGCTTAAATACTGCATATATATATATATATATATATATAAGGTAGCGCTGTCAGAACCCATGGAACTAGGGAACTCTGAGAAAAACGTAAGGGAAACTGACAGCTCAGGTTCACACATGGGGAAAGGTTGCTATAAGCAACAGATAAAAACAAAGCCACGAGGTGTAAGGGAACGCCCGAACAGAAGTGTAGCACAAAACTCATTAGGAAATGAGGAGCACCTGCATGAGGGCGGAGCCCAAACTAACACCAGCTTAAACACATTTAAAACTCACTTACCGGAAGGGAGAGGAGTGGCAGGAGCTACTGGAGGAGTAGTAGATGCTACTGAGAGAACTGCTAAGCGTGAAAGCAGAACCAGTGGAGCTGCAAGGACGGAGCCAGAGAGATTGCCCGGGGCATATGAGGCTGGTGATTCCCAGGGAAGCTGTTGTGAGCAGCAGTGCACAGCTTTTCAATATCCCCAGGAGCATTGCTACAAAGTAAGCAGAGGTGGCAGTCCAACAGCCAAGTCCAGGAGGTATAGATTACCCAACACCAGGGATTCAGCAGGGGAAAACGTTTACCCTGAAGGAAGTTTAAAGCTAACAGAGAAACACCGTGGAGAGTGTTCTTCAAAACAGAGCTTTGCTCGAGTGAGAGAACAGGAAGTAGCAGTGCCTAAAGGTAGGCGTATTTACTCTAGTAGAAGAGGTTTAAAATACCCTGATTTGCCCTGCACTTACCAGGAGCTGTGTAACTCTCATGAGCCTGACTACAGTGAATATGGTAATTTCCCACGGGCCACTAGTTGAGTGGAGGAGGGGAATGCTTTATTACCTCAACGGCAGTTGTGTGCCGGGAGAAGTTTACTCTGATGAGGAAGGAATGCAATTTGAGACTATTGGAGAGTCTTTAGACGGGAGTGAGATGGATTGTACATACACTCTGTCTGATTGCATATCATCTCTTTGTTGAAAGCAGCAAGAACTGTTTAGAAAAGGAAACAGGAGGAAAAGTTCTGTAAGTGAAATGAACTGTTTTCTTTTTGATTTTTGTTCCATTAACTAATGCTGAAGTAAGCCAAGTTTTGTTTGAAACATTTCTTTAATTGTGTCACCAGACGAAGAGTCTGCAATTCCTTGTGTTCCACTGTTATGAATCTACCCCGGACGGGGAATAAAGCCTCTGTTTAACCTTACCCTCTGCCTACAACTACACTTCTTTGGCTAATGTTAAAAACCACAGGTCCCAGAAGGCCTTTCTAAAGCCTTCACAGGAAAGTCTACAGCCATTAAAATACTGCCCCATTAAACTATCCATGCCTCTTTGCCTCTGGGTACGTTGGTGGGTGACTATATATATATATATATATATATATATATATATCCCTTGTCTCCTAAAGGCTCACAATTCTGTTTCTATACCTGAGGCAATAGAGGGTTAAGTGGCTTGCCACAAGGAGCACCTGTGGGATTAGAAACCCCAGTCCTTCCAGCCCAAGGTTGCAGTCCTCTAGGGGGATTCGAACCACTGGCCCTCCGGCCTGAAGTAACTTGCCCCAACTACTAGGTCACTCCTCCCTAGTAATGAAATGCACATACAAACCATACATCAACATTAAAAAGACACAGCTTCTCAAATCCATCATAATTAGCTTATAAACCACCGAAAACCTACAATATAATGTAAAAACATGTAAAAATGCCTGTTGATTTGTAATGTCAGATTTTTTTATCCCATTGAAAGAATCTGTTCAATCTCTGGGAGTTCTGTACTGAAGAGTACGCTCTCCTTTTCGTCTTATTTCCAAGGTGATTGGAAACTCATTCATGATCTTGAGACAAATAGGATCCTTGAGAGCATACAGTATTTATACAGTGCAGCTTTAGTCCTGTGTAGACTGGACTATTGCAACACGTTCTTTTGTCAGTGTCTCAACCTACATTCTTAAGAGACTGCAACTAATTGAAAATTCAGCTGTAAAAATTCTTTATTACGCTAAGCCTACGGACCAGGCATCTCCCCTCATCATAGAGCACAAGTGTTACTAGCATCTAGAGGAAATAAATACAAAATTCCACTATACCTTCACTTACTAGTAACTCCCTATTGCCCAAATAGCACACTATGCTCATATCAGGAAGATTATCAGGCAATACTCCTGTCTTCTAGATTCCGACTCGAAATGACAGAGCGCTGCATTCAGTTTTTTGGCCCCACTCTATGGGATATACTTCCCATTGGATCTATGATTAGAAAGCTCCACTACAAAATTCAAGAAAGGGATAAAAGTATGGCTCTCTCAGAAGTCCTATCCGTATTGATTTCTCGCTGCTACTATTGTTGGGCTGGGTTCTCTATTCCTTATTGTTGCCATTTTGCTCTACATTGTTGTTGGCATGAAGTATTGTACAGCTATAACACTAAATACCCTCCAAAAATATTGAAAAAATGGCTGGATGAGAATACTATAAAAATTCTTCTTTGTCTTTTATTTTTTTTTTTGTATTGGATTTTCAAAATATTTATAAAAAATGAAGAATGCAGGCCTCAGACTCACACTGGCAATGCTTCCGATTTTCTGAAAAGCAAATGCCTTATCGCATCAACGGCCTTAAAGCTTTCCTCATTCAACTAAAGAATTCATTCGTTGCTTATTCTCGCCATCAAACCGTTCTTCAATTTTTACCATATTCAGAAAACAAGTTGTTGTTAATAGAAGATTGTGCTTATCTTATCTCATTGCTGTAATTGAGCTCCCCGATGCTACCAGATGGGTACCGCAAATTGCGTTTCGAAGCCTTCTTCAGGGGGAATTTATTTAGCCAGCACGATCTATAAAAACAACGAGGTTATAGGCTTGCCAATAGCTGACTTGTAATTTCAGTCAGACGTATAGGAGAATTATTATCTAAATCTATCTTTCATTGGACACTTTCAGTCAGACGTATAGGAAAATTTTTATCAAAATTATCTGCCTTTCATCCTACCGCGGGTTACTGCATTCAAATTCACCAAAACAGTTGGATCCCGTAACACAGTCAGTGTTGCAGCAAAAAACGCCGCGCATGCGTGCCAGCCTTCCCGTGAGGATTTAAATAGATGGTAACGTGACTAGTTACTGCCAATCTGTCAATTCATGCTTAACTTGTACTGAGTAATAAAAACTAAATAAGCAGGATAGACTATTGACGTCAAATATACACATGCCAATCAGTTGAACTATTCAGACCAGTCGTGCTTGTTACTAGTCGACAAATCCATTTCTGCTCTTGTATTGACAGTTTGTACATAATAAGCATAACTGAGTGAACAGAATAAACTATTGACGTTAAATACACACATGCCAGTCAATTGAACTATTCAGACCAGTCGTGCCTGTTGCTAGTCGAAAAATCCACTTCTGCTCTTGTATTAACAAAGTCTGAGCTCTTGACTTCCCGTTCCTACCCGCAGATACCATTTCAATAGCAAAACAGCGAAGTTTTTCAAAGACATGATGATGTGCAATACAGTGGGCAACTATAGGAGCTTCTAATGTTTTGCATCTCAATTTGCTACGATGTTCATTAATTCTAATTTTAAGTTGCCGTTCAGTTTTGCCAATATAGAAAAGATTGCAGGGGCACTTGGTGACATATACAACATGATCAGAGAGACAGGTTGTAGATTGTTTTAGAAAATAATTTTTTCCATGATAGGTAAAACTGGTTACCTCATCTGTTATCGTACATATGGTGCAATTGCTGCATGGTCTGTGTCCAACTGTTTCCATGAGAGATGTCTTATGACTTGATCGTAATCGCGCTGGACTAAGTTTCTCTTTGAGATTAGAGTGTCGCGTCCAAACACATCTTATGGATTTGTCTCGCAACCCCGGTACAGTGCTAAGGACGTTCTGATGTTTTTTCAAGATGCGTTTAATTGCACCGCTAAGTGAAGAAAATTTGGTGACAAAATTTACAGTGTCAGCATCCTCCATTTGATCCCTAGGTTTTGATTGTAATAACAGAGCCCTATTGTAATATAATGCCCTCTTGTAAGCTTTCCGGATTATTGAAGGGGGATACCCCCTATCTCGAAAATCCCTCATTAAATTTTTGGCCTGTATCTTGTACTCCGTAACACTAGAACAGTTCCTTCGATATCGGATAAATTGGGATAGTGGCAAACTATCACGCAGTTGTTTCGGGTGGTAGTGTAATAGTGTTTCTATCCGTCTTTTTTTTATAGACGGAAGTGAGCCAACCATTAAGGCTCTTTTGAACTACTACATCTAAAAAAACAATTTTTTGATCGTGATAAGAATAAGTAAATTGTATATTTGGATCTACATGATTCAACCAACAAGTAAACTGTTGAAGTTCTAAAACGGAGCCACCCCATAACAGAAAAATATCATCTATAAATCTCCTCCATAAGATGAGATGATCCTGGTATATTGAGCCCACCAACCAGTGGCGTTCAAAACCCTGCATATATAAATTAGCTACAAACGGGGCGCACGTGGCGCCCATAGCTACTCCAGACATCTGTTGATAAAGCTGCCCTTCAAACTCAAAATAATTATGGAAAATTGTAAGATCTGCCAATTCAGAAATGAAATCTACCAGGCTTGAAGGCATATTTCCTTGTTCACATAAAGATGTAACGATGGCTAGATGGGCCGCCCTCTGAGGGATGCTTGTATACAGAGCTGCCACGTCCAATGTTACAAGGAGTACAGATTCATTGGATGCCCATTGTGAATACTCATCTAGAATACTTAAAAAATGGGAAGTATTCCTGATCCACGATACTACACTGCCTCCTATCGCATTATTTTTTATTTCGCAAAGAGCCTCTCATGAGGGATCTTGTCAAAGGCTTTCTGAAAATCCAGATACACTATATGGATCTGTTCACCTTTGTCTACCTGTTTATCACACCTTCAAAAAAATACAACAGATTAGTAAGACAAGACCTTCCTTGTGTAAAGCCATGTTGGCTTTCTCCTGTTAAACCAGGACTATCTACATATTCAATAATTTTGTTCTTTATAATGGTTTCTTGCCCAGTACTGACATCAGGCTCACCAGTCAGTAGTTTCCCAGATCATCCCTGGAACTCTTTTTAAAAATTGGTTTTACATTGGCCATTCTCCACTCTTCAGCTATTATAGATGATTTTAATGATTAGTTCACAGATTATGAATAGTAGGTCTGCAATCTCATATTTCAGTTCTTTCAACACCTTCAAATGAATACCATTTGGTCCAGGTGATTTACCACTCTTTATCAAATAGTTGTAATACATCTTCCCAGTTTATCAATATTTTTTTCAATTTTTCTGATGTATCACCTTTAACTATCATTTCAGTCATGGGTAACTTCCCTACATCTTCAGTAAAGACTAAGGCAAAAAATTCATTCAGTCTCTCCACTATGGCCTTGTCCCCTCTGTGCCCCTCTTTCATCTAATGGTCCAACCATCTCTCAGGTTTTTTGCTGCAAATGTACTTGGAAAAAGGTTTTATTATGCATTTTGGCTTCCACAGCAAGCTTTTTTTTTTTTTTTTTTTTTTCAAATTCTCTTTGCCTTGCATCTAACTTGCCAGTGCTTATGTTTCCAGTTTTCATCATTTAGCTTCTTTTTCCATTTCCTGAAAGATGCTTCTTTGGCTACAACAGCCTCTCTGATCTCACTTTTAAACCATGCTGACAGTTTTTTGGCCTGCCTTCCACTTTTCTTAAAGCGTGGAATACAGCTGGTCTGGGCTTCCAAGATAATATTTTTAAACAACGCCCATGCTTGATGTAAATCTTTAACCTTTGCAGCTGCTCCTCTTAGCTTTTTCTTAACGATTTTTCAGATTTTTGAAGGGAAAATGTAGTACTGTGGATTTTCTTGCTGTCCGTCTTCCATTTATGAAATCAAATGCGATCATGCTATGATCACTATTAACGAGTGTCCCCAAAACCCTTATCTCTTGCCCCAGATTCTGTGTTCAACTAGGTCCAAAATAGCTTCCTTTCTTGTCAGTTCATGAATCAGCTGCTCCTAGAAGCAGTCATTTATTTCATCTAGAAAATGTAGCTTCGTAGCATGTCCTGCTGTGACATTGATCCAGTTGATACCAAAGTAATTCAAATCACCCATTATTCTTATTGTGTTGTAACTTTTGTTAGTTTCCCTGATTTCATCATCCATCTGTTCATTCTGGCCAGGCGGTAGTATAACACCACTGCCATCGCCTTCCCATTTTTACATGGAATTTCTATCCATAGAGATTCTACAGTGTATTTTGTTTCCTGCAAAACTTTAATCCTATGTGACTCAATGCCCTCTGACATAGAGCACAACCCTTCCACCAATTTTATCTACTCTATCATTGCGATATAGTTTGTGTTCCACTGGTATCAGTGTTCCACTGGTTGTCGTCCTCCTACTAGGTCTCTGAGATGTCAAACATATCTAACCTCTCATTTAGTGCTATATATTCTAACTTTCCCATCTTATTTATTAGACTATTAGTATTTGCATACAAGCATTTTAGAGATTGTACTTTATTCATATTCGTCTGGTTATTGGTAGATGGGGTAACTTGAAATCTATAAGCTCTGTGTGCTCTGTACTTAAGGGCATTTGGGTTACTTTTGTCTTTATTGGAACATCTCTGTCGATATGCCCTATCTTCAGTCTTTTGCTAGTATCCTTCAAGGATACACTATTCCAAACTATGCGCTTTTGGGTGACTGTCTGTTTTCCCCTATCTCCTTTTTAAAGGTTAATGCCAGCAGCTCATTTCCATCCTGGTTAAGGTGGAGTCATCCCTTCAGAAAAGCCCTTCCTTTCCCCAGATTGTTACCCAGTTCCTAACAAATCCAAAACTCTCGTCCTTGCACCATTGTCTTATCCGTAGCTCTGGAGCTCTGCCTGCCTTTTGAGTCCTGTACATGGAACAGGAAGCATCTCTGAGAATGCTACCCTGCAAAGTCTGGATTTCAACTTGCTACCTAAAAGCTTAAATTTGGCATCCAGAACCTCCCTCCCACACTTTCCTATGTAATTGATACCTACATGTACCAAGACAGCAGACTGCTTTCTAGCGCTATCTAAAACTTTGTCTAGGTGGCACGTGAGGTCCGCTACCTTCAGACCAGGCAGGCATGTTACCAGGTGATCCTTACGTCCACCAGCCACCCAGCTATCTTCATGCCTAATGATCAAATCACCAACTATAATGGCTGTCCTAACCCCTTCCTCATGGTCACATGGCCCTAGAGAAAGCTCCTTGGTGCAAGCGGGTTTTACATCACCTGGAAGACAGGTCCTAGTTACAAGATCACTTCCTGCCACATCAGGGTGATGCTTTTCTGTCACATGACCTCTCTCCTCCATGGCTACAGGGAGGTGGGACTTCAGTACTACGTCCCTTTTGGGCTCACCTATATATCTATCTTCTTTAAGTCCTCTTAGTCTGCTGTAGCCTCCAGAGATCGGACTTGTTCCCTGAGTGCAAAGAGTTCTTTGTACCTAGTGCACATGTAAGATCCCTCACCAACTGGGAGAAATCATACATGTGACACTCGATGCAAAAGACTGGAAAGCCCCCTTCTTGCTGCTGTCTGCATCTTAGTTTTAAGGTTTTGTTTAGGTATTTAAATTGTTTACTTACGTTTGCTGGGGATACTTATACTAATACAGCTATAACTAATACATTTGTTTGCCTCAAGATTAATTAATCTCAAATCCTTAATTGATGTATTCCTGATGAGGATAACCAGCCACACCTTAAAGTCAATATGGGCACTTTTCTCTTTAATAGGTTTAAGAACCTATAAAGCTAGGATTATCCCTGGGGTGCGTGGGAGTTAGGGTGGGTGGGAGGGAAAGAAGACTTAATAAAAGCTGGCTTACTACACAGTGCCCTGACCTGTGCTTCTAAGGTAAAGTCTGACCAGTTTCCTGGGTGATTCACACAGCCCTTGGTTTGATTGTGAAGGCCTTTCAAATTGTTGCTTTGATCTTATTACTTGGCTTTAATACCTATTTAAGACTTCACAGATCTTTTGCCTCATAACTGGAAGGCCCCTTTGTAAAGGTCATTAGAAACCAATTTTATTTATTTCTACTCTGAGACTATTTATTTATTCTACTTGTATGCTAAGCTAAACTCTGATTTGATTTAAATGAAAAGCTCTCTAAGACTGACACAGCAAAAACACTAAATTTGAAAATACAGATTTATCAACTTTAACCTAAAGAATTCCCTTTTTGCCCAAGATTTAGAGTATATTCCATAAGATAAATACTTACAAGTGCAGACCTTTTTTCCACTGTAGCAGTCTCTTTTGGTAGTAGTTCAAGACTAATAAAATAAAATTCTCAAATTCTACCTAAAAATCAGATAATTCTCAACCTGACTCATTTCCAGTAATACTGGATAATCCAGGCTCGTTAAAAGAAGGGCCTCAAAGGGACCACATCAGGTCAATGTTTGAAGGTAACCTGCATCAAACCCTTGAGCTTTGAGAGATCTGAAAGCAAAGCATGGTGACTTTCAGTAAAGTTTAACACGCTTTCAGATGGAGATATAATGGAATTTTCAGGGAGAACTCGGGGAATTTTGTATACAGTTTGGGGTACCAGATGCAGTCTGCTTACTTGCTCTGTTAACAGTTCTCTGGATTATGAGTTTTTCTTTTTGGCATGCTGCAGCAGGATCCGGAGGAAGATACAGTTGGAAAATCACTTGCAAGGGTTTTTTTATTTCGGTTTTGTTTGCTGAATGCAGAAATAAGGTACCCAATGTTGCCTGTGCCATTAACTAAGTATGGTAGATGCAATTAGTAAATGTTTGTGTTCATAGGACACTTGAGACAGGCCAAAGCCTGAAGCTGGATTCTAAGTGTGCTGTTCAGAAATTTTATGTTCAGAGAACAAAAGATCTACAGTTATTCCTAAAGTGCAAAAGACTGTAGATTTTTTTTAATTTTTGGCTCACAACTTTTATGGGTGGGAGAAGAAGCTTCATGTTGCCCAACAAATATTCACTAATACCCTACTTACTTTAAACAATTTTTCATCTTCAGGGTGAACATATAAGCTATAGTTATTCACAAACTCTTTCCATTCTGTGTATGCAGTAGTACTAACCGTGTCTCCAAGTGGGATCAGGTGGTAGTGTTAATACATCCTCTTATATTGTACAGGTTCTCAATATTAAAAAAAAAAAGCCATCCTAATAATTCAAACTGTATATACTATGATCTTAGCCAAAAAGAGAAGAGAGCTATTTAAAAAAAACAAACCCTAATATCTAAAGCAAACATTGCATGTAACCTGGCATATTTTTGCACCCCAGACTTGTCCTTTAGTTTTATAGTGGTCAATGGATGAGAGTAGGGTGAGACATGAAGTTGGGGGGGAGGCAATTATTATTATTGGTTCCAAGTTGAGCTTCAAATTAAGTTTAAGATTTTGTTTAGTTTTCCAGTGCTTGTATTAAAATGTGCCATGGTATTTGAGGGAGTTTCTACAGCCATATGATCCAGTACAAAATCTAGGGTTATCTCAGCAGTGTTACTGAGGATATCAAATGGGACTAAAGTGCAGTAGGCTTTTGCAATTCAGGGTCACTCCTTTGAAAAATAATTTAATTGAGGAATTACATGTTATCTTTCAAAGGAGTGAGTCTTTTTCCTTTTAAAAGGCAGTTTTGGTGAACATTTCACATCACATTTGTTGGAGAACTCGTGAGAGAGTTCTCTTTTCAGATGTGCTCAAGACAAGAGGTTTTCTTTTATCCTTTCAACAAGCACCGTCAGAGCATTGATGTCTAGCATCAGGGATCCTCTAAGTTTTTGATATGAAAAATATCACACTTTAAAAAAAAATGTTTTGAAGTGAATATCATTTTTGGATATGTGGAGGCACGTTCCATTCTGTGTGTCCCAGCCTCTGCATCCAGTTGGAACTGGACACACAGAGATAGACCCGATTCTGATCCCACGGGGCACATCTAGCCCCCACGGGACCAGAATCACATCTAGGCCTGTACGCGCAGGCTGGGACGCGATTCCCATCGACCTGCACATACAGGCCCTTGCCCAGCTAACTCGGTCAGGCTCCTGAATGGAGCCACAGTGCCATGGCGTCATATTGCTCTGGCACCATGGCTCCATTCAGGCGCCGCGATCCCTGGCCGCCAATCACTTTCGCCTTTCCCCACAAGTCGACCCCCCCCTCCCCCCAATCTGGCTTCCCATGGCCAGAGTCGGGCTGTGGGGAATCTCCTGCACTCCCTCACCTTTTTGCTCCCAGCTGGGCCTCTCGTCCCCTGACATCTAGGGGGACTTATTCCAGCTCTGAGTTTGAATAAGTCCCCCATCCAGTCTGCTGGTCCCAGATGTACAGGACCAACTTCAGAATCAGCCCTCTACGTCCAGGGCTGTGGACCGCCCACTGCCCGCCCTAACTCTGCCTCCACACCGCCCCCTCCTGCCCTCATCTAAGTCTCCCTGTACAAATTCCTTCCTCATACTGGGAGGTTTAGTCGGGGATGGCAAGGGGGACGATGCAGGGATGGATGTCCTAATGGGACGTCGATCCCCACTATTCGCAGGACAGAATAGACTCCATAGCCACTTTTTGGATATTTTCTCTTTCATTTTTAACAAGTACGCATCTGTTCCTGTGCTTGACTTTTTTTAAAAATAATAAGTTAAAAATTAATCTGAAGCGTATGATGAAAGAAGGTGTTGACTATGTGAGTCTGTAATCAATAATTGACTGAATTCACACTAGGATTTAATGCCTCATCTATAAATATGTAACTTTGGTGAGTTTGTTTGATAATTGAGTGTTCTGTCTATTATTATGTTTATGGTGTTTTAGATTGCAACACGCCTTGGGCTATACTTGTGAGGTGTGAGAATAAATGAAATTTGCTTTACAACAGGCCGTCTGTTGTGCAAAAAAAAATTGATCTTACGTTTCCTCAATCAGTGGAAAAATACTGTCTTACAATAAGTTATAGAAGATCGTCTAATATCCTTAATGCCGATGCATAGTACAAGTCTCACAAGATTGCCAGGTTATCCATCCAGTGCGGTGATGCCTTATCTCCCCTCTATGACCCTCAGAAACCTGAATGAGAATTTACTAACTGCTGTTCGTGATTTGAGCATCTCTTGAGAACCCTTGCAATTCAGCATTTTATTTTTTGGCATCACCATTGTGGAACTTTCTTCCTCGCCATATTCAAGCTGAGGCTTTTTATGTTAAATTTAAGATGGGTTTAAAAGCCCATTTTTTTCTCTGATTTTTGGGGGCTGACCAGTGCTGGGCCAGGTGTGACACTTGCGAGTAAGTCTCCCTTTTTTTTCTTTTTTTTTTTTAAATTGCTGTTTTATTATGATTATTTTCTATTTGTATTATTTTTAGGGGCTGTAAATCATTATGGTGCTCAGCCAAGGACAGTATAGAAAATTTTTAAATAAACATGAATACCTGACTATACACATAGACTACCCCAGTTTTCTGAGAGAAGGTACAGTATGCACGTGCATTTCCTTTTTTGAAAATTACTTAATGAAAATTGCCAGAACATATTTATACCTGTTTAATGTGCATATATTTTCTGGCTATTTTATGCATATAAGCATATCTCTAACATGCACATGTAAACGCTAATCCCAGCTTCTGATAAACTTATACAGATACATTTACATAGGCACTGGGCAATTTTGTAAAAAGCGCTCTCTTCAAATAAAACAGTTTTGCTCACAGAAATTTCTTTTTAAAATTATCCCCCAAGAGAGCAGTTTTCAAAAACCATTTATCCGAGTAACTAACCTGTTTGAAAATTGGCCATTCTTTCCTTGGGTAGAAATATGCACAGGGATCAACACTTTAATTTGTGGCAAAGAGAAGGCAGCGTTAGGTCAGGGAGACGGCACATCTAATTTTACATTTTCACAGCAATGTGTGATGTCTTTCATGGAAAATGTATGCACAGAAAAAGCTAGTAACTGCACCTCGCTGCAGTTATTCTCCCGGGCGGTTTTCAAAGAGTCTTTCCCTTTGAAAGTCTATGCAAAATCTGTGGGGAAAAGAGTATCCATAAACTGTTCCCATCCTCATAATCTTGAGAAACTTCCACTAAAATAAATTCTCCGTTTTTACAGATACATACAAGATCCAGAATTGCTCCCTTTTTCTTGGGTTCTGTTACCATTTTTCTGAGCAGGGGTCAGGGATATTTCTATTTCTAACTGGTTGTGCAGATATGATCCATATCCACTAAAATCCCCCTTTATTGCTGCCTTATGCATGTGTTGGATTACATCGCTGTCCAGCTCTTCTATCTGAGCCAAAAGTCTGTACTCCGCTCCAGTATAGACGGTGACATCTCTTTCCAAAGTAACCCATAGCATCCCCTCCTTTCCTCAGAACCCCTGCATTTAGTGTTTTTTTTTAATAGAGAAAAATATAATTACTGCTCTACATTTTCTCTCTTTTTGACCCAATTATAACCTTCTATGGCCATATTCTAGTCATGGAACTCATTGAACTACATCTCTATGGCAACCACAATATTTAGGTCTGCCTCTGCTCTTCAGGCTTACAAGTTTGGAATTTGATGACCTAAATTACATGCTCATAGCCTTCCAGATATTTTTTTCTTTTCCCACCTTTCTCCTGTGTTTCCTTCTATCTCCAAGAACAAGCAGGAATGTAGTCTTCACATATGGGTATCGTCGGTACCAACGGAGCCTGCGCGGGAATGCTCCCCAGCGTCAAATAGGAACGCTTTTGGGAGCATCTCTCAGCACATGCATGCTGCCTTCCCACCTTTCCAACTGTCCCTCTTCAGTTCTTCGTTTTCCACTGAGCCGACAGGTTACATACCCTGTCACCGCAGAAAATTTCTTCTTTAAACTTGTTTTTCTTGTAGTCGCACCTGCCTCCGCTTGGGGCTCCAGGATGTTCTCGAGGCCTTGACTTTGGCAGAACTACTGGTGCCATGCTCAGGGGTTCCGGCTGCTTCTACCAGTACCGACACCCAGGCATCGGCAGCGTCAATAGACCAGAGATTCCTCGCTATCGAACGCAGTCTTGCAGCACTCCTTACAGCTGCAGTACCATTGACACCGCTACCAACGGTTCAACGGGCACCGGTGCCAGTACCAGTACTGATGGTACCGGCCCCGGTGGGAATTCTGCCCATGCCGACTTTTTCAGGCATCGACCAACTTGTTGCCGACTTCGATCGATACTGATACCGTGCTTTGCATGAACATCGGGATCAGAGATGTTTCGGATCTTCCGATTCCGATGACTGATATCTCGGTCGGTACCAGAGTACTTCTTCCTGAAGACGACTCTTCTCCTCAACGCAGACTGTCTCCTCGGGAGGACATGTCTTTTCAGGATTTTATTCGTGATGTGGCCCGAGGCCTATCAATCACGGTAGCTCCTGAAAAAGAACCTAGAGCAAAGGAATTGGAAATACTCCAATACCCTAAGGCTCCCAAAGAGGCAGATACCCTGCCCATTCATGAAATTCTTCATGATTTGATGCTCAGAATGTGGGAAACACCTCTGACCACATCTTCTCATTCTAGGAGACTTGATACCATGTATTGAGTTCCGCCATGTCCTTGTTTTCAAAAGACTCAGCTGCCACACCATACAGTGGTAGTGGAATCAGCCATGTGTAGGATGAAAAGTGCAAAAAGAGATGCATCCAGTCCTCCAGGTCGTGAATGCAGGACCCTTGACTCCTTTGGGCGTCAAACATTTCAGGCTTCCATGCTTTCAGCTAGGATCAGCTTATATATTTTATATATGGGAATGTTCCTCGAAGTCACAGGAGACTGGAAGCTTATGAGCCCCCTTCTCCCTGATGACAAACAACAAGACTTCCTTACTGTTGTCAAGCATGCGCAAGACGTTTCCAAGTTTGTAAATCGTGCAGCCTTTGACTGTTTTGAATGAATCAGCAGAACCTCTGCTATTGCCATTGGTGCACGTCGGATTGCCTGGCTTCAGGCATCGGACTTGGAGACTTGGGTACAGGACAAATTAGGAAACATCCCTTGCACAGGAGAAAACCTCTTTGGCAAGAATTGGCAGGAAAAGGCTAATGAGATAGATAATGACAATCTCACTTTAGACAGATTGTCAAAATCTACAGCCACTCCAGCCAAAAAGAAACCCTATAAAAAACCCTTTTTCAGCAAAAAGAGGAAGTTTTATCCATCCTATACCCAGCAAGGGCAAGCTCAGGGTCAAGTTGCCCAAAAGGGACAACGGCAACAATCCAGACAACAAAAGAAGCCAAAAGGCCCGAGAGCTCAACCAGCTCCACAGGCTTAGCCCCTCAGGGCTTTGACTCCTTCCTAGAGAGCTTAGCTTTCCTGCCTCTGAAGGGTCCAGAACCCCTAAACATTCCAGGCAGGTTGTATCATTTTGTCAACAGATGGCACCAAATAACAGCAGAAAATTGGTCTCTGTCTATGGTAGGGGAGGGGTACAAGCTTCATTTTCACAGCATGCCCCCTCCTACAATCGTAAGACAGTTCAATTCCCAAACCTCTCCAGACAATCTACTGGATCAAGAGGTCTCAACACTCCTTACTCAGGAAGCAAAATAAGTGCCTATTCCCCAACAGGGTACAGGGTTCTACTCCCTCTATTTTCTTATTCCAAAGAAAACAGGAGGACACAGACCCATTCTAGACCTCAGAGAATTGAACAAATATCTGTTCTGAGAAAAGTTCATAATTTCTCTGGGAACATTTCTGCCATACCTTCAAAGTCAGGATTGGCTTTGCTTTCTAGATTTAAAGGATGCATATACTCATATTCTGATCCATCCAGATCACAGGAAATTCTTACGATTCCTTTTCAAGGGAAAACACCTCCAATACAGGGTTCTTCCTTTTGGTTTGGCTTTGGCACCAAGAGTATTCACGAAATGCATGGTAGTAGTGCCTGCATTCCTGCGAACCCTAGGGATATTCGTCTTCCCTTACTTGGACGACTGGCTCATTCGAGCTCCCACGATTCCAGAAGCCAGCTCTGCACTGTCTTGCACAATGCAAATTCTCCAATACTTGGGATTGTTCATAAACTTCCCAAAATTCAAACTTGTTCCTTCTCAGACCCTGCAGTTCATAGGAGCTTGTTTAGATACCAGACAGTCAAGGGCTTTCCTCCCACAGCCCCGCTGTCTTCGCATAATGCAACTAGCTTTTCAAGCAGCGGGAAAGTCCTCCCTAACTGCTCGAACTGCTGCAATTACTGGGACATATGGCATCCACAGTTCATGTAGTTCCCTATGCTAGCCTCCACATGCGAGCAGCCCAGTGGACACTATCCACACAGTGGGGACAGCCCACAGGACGTCTGTCGAACAAGATATCAAACTCACAATGACGGATCTTGTCCCTACAATGGTGGCAATCTCTGGAGAATCTTTTAGTGGGGTCTCCTTTCCAACAACCCCCATTCCAGGCCACCCTAACAACAGATGCATCACAGGTGGGATGGGGAGCACACCTGCACCATCTCTCCACCCAAGGTACCTGGATTCCACAGGAGGCTTGTCTTCACATAAACCTCCTAGAACTCAGAGCAATCTATCTAGCTCTTTGAGTATTCCATGCCCAGCTCAGCTACAAGACAGTCCTAGTCCAAAAAGACAATCAAGTAGCCATGTTCTACGTGAACAAGCAGGGCGGAACAGGCTCTCTGTTATGCAACGAAGCTTTACGATTATGGGCCCTTGCCAAAGATCACCTTCTCGTGGTATATCTTCCAGGCATTCAAAACCTTTGGGCAGACAAACTCAGCCGAGTACTGCTACTTCATGAATGGTCTCTCCACCTAGACCAGGTGATAGAAATTTCACATCTGGGGAACCCCAGACATAGACCTCTTTGCAAGTCCACTGAGCTTGTTGTAAACCGCGCTGATGTCTTCGGCATGTGTGGTATATCAAGAAACGAATAAAGATAGAGTGCCAAACTTCCCCGGTTCTGTTCCAGAATGCCAGCTCACAATTGCCAGGCAAGAGACGCCTTCCTCCTTCCCTGGGGTCAGGACTTCCTCTATGCCTTCCCACCCAGTCCCCTCATCCCCAAAACACTCTTCAAGCTTCAGAGAGACAGAGGTCGTATGATCCTCATGGCGCCACGGTGGCCACGCCAAACGTGATATCCCCTGCTTCTACATCTCTCTCAAGCTGCACCTCTGGAGTTAGGGTGTGCTCCAGACCTTCTCTCCCAAGAGAACGGGATGCTATGGCACCCAAATCCCCAGTACCTGCATCTCAGGGCCTGGTTGCTGAAAGCCTAGACCTGCAGGATCTTAACCTTTCCCAACAGGTAAAGGATGTCCTTCAGGCTTCCACAAGACGTTCTTACGCCTTCAAGTGGAAACGTTTTACTATATGGTGGTCTCAAAAGGGCTTAAACCCCCTTGTGATACCTTTGGAAACGGTACTAGAGTACCTACTTCATTTATCAAATTCTGGTCTAAAGACAAATTCAGTAAGAGTCCATCTTAGGGCAATTGCAGCTTCCTATAAGCCTCTAAATGGACAACCAATTTCCTCTCATCCACTCATAGCATGATTTATGAGAGGTCTTCTATTAACAAAGCCTCCAATCAGGCCACCACCAGTGGCATGGGATTTAAATCTAGTTCTCAGACAGCTCATGAAACCGCCCTTTGAACCTTTAGCTACTACAGCCCTAATGTTTTTATCCTGGAGGGTCATCTTCCTAATTGCAATCACCTCCGCACATCTCATTAGTGAATTGCAAGCTTTAGTGGCTGATCCCCCTTATACAAGGTTTCACCATGATAAGGTTGTTCTCAGAACTCATCCACATTTTATGCCAAAGGTGGTTTCGCCTTTTCATTTAAATCAATCGATTTACCTTCCTGTATTTTTGCCGAGGCCTCATGCCTCTAATGCAGAAAGGAACCTTTATACTTTGGACTGTAAAAGAGCCTTGGCTTTTTATCTACAAAGAACACAGCATCATAGAAAGTCTTCTCAACTTTTTGTTGCTTTTGATTCTAGTCATTTGGGACTTCCAGTCTCCAAAAGGACTCTATCTAAATGGATTGCACAATGCATATCCTTTATTTATGAGAGTAAGTGTCTTCCTCTTCAAGGCCATGTCACAGCACGTAATGTGAGAGCCATGGCAGCCCCTATGGCTAACCTTCACTCTGTGTCTATCAATGACATCTGTCGAGCAGCCACCTGGGCTTGGGTGCACACCTTCACAGCCCACTACTACCTAGATAAAGCCTCCCGTCAGGATGCTTTCTTTGGCCATCTAACTGTACACCGCACTGATATGAATAGCGCGTTATAGAAGAAACATTAAATAAATAAACTCCTACCCACCAACCCTGGTAGGATGCCAGAGATCCATGGGAGGAAGCATGGTCCACTTCACTATAGGTGGCAGCTTCCTGGGGCCATCTCCCCGCATCTTCAGCTAGGGAGTCTCCATATGTGAAGACTACATTCCTGCTTATTCCTGGAGATAGCGTAGTTACTCACATGTAACAGGTGATCTCCGAGAACAGCAGGAATTTAGTCTTCACAACCCACCCACCTCCCCACCTCCCCTAGGAGTTGTCCCTCTTTTTCTCTGTCTTTCCTCTCTCCCTCTGTCCTTTCACTCGGCTACAAACGTAACTGAAGAGGGACAGTTGGAAAGGCGGGAAGGCAGCGTGCATGTACTGAGGGATGCTCCCAAAAGTGTTCCTATTGGATGCTGGGGAGCGTTCCCGCGCAGGCTCCGTCGGTACCGACGATACCCATACGTGAAGACTAAATTCCTGCTGTTCCCGGAGATCACCTGTTACAGGTGAGTAACTACGCTTTCTCCTCATCACTTTTTAAAGGTAAATGTATGTAGTAAACGCATCTGTGTGTGTTCTCATCTTGAGCTGGTTGTCAGGATGACAACTCGATCAATCAGCTCTATCCTCTACCCCCCTCATCTAGTTTTGGACTCCTTTCAATGTCAATTCTGAAGTGTTCATTTAGGATTATGGTTCACATGTCTTCCAGATGCAGGGCCTCTTTCAGTATAGTATTTTACTCCTTGACATAATAGCCAAAATCCATCTTTATATGAATTGCCGAGCCATGCATTGATTATTTTGATCCAAGCTAGTCTGTCCGTTCCCTTTCCATACTAGGTTAATACCTCTGTTGTCCTTGTATGACAGTCTAGCAATTTGGTTTGATGACTACATGTTAAGGAAAGGAAAGAGAATGAAAGAAGGAATTTAAAAAAGATAAAAAAGAAAGTTCTGTATCCCAGATTTCATTGAAAATGACTGCTGTCATTTATTCAGTGCAAAGAAACAGTGAATGAATTAGTCTGCCTTTTTTAAGCTTGCTCTTGGCTGTGGTTTTCCAGTAGCACTTTAAAGAAAACCAATCCTCCTATGACCTGGGGTCTTTAGTGGGCAGGAGTGAGAAGGCGGGAAGATTGTCCCATCTGCACTTTACTTGTGACCGAATGTCACACCAGTGTACTGTTAGTTTCATGACTTTGCTAAGGAATGTTGTGGGAGGTTTGCTATGGATGTGCTGATTTTGCTGAAGAGCTAAGTACTTTTTAAGCTGGTTCCCAAGCGCTGATAAATGCTGGAGACTCCCAGTAAAATACAAAACCAGCAAGGCAAAATTTCTGGAAGGCATCAGGAAAATACTGGCACCCTAGAAGACCTGAACAAAATGCAGGCAAGTGCATATAAAAGCAGAACCTGCATCATTTCCTTGAAAGGAAGGATCTAAGTCTATGGAATACAAATCACAGGGTTTCTTTTTATTTCATTTATTTCTTCTATACCAAACAGCAGTTTTGGTATGGAAATTGTTTTGTTGCATGCCAAGCCCCAGTACAAAAATTACTCTTTCCAACAAATACAAATATAAAGATAGCATCAAGAAAATCCTTATTAAAATTAAAAACATATAAGGCCCAATAGAGCAGCTAACATGGTTAGCACACCTGCTAACCATGTTAGTTGTGGCAACCAGTTAGTGCTGCTGAATATCTGCGAGTACCACCTCTGAATGCAGCGGCTAGCATCAGGGGGTTGTGGAGGCAGCACCTGGGGATAATCGGATAGCAGCAATATTCATCCACTGTCCAATTATCCCTACGTACCAAAAGTTAGGCACCTTAAAAGCTGACCTAACTTTTGCCGCAGAAGTTAACTGGGCAGCGGGCGAATATCACCATGTCCCGGTTAGCTTCACGACTGTCTGGACGACTCAGATATTCAGTGCCATTGGCTGGATATGGCCCCAGTATTGAATTTCTGGGTCTTGAATTCAGCAGTGATGGCTAGCTGCTTTACAAGTGCTAATGCCGCCATTGAATATCTCCCCCCCCCCCCCCATTTATTTCCTCAAGGTAATGTGAAATTTATTAGTGGGTCTTTTTTCTTAATTTTATCGTTTTTAAACATTCTGTTCAGAAGTGCTGCTCGTCTTTGTAGGAGATGGAATGGGGTCTGTTTCTTTTCCATTTTCGTGTCTCCTGCTGTAGCTGCTTTAGCCTGATCCCCTCCCAGCAGGGGGCACCTTACTAAACAGTTTTCACTATGCTGCTGAAGTGCTCAGTTGCAAAGTCGAGTGTGGTTCCCTTAGGACGGGGCTATTAAAGCCAGTGGTGGTCATTTTTCCCAGCTTTAGTTGGTAGGGCAGCATGTCAATAAAAGCAGACATTAGCACTGCAGCTTAATGAAAAGTGTGAGCTTTATGCCTGAGGAGTCAGGTTTATCAGACAGATAACCAATGACATTTCTCTTTGAACATAAAGAGACGCTTGCAGTGCCTTGGAAAGGGAAATTAAATGACACCTCACCTTTTTAATTTAATATCACACCTCACCTTTTTAATTTAATGCCAGTGTTGGGATTTACAGAGGAGAACTGAAGTGTACGAGCAGTTGGTGGGGGAGAAGGAAGAGAAATTGTGCCTTAGCTGGCCCTGCTGTTTTATTTAGCTGCTGTCTGAGGAGGAGGAGGGAGAGGTATAACTGCCTAGCTTTTCCGATTAAAAATCCTCTGTGTTGTCCTTGGCATCTAAAGTAATTTTACAGAATAAACTATAGTGACAGGTAAAGTAATGCTCTGAAGACGGGATATATCAGAGCTGGCTGGTGGGTGTTATCTGTCCTCAGATTCCTTGGCAGGGGTAACCATGGCTGAAAACTGTTACCAGCTTGTGGTAGTTTTATACCTTGTGTGTAAAAAAGCTGCAGTGGATAGATCTTCATATCACAAAATTGTCGTCGTCATTATCACTGGTTTGATTCTGTGTTTTAGTGTTCCCAAATAAAAGGGCAAAGGATTAATAACTATACAAATAGCTTCCCATTAGAGCGGAATCATTTGGAACCGGATCACAGCACAGCACAGTGGTGGGGTAATAAAGCTTGCACCATTAGGAATACCTGTAACCATGCTGGGTCTGTGCACAAAAATATTTAACATTTCCTTTATACCACCTTTCGGATTATCAAGGCGGTTTACATACAGGATGTAATGGCTCCCGCGTCATGGCCTTGCATGACGCAGGAGCCATCACGCCCTATACTCTGGGTGACCATGCAGCTTATAGCAATCAGAGCGCCACTGGCCAATAGACATGATTTGTTCCCGTGTCATGCCCAGTCCCGCTGTGGTTGTAGCCGCCCTGCTGCGGAATGAATGTGTGCCATAATAGCTCACCTTCAGTCCTGCATGTGCAACAACCAACTTCAATACCTTGTCAAACTGAAGACGTGACAGGGGTGTGCCATCCGCGTGGATCCACAGTGATCCTAATATTCAGTGTCACTAGTCGAATAGTGTTGCTGAATATCTCCACTGACTGCAGGAAAAACACCCAGTTAATATTGTCCTTTAGTTCTATAGTGGTCAGTTGCTAGCAGCCGTATTCAACCACTGACCAGATAGTTAAGCTGCATAAAGTTAGGGCATATCAATGGCTGTCGTAACTTTATGCATTTTTTGCTATCTAGTTACCGGCTGAATATCGCCACTGACCGGATAGCAGTCACTCTGTCCGGTGAAACCAGATATTCAGCTCTTGATGCTAATAAGCTCTGGCGCTGAATATTCACCTTTTAATTAAGGTGGCTTTAAAAGCACTGACTGCTGCATCTGAATATTGACCCCTGAAAGATTAAAAGAGAATAAAACAAAATTGAAGGCATGCGTGTTTCGGATATGGGGTGGGAGAAGCCAGACCAGTTCATGCTTGTTTAAAACACACTTTTTCCAATTTGTGGGCAGTTTTTCATGTTTGACCTTTTGGGGTGGGGATTTGGCACACATGTATGTGTGCAGGGACTCAAAATGTGTGTACTTGATTGTAATATACATTAATTCATAGGTATAAGCGATTTATACGCGCTTTACATTTTTAGACACCCAAACAAACTGAATGCACACTCACAAATACGCACGCCTAATGCGTGGTTAACCAGTCCTTTACAAAGGCTGAAGCATCAGCACCTTCTATGAAACCTAAAGGCAGTGTGCAGAATAATTTTCTGTGTACTTTAGTCCATAGGTTGAGTATGCCGTAGACCTTATATTTTTCATTTACTTTGTGCGCTGTGACCTTCACCAGAATGCTCCCGTCTCATTTGGTAGGTGACGTTGTGGATGTTTACCAGCGGGAATTTCTGGCCCTGAGGGACCGTCTGCATGCCGCTGAGCAGGAGAATGTGAAGCGCTCCAAGGAGTTAAACCTGGTCTTGGATGAGATAAAGCGGGCAATCTCTGAGAAGCAAGCTCTGCGGGATATTAACCGGACCTGGAGTAGTTTATCAGGTGAGCAGGATTTCAGTAGGATGGGCAAGGGGCATTCAGTAAAGATTAGTTAGCTATCTGTCACTGTGACTACATGCACAAACAATTTCTGTTCTCTTTCTGTCTCTGGGTGTGATGCTTCTGTATGAACATTAAGTAACAAGACTAAAAATTGAGCTATTTCATATCCTGGCAAAAGGCACTTTCTATGGAGATTAAAGTGAAATAGATTACGGGAAAGAGTAATTTTTTTTCCTCCTTCATGACTCCTTTCTACTGCTTCAAGAACTTAGTTTTATGTTGCATTGGGTTTCTTTTTGTTGTGTGATTGAGCAGGAAGAATATTTGAACTTTTTCTTCGGATTACTTGTGCAATATGCTAGTCACCTGCACACTATAGAACCATATGCATTACTTTATGATTCTGTGTTATCTTAACATTTATGTCAAAATTCAGCCAGTGCAAATACTTTTTTCTGAGTTCAGAAATTCTTTATTAATATATCTTGGCTGGCATTAAGACTTAATAGCTCCTAAATCTAGGTTTATGATTACCTTTCTTTTTAGGTGGATTTTGCAACCTATTGTTTGTATATCTGTCTGCCCTCCTGCCTGCATGCACACATTTACACATGGGCAACCAGATGTGCACATGTAGGCTGACTGAAATGAGGAGCCACAGATAGGGGTGTGCACAGCCATAAAAGGTTTGGTTCATATCATTTAAAATGGATAGTGTTTAGTGTATCTGGGTTTAAAAGAGGTTTGGACGATTTCCTGGAGGAAATGTCCATAAATCATTTAACTAAGACAGGGAAAATCCACTGCTTACCCCTGGGACAAGCAGCATGGAATCTGTATATCGTTGGGAATCTGACAGGTACTTTCAATCTGAATTGGCCACTGTTGGAAAGAGAGTACTTGGCTTGATGGGCCCTTGTTCTGACCCAGTATAGCATATCTTATGGATTTTTGGGCTTTTTTTTCATACTCCTTTGACCTTTTTATTTTAGGCGCACATTATAACAGGCAAGAAAATAAACATGCATACAATCATTTGTACATGTGTTAATTCATAGGTATACATGCACTCCAGAAATTTGTGCACTCTAAATTTTTAGGAACTCCTGATGCACGCTCATGAATGCACACCCTTAGCTGCAGGGATGGTGACAACCCAGGCCTTATAACCCAAAGAAAACTAAAGACTTGCAATAGCCATTCCCAAGAATTCACAAAACTTCCCAATGTCCCCATTGCTGCAGGTAGAATATTTAACCTAAGTCTAAAGCCAGTCCAAGACCTGATGGCGGTGGTAGCAGCAGACGCAATCTATTAAGAGACATAGAGCCAGCAGCTGTCAAGCCACACTCCATGTTGGGAGGTGGAGCTTGACAGAAGAACATGAACTGTCAGTTGCACTTGTCTAAGCAGACTGTTCCTGCTGCTAATGCCATCATTGGACCCTGGACTGATCCCAACTGTCATAATCTGCCTGCAGGAAAAGGGGATAAGTAGGAGGAGCTGCAGGAAAAAAGATAAACAGGACGTTGTGCTGCACTAGGTGAGCACTTTCAACTATTTTTTAAAATGTAGTTAATACAAGATTCTAGAGTGCACTGTTGTAACCCTAACATTCTGACACCTGCATTGTTCCCTATTGTGCTTTTGTGCTCAGAGAACAGCAATGCTGAAAGTGTTCCAAAAGCAAGATTCCAATCAAGTATCCACTTTGCCACACAAGCCATGCCTTTCTGTTCTGCTTCCTACATGGTTTCTATGCTCACTCTTTTGTAGATTGATACCACAGCACAAACGTAATGGGTGATGGGACAAAATCTTTAAGACTGATTAGTCATAGAAAATGACAGAAAAAGACCATACTGTCTGCCCATCTACACCACACCAACAGCCCATTCTCTATAGCCCATTCTCCCTCCAAGAATCTCAATGCTTGTCTCATGTCATTTGAATTCTGATATGGTCCTCATCTCCACTACTTCCAATGTGTCCACTACCCTTTCTGTTAGGAATAATCTAAGAAATATTTCTTGAGTGTACCCCCTTTCAATCTCATTCCTAGCTCTTTTCCTTTAAAGAAAACCTGACTCATGCATTTTTAGCAAGGAGGTATTTAAAGTCTGTTTCTCACCTTTCCTACGTCTCCTCCATGTTCAGATCTTTGTCTCCATATGCTTTGAGAGACTGAAGCATTCTAACAGCCTAGAAGTCACACAGTACTACAAAGGAGATCTCGCATGACAAACAGAAGCATTATCATATTTTCAGGCCAATGCAGAAAGCTGGCGCTGAAGTCACACAGTGCACGACTTCAGCACCGGCATGCAGAAAGACTCATATGCAAATGAGCTTATGTGTTAAACTGTGCGCAAAACGGCAGTGTTTAAACTGGGAGAGGACGCCAAACACATGCGTAAAGAAGTCTGGGCTAGTTTGGCATGCTTTCCCAAAGAAACAGGGGCACCGTGTGACTAATTTGCATATGAACCCTGACAGTATTTTGGTGGCAATGGGGGCTTTCTCCTATGCCTGGATCATCTGAGGGGAAATATCAAACTCCCTTCAGATGATCCAGGCATTGGGGAAAGCCCCCAGTGCCATCAAAATACTATCAGGGGCTGGTGCCCCCGACAAAGTGAATGCCTGGTGGCCCAGAGGCCCCAAACCCCCATCCCCCTCCCAGTACCTTCAGAAACGAGTGGGAGCACTGCCCATGTGCTCCTGCTCTTGCCCCGCCATCTTGAAAAATAGCGGCGCCTGGCCCCACGTGATGCATCCTGGGATGCAGTGGGCAGGTTAGACTGCCATATAAGCTATATTCTACCTTATATGGCAGTCTGACCTCACCCAGTGCATCTCAGGAAGCACCATGTGGGGCCAGGCGCTACCATTTTTGGGGCAAGGGCAGGAGCAGGAGCATGAGCATGTGGGCAGCGCTCCCACATGTTTCTGAAGGGAGGTGATAGGGAGGGTTGGGGCCGCTGAGCCACCAGGTTTATTTTTAAAAGTTAGGAGGAGGGTGGGGGGATCGGAGATGCTGGGTCACAAAGGATTCGCTGTTTGTCAGGGGCATTGGTCTTGACAGTATTTTGATGGCATCGAGGCCTTTCCTTTATGCCTGGATCATCTTTGACATTTCTCCTCAAATGATCCAGGCATCTGGGAAAGCTCCTGATGCCATAAAAATACTGTCAGGGGCACGTGCTAGATGTTTATGCCTGGGTCTGAACTGACTTTAAGACATTGGTGCTAAGGCTGATTGTGAAATCCTCTAGGTGTTTCTCTGCATTGGGCGCAGCTGGTATTTGCATACCATTTCATTATGTGCAGCTCATTTGCCTATAATTTAAATACATTTAAATACTCGGCGTTAATTATGTGCTAGTTTTTCCTTTGCTGTTTACACACGTGCCTGTCTCTCTTCTGCATTTGGCGGTAGCAGTAAGTGTACTTAAAAGTGGCGTTATCGGTGCTTAAAGGCCACTCTGGTTTTCTGCAGTGGCCTGTTTATTTCCTGCTGGCCTTTCCTCTCCCTGTGCATCTAAACATCCTACTAGCTTTTGCCACCCCCTTAGCTACCTCTATCAGATATGATAACCTTAGAGCCTGCTTTTTTTGTACACAGAAGTACTTTACCACCTATGATGTACTGCTCCCTTGGGTTTTTCCAACTCAAGTGCATAACTATATATTTTTTTTAGCATTAAATTGTAACTGCCAAACTGTAGATCATTCCTCATGCTTCGCTGGATTCCTCATGTTATCCATGGCTTCCAGGATGATCTACCCTGTTTAAAGAAAGATTTTGGTATCATCCACAAGAAAGCAAACCTTTCCATTTAGCTCTTCTGCAATGTCACATATTGAAAATGACCTAGCCTTGTTGATACGACTGGTAAACCCCCCCCCCCCCCCCCAGCCTTGGCTTGAACTTGTACATATCTATATAATTGTAAATGTATGAGAGATACATTATAAAGCTGGATGGTGGCTGCCCTGCTGAATACACTGGTCAACATTGAAATTGTTACTGACTTTAAAAGGCCCTAATCTGTAGTATCTTGGTGAGCTGAACACGAATATAACATTAAAAAAAATTTTATTGGCTCTCGTTTTGAAGACATTGCATGTAGTTCATTTTTGACGTTTCACCGTGTACATTTATCCAGTAGGACATCAACAACATCCCAAATAAGCCTTCAATGATGTAATATTGCATCACATTGCATAATACCAGCATGCACACATCATCCAGAGTTGATTGCGTCATTTTCTAATGCAATGCAATACTACTGCCAGACGGCTGCTGAAGCCATCTGACGTCAGCAGTGTACTATACGCAGTCGAAAAGGTTGAACATTTAAAATATTTCAGACTGTATGCAAGACAGTTTAAGCTACTGTTACATGTAACTTTTATTAATCATATAATTTTAGCCATTTAGGTACAATACAGAACAGTAATGCCGCGAAAGTGCGTTAATACCGTTGACAATTTCTGCTACATTTGTGGGGAAGTGACATTTGCCAACCAGAAGAAAGCATATCATCTTTACTTCGGATGCAAGATTGGTGACCAAGACAAGCCTTGGGCCCCGCATATATGTTGCGCTACATGTACAACACAGCTTTCACAGTGGTTGAATTGCAAAAGACCATCAATGCCGTTCGCAGTCCCCATGGTGTGGAGAGAGCCAAGCAACCACATAAATGACTGTTACTTCTGCTTGGTTCCTCCTCTTTCCAGTGGAATAACGAAGCAAAAGAAGTCAAGCATAGTCTACCCAAACATTCCGTCTGCATTGAGTCCAGCTCCACATGATGAGGGACTTCCTATTCCAAAACCTCCATCAGAATATTCTCTTGATTCATCTGATGAGGACAAGGGTGAGCCAACATGTTCTTCTCCTGGTCCGTCAGTATGCAGTGACCCAGATTTTCACTGGGATGCATATCAACTCCACACAGAATAACACAGGAAGAACTAAATGACCTGGTTCGTGATTTGGACTTATCCAAGAACAAGGCAGAATTGCTAGGATCAAGACTCCAACAATGGAATCTTCTAGAAGATGTCAACATTACTTCATATCGAAAGCGCCACCAGCAGTTGGAGCCTTTCTTCAGAAAGGAAAGTAATCTGATATTCTGTTCCGATATTGAAAGCCTCATGAATGCCTTAATCACTCATGACCCACAAGACTGGAGACTATTTAGACTCTTCGAAACTGAGTCTGATGGCTGTGCTTTTGAACAATGGAAACTGTCTTCCATCTATTCCAGTAGCGCATACCGTCCACATGAAAGAGACATACGATAACTTAAAGCATCTACTGACTTCCATTAACTATAACAAGTACAACTGGCACCTCTGTGGTGACTTGAAGGTAGTTGCCCTTTTAATGGGACTGCAGCAGGGATATATAAAATACATGTGTTTCTTATGTGAATGGGATAGCCGAGCAAGGGATTGGCACTACTTGCGGAAGGAATGGAATCGCAGACAAAATGTAACAGTTGGAGAGAAGAATATTCAGCACCCAACTCTGGTTGAGGCTCACAAAATCCTGCTACCACCCCTTCACACCAAACTAGGTTTGATGAAAAACTTTGTGAAAGCCATGGCCCGCACTTTGCCAGCTTTCCGATACCTGCATGAAAAATTCACTCAACTCAGCGAAGCACAGATTAAAGAGGGAGTTTTTGTGGGTCCTCAGATTCGAGAGCTCTTCAAAGATGACTGGTTCAACAACTTGCTGCAGGGTGGTGCGAAACAAGCATGGAATGCTTTTCGCCTAGTGTCAACAAATTTTCTCGGGAATGTTAGGGCAGAAAACTACAAGGAACTAGTAGAAGACATGCTGATGCAGTATCAAACTTGGCTGCAATATGTCTCTAAAGATCCATTTCCTTGATTCCCATCTTGATTTCTTTCCTGACAACTGTGGTATGGTTAGTGATGAACAGGGCGAACGTTTTCACCAGGATATCGCAACGATGGAGCAAAGATACCAGGGAAAATGGTCCACTACAATGTTGGCTGACTACTGCTGGACACTCCCCAGAGAAGCTCCCGAACAGCTGTACAAGAGACAGGCAAAAAACATCTAAGTAGTAGTCTATGACTTGGTTTTTTATAGGTATTAACCGAAGGCCTATTATATTTACTATTGACATGCATTTTGTGATGTAAATATTAATTCTTGTAGATTACAAAAAAAACTAGAGCCAACTTTGCTATTTATTTATTTACTTATTTCTTCTATACCGCCCCTTCCAGTGATCAAGGGCGGTTTACATGGAACAAATTATGTATACTACTGTATACTTTACATGGAACAGGAAACTTTCTAACTTTTTACATGGAATAGATTAACAAATTATGTGTACTACTGTATACATTACATTGAAACAGAGAAACTTTCTAACTTTTTACAGTAGTGACAGGTGTAAAAACTGTCCAAACTATTTACATAGGTTATTTACAAGTGATTCTATACAGTGGTTTACAAGATAATCGTGCATCATGTGAGTGTGGTGGAATTTATTTCACTGTCACATTCGTGTTCAGCGTATAAAAATTGATAAGAAATGACTATTTTTATTTCAGTAACATGACTTTTGTAAAAATTTGTTGACCAGTGATATTGACCTGTATGTTCTTTCCTTTTCACATATGATTTTAAAAAGAAAAAAAAACAGCTGGTGTATATGGGGAATGTTTGTTTGTTGCTGGTGCAGTGAAAGAGAAATATTAACTGCATGACTTTCTCTACCAAGTCCTCTTCATAGAAGCAGAACTTTCAGAAGGCTAGTTTTGGATAGTAAGCTGAGTAAATATAGCAAATCATCACATAACCACTCTGAGAGACTGGGCATTCAAATGGCAGATTGCATCATTTGTCCACCTTAAATTTATATAGGGAAGAATAAACCAAATTTTAGTTGCACGATGCTAGGTTTCCCATTAGGCGTTATCGCCCAGGAAATCTTCTGTTCAGTATGCAATAGTGGCCAAAAATGAAACAGAATGTTAAGAATTAGGAAAGGAATAGAGAATATCATAATGCCCCTCTGTCACTGCATAGTATAATCACATATTGGAGACAATTTTATGAAGTCATTCCCGTGCATATGTTGCCTCGTACATACACAAAATACAAACTGGTGTAAAACTACGTGCTTTGGCATCAAGGGGTGTATTTTGGCAGGGTGTGTGCACAGAAATGGAATTAGAATGGAATGCACAAGTATGTGTGTAGATTAAAAAATACTATAATTTATGCATGTACTGAAAAATAACGTAGCTGGCTACTGTAATGGGGATTCTCCGTAGGCAGCAGGGGTATGCAGTTACACTCAAGAGTGAAGTCTCCAGATTGAGCCCTGCTCCGGATCTCCCACTGCTCAGAGGAATGGTGGGTGGAGGATGCTGCCTCTGCGGACTTAGCTGAGAGCTCTCGAATCGTGGTAGAATGGCCCTTGACCTCCAAGGCTGCCTCCTGAACTTTAGAACCAAAGAAGCTGTCATCTTGGCAGGGGCATCTGCCAAACAGTCATGAAGGTCCTTGTGGAGACCAGACATGCGAAGTCAGGCAGTGCGTCTGGCCGAAAGAGCTGTAGCTGTGGACCAAGCCACAGAATCATAGATGTCATACATGGCACAAATATGGTAGAGAGATTCATGTGTTGGCAGCCAAAGGAGCTGAATCCGCCGAGGAGGGGTCATCCAGCTGCAGAAGACGGTCATGACGATAGTGCAGCATGTGTAATTGATGCACTAGAATGCGCATGACAAGAATACATTTCTGGTAAGATGCATCACAGCGTCTAGGGTCTGCTGTTCTTTCCCTGGAGGCATCTGGGATGGCAGCTTAGTGCTTTTTCATCAGATGGGAGCGAGCGAATGTCTTTGACTGGCGCAAGCCTTTGTCTTTCAATGACTGGAGGGAATACTGAGACTTACTGTGTGAAGGGGGATAACCAGGGATCTGAGGGTGTGTTGGGTCATGCATCAAGCCCTTGAGAAGCCTGCAAAAGTGCAGAACTATCCTGAAGAAACTTCTGGAGAAGAGAGAGGAGGGAAAACAGAAGTCTGTGGGGCCTCTCAGGTAGGGGGCGGGCTGTCAGGCATAGAGGACAGGGGTTTGCACTATGTATGGTGCTTACCCAACTGCACTGGTGGAGAGAGCTGATGCTTATTCTTAGCCTTAACCTTTTGACCCGACTCCAGATGTGTCCCCTGGAGGAACAGAGGAAGAGGCCAACGTGCTTGGAGTTGGTTCAGGAAGGGCAGGAGTATCCAAGGGGGAGCCCCAGAACATGCAGCCGTGCTCGGAGGTGATAGTGCCGGTGCTGAGGTTGCCTTTAAAGACACCTCTGCCTCCCCCCCCTGAACCTTTGTTTGGCCTGGTGGAGGGAGAGAGGAGGGGGAATCTGACATGAGAGCTGGCCTCACAGAGGCAGTAAACGCCGAGCAAGGGCTGACTCTAGTGCAGGAAAGGAAGAGCTCCTTGACATGTATATCACTATAAACCTTATTTTTGGCAGCCGACAAAGATGCAGCACGGCCTGAGTTTGAAAATCATTTTGCCGTGCTGTGGTCATGCAGTGAGGTGCAGGCAGACATGTTTATTTTTTTTTCTGCCCGGGGGTTCAAAAATCGTGCAGCTGAAAGGAAATTGCAGTGGGAGCTACCCGGTGTGAGGACTGAGCGATAGAACCGCAAAGAACCCCCTCCCCCCCCCCCCAAAAAAAGAGAAAATGCAGGCAAAAATGAAGAGGAAGGGATACCTGTGCAGTGAGAGGAAAGCAAGCAGGAGGCAGGCACACGTGCTCAGTGAAGCAACAAAGCTGCTCTGCTCTGACCTGTTGGAGATACGGTGCAGGGCTCAGTCCAGGCACTTCACCTTTGAGTGCCTGCATCCCCCTGCTTGTCTCCAGAGAAACCAGCATTTACAGCAGCACTAGGGCTGGTGTAAATGTCATGCCTGCAAATGTTGCGTGTTAGGCCATTTACGCTAGTAGAGGCATCTTCTTGCCTTTTTAAATTAGGATTAACATTGGCACTTTAAAATATGCTTTAACTAGGTGCCCCCTTTATAAAATTACCCTTAGTAGGGTAATTTCATAAGGAGTCGCATAAAGATATCCCCCATCAACATGCGTAAATCACCTGTTTTATTTATTATTTTGCATTTTTTTTTATATACCACATTTTCAAGGGTCAATGTGGTTTACATGAAACAATTTAAAGTTAATGTGATCTATGCATGTGAATGGGCCTGTACACATGTTAGGCCGATGGTGCATACTTTCAATGTGGATATGCACAGTTATGCATGTACTTCATAAAAATATGGGTATATGTGTTTAAGATGTGTGCGATCATTTATCTCCAGGAACAAGCAGGAATGTAGTCTTCACATATGGGTATCGTCGGTACCAACGGAGCCTGCGCGGGAACGCTCCCCAGTGTCCAATAGGAACACTTTTGAGAGCATCCCTCAGCACATTCGTGCTGCCTTCCTGCCTTTCCAACTGTCCCTCTTCAGTTCTTTGTTTTCCGCGGAGCCGACAGGACACATACCCTGTCACTGCAGAAAATTTCTTCTTTAATTTTGTTTTCTTGTGGTCACGTTTGCCTCCGCACGACGCTACCGATACTGCCGGTTCTTTTCTTTTTCTTCAAAAAAACCCCAAAAAACGGAATTGTTTCTCTTCAGAAACTTTTCTTTTTCGGTGCTAGGCGCCATTTTGGGCACTAGGCCCAAAAATGCACTAAGTGTGGCGGTACCATTTCTGTCACAGACACCCATGACTGGTGTCTTTAAATGTTTAGGCCCTGACCATTCTCCATCTGAGTGTCTCTCTTATTTATTTATTTATTTATTACAGTTTCTTATATACCGCGCTATTTAGAATCAGCGCGGTTTACATCATAACAAAACGACCATAACGACAAACTGTCAGGTTTTACATTGAACAGGAGTACAAACTTGGATAACTGGTATGGGAATGACTAAAAGAGGAAGACAACCGAGCTGCAAAGCTTGGTACCCTCTTTTCTTCGGATGCCAGGTCCATTGCATCGACGACTTCAAGAGCCTCTTCTTCCTCCCATGGATCTCAGGTAACTAAACATAAAAGCTGGTCCTCAAAGGGTAGCTCTCCTGTTAAGCATCGAGAGGCCATTGGCATTGCCCTTGAGGGAACCACACCAGCAAAACAGTCCCTGCGGGAGTCTTCGGCCTCCAGAGCATCAACGGGGTTCCAGGATGTTCTCGAGGCCTCGGCGTCGACAGAACTACTGGTGCCATGCTCAGGGGTCCCGGCTGCCTTCACCGGTACAGAAACCCAGGCATCAGCAGCATTGATAGACCAGAGATACCTCACTATCGAGCGCAGTATTGCAGCTCTCCATACAGCTGCAGTACCGGTGACACCACGTGTTCAACGGGCACCAGTACCGATGCTGGTACCGGCACAGATACCGGTACCAGCCCCAGTGGGAATTCTTCCCATGCCGTCTTTGCAGGGCATCGAAAGATCGATACCGGGACCGTGCTTTACATGAACATCGTGATCAGAGATACTTCGAATCCTCCAATTCTGATGACTCTGATAGTTCTGCCAGTACCAGAGTTTTTCTCCCGGAAGACTCTTCTCCCCAACGCAGAATGTCGCCTCCGGAGGAAATGTCTTTTCAGGATTTTATTTGTGATGTTGCCAAAGGCCTTTCAATCACGGTAGCTCTTGAAAAGGAACCTAGAGCAAAGGAATTGGAAATTCTCCAGTATCCTAAGGCTCCAAAGAAGGCAGCCACTCTGCCCATTCATGAAATTCTTCATGATCTGATGCTCAGAATGTGGGAGACACCTTTGACCACATCTCCTCATTCTAGGAGGCTTGATACCATGTATCGAGTTCCACCATGTCATGGATTTCAAAAGACTCGGCTGCCACACCATTCAATGGTAGTGGAGTCAGCTATACGTAGGATGAAAAGTGCAAAAAGACATGCATCCAATCCTCCAGGTCGTGAATGCAGGACTCTTGATGCTTTTGGACGTCGAACTTTTCAGGCTTCCATGCTTTCAGCTAGGATCAGCTCATATATTTTATATATGGGAATGTTCCTCAAAGAGGTCACAGGAGATTTGGAGCTTATGAGCCCACTTCTCCCAGATGACAGATGACAAGACTTCCTTACGCTTGTCAGGCATGCTCAAGATGTCTCCAAGTTTGTAAATTGTGCGGCCTTTGACTGCTTTGAATGCATCAGCAGAACTTCTGCTATTGCCATTGGTGCACGATGGATTGCCTGGCTTCAGGCATTAGACTTGGAGATTTGGGTACAGGATAAATTAGGCAACATCCCTTGCACAGGAGAAAACCTCTTTGGCAAGAATTGGCAGGAAAAGGCTAATGAGATAGATGCTGACAATATCACCTTAGATTGTCAAAATCTACAGCCACTCCAGCCAAAAAGAAACCCTATAAAAAAACCCTCTTTCAGCAAAAAGAGGACGTTTTATCCATCCTATACCCAGGAAAGCCAAGCTCACGGTCAAGTTGCCCAAAGGGGACAACAGGAATTTAAACAGCAGAAAAAGCCAAAAGACCCGAGAGCTCAACCAGCTCCGCAGGTTCAGCCTCCTCAAGGGCTTTGACTCCTTGCTAGAGAGCTTAGCCTTCCTGCCTCTGAGGGGTTCAGAACCCCTAAATATTCCAGGCAGGCTGTGTCATTTTGCCAACAGATGGCACCAAATAACAGCAGAAAGTTGGACTCTGTCCGTTGTAGGAGAGAGGTACAAGCTTCATTTTCACAGCATGCCCCCTCCTATAATCCTAGGGCAGTTCAATTCCCAGACCTCTGCAGACAATCTGCTGAATCACGAAGTCTCAACATTTCTTGCCAAAGGGGCAATAGAGGAAGTACCCATCCTCCAGCAGGGTACAAGGTTCTACTCCCCCTATTTTCTTATTCCAAAGAAAACAGGAGGACACAGACCCATTCTAGACCTCAGAGAATTGAACAAATGCCTGTTCCGAGAGAAGTTCAATATGATTTCTCTAGGAACTCTTCTGCCATACCTTCAAAGTCAGGATTAACTTTGCTCTCTAGACTTAAAGGATGCATATACTCACATTCTGATCCATCCAGATCACAGGAAATTCTTACGATTCCTTTTCAAGAGAAAACACTTCCAGTACAGGGTTCTTCCCTTTGGTCTGGCTTCCGCACCAAGAGTTCTCATGAAATGCATGGCAGTAATAGCTGCATTCCTGCGAACCCTAGGGATATTAGTCGTCCCTTACTTGGACGACTGGCTCATTCGAGCCCCCACGAGTGCAGAAGCCAGCTCTGCACTGTCTTGCACAATGTGAATCCTCCAATACTTGGGATTGGTAATAAACTATTCAAAATCCCAACTTGTTCCTTCCCAGTCTCTGGAGTTCATAAGAGCCTGTTTAGATACCAGACAGTCAAGGGCTTTCCTTCCACAGGCCCAGTGTCTTTGCATAGTGCAACTAGCTTCTCAAGCAGCAGGAAAATCCTCCCTAACTGCTCGAACTGCTACAGTTACTGGGACACATGGCATCCACAGTTCATGTAGTTCCCTATGCTCGCCTCCACATGCGAGCAGCCCAGTGGACCCTATCCACACAGTGGACACAGACCACAGGACGTCTGTTGAACAAGATAAGATATCAAACTCTCATCGACTGATCTTGTCCCTTCAATGGTGGCAATCACTGGAGAATTTCTTAGTGGGGTCTCCTTTCCAACAACCCCTATTCCATGCCACCCTAACAGATGCATCACAGGTGGGTTGGGGAGCACACCTGCATCATCTCTCTACCCCCAGGGCACCTGGACTCCACAGGAGGCTTGTCTTCACATAAAGCTCCTAGATTTAAGAGCAATCTATTTAGCTCTTCGAGTATTCCATGCCCAGCTCAGCTACAAAGACAGTCCTAGTCCAAACGGACAATCTAGCCATGTTCTATGTGAACAAGCAGGGCGGAACAGGCTCTGTCGTTATGCAACAAAGCTTTATGACTTTGGGCCCTCGCCAGAGAGCATCAAATCCACCTTCTCGTGGTTTATCGTCCAGGCATTCAAAACCTTTGGACAGACAAACTCAGCCGAGTACTGCTGCCTCATGAATGGTCTCTCCATCTAGACCACCTGACAAAGATATTTCACATCTGGGGGACTCCAGACATAGACCTCTTTGCAAGTCCACTGAATGCCAAACTTCCCCGGTTCTGTTCCAGGATTCCGGCTCACAATTGCCAGGCAAGGAATGCCTTCCTCCTTCACTGGGGTCAGGACTTCCTCTATGCCTTCCCACCTATTCCCCTCATCCCCAAAACACTCTTCAAGCTTCAGAGAGACAGAGGTCGTATGATCCTCATAGCGCCACAGTGGCCACGCCAAACGTGGTATCCCCTGCTTCTATATCTCTCTCAAGCTGTGCCTCTGTTAGGGTGTGCGCCAGATCTCCTTTCCCAAGAGAGCAGGACCCTATGGCACCCAAATCCCCAGTCCCTGCATCTCACGGCCTGGTTGCTGAAAGCTTAAATCTTCAGGATCTCAACCTTTCCCAACAGGTAAAGGATATCCTTCAGGCTTCTAGAAAACCTTCCACAAGATGATCTTACGCCTTCAAGTGGAAACGTTTCACTGTATGGTGCTCCCAGAAGGGGTTAAACCCCCTTCTGATACCTTTGGAAGCGATACTAGAGTATCTACTTCATTTATCAAATTCTGGTCTAAAGACCAATTCAGTAAGAGTCCATCTTAGCGCAATTACAGCTTCCTATAAGCCTCTAAATGGACAACCAATTTCCTCTCATCCTCTCATATCCAGATTTATGAAAGGTCTTCTCTTAACACAACCTACCATCAAACCACCACTGGTGGCATGGGATTTAAATATAGTTCTCGGGCAGCTCATGAAACCGCCCTTTGAACCTTTAGCCACTACTACCCTGAAGTTTTTGTCCTGGAAGGTCATCTTCCTAATTGCAATCACCTCTGCACGTCGCATTAATGAATTGCAAGCCTTAGTGGCTGATCCTCCTTACTCTAGGTTTCACCATAATAAGGTTGTCCTCAAAACTCATCCACACTTTATGCCAAAGGTGGTTTCGCCTTTTCATTTAAATTAATCGATTTATCTTCCTGTATTCTTTCCGAGGCCTCATGTGTCTAATGCAGAGAAGAACCTTCACACTTTGGACTGTAAAAGAGCCTTAGCTTTATCTCCAGGAACAAGCAGGAATGTAGTCATCAGATATGGGTATCGTCGGTACTGGCGGAGCCTGCGCTGGAACGCTCCCCATCGTCCAATTAGAACGCTTTTGGGAGCATCCCACAGTGCCTGCGTGCTGCCTTCCCGCCTTTCCCAACTGCCTCTCTCCAGTTCTTCTTTTTCCGCGGAGCCAGCAGGTCGTGTTCCTGTCACCGCAGAAGAATTTCTTTCTTTATTTCTTTTTGTGGTCGCGTCTGCCTTCTTCGACGCTCTACCGGTACCGCCAGTCTTTCTTTTCCTATTTTTTAAAAAAAAAATCTTTCTAATTTTCTTCAGGTGCACCCGCCTTTTTGGGCCTTAGGCCCAAAAAACTTCCTTAACATGGAAAAATCTGCCTCAGGTTTTAAAAAGTGCACCAAGTGTAGCGGTACCATTCCGTCACTGACACCCATGAATGGTGTTTAAAATGTTTAGGTCCTGACCACTCCATCACGGATTGTATGTCCTGTGCCATGATGTCTAAAATAGGTCGGCAGAACCGAGCTGCCAAGCTCAGTACTCTGTTTCCCTCTGATGCAGCTTCAGTGGCATCGACGTCTTCCAGGGCTGCTTCTTCCTCCCGTGGATCTCAGGTAACTAAACATAAATCCAGCCGGTCCTCGGAGGGTAGATCTCCTTCTAAGCATTGAGATGCCTCTGGCGTTGCCCTCGGATTCTGCACCGGCAAAATTACCCCAGCGGGAGGCTTTGGCTTCCAAAGCATTATCGGGGTTCCAGGATGTTCTAGATGGCTCGGCCTTGACAGATCTCCTGGTGCCATGCTCTGGGGTACTGGTGGCTTCCACCGGTACCGACTTCCAGGCATTGGCGGCGTCCATGGACCAGAGAATTCTGAGCATGGAACGCAGTCTGGCGGCTTTCCTTGCGGCATCAACGCCCTTGGTACCGTGACAGACAACTCCACCGGTACTGGCATCGGTATCGGCATTGGTACCGATAGCATCGGTGTCTGCTATGCCGGTACTCTGTCCTATGATGCCCTCCGGTACCGATTCTCCGGTACCGGTTATTCCCGGTATCGGGCTCTGCAGGAGCATCCGGACAGACGATACTTAGAGTCCTCAGAAGAATCTGAGGATTCTGAAAGTTCTGTTGATGCAGAGATACTTCTTCCAGAGGAGTCCTCCTCCCCTAAACGCAGGATGTCTCCTCCAGAGGACATGTCTTTCCAAGACTTTGTCAGAGAGGTGGCTCGGGGCCTGTCCATCACTGTGGCCCCTGAAACAGAGCCAAGGGCCAAGGAGTTGGAAATTTTACAATATGCCAAAACTCCTAAGGAGGCAGCTACCTTATCCATTCATGAGATTCTATATGATCTCATATTGAGGATGTGGGAAACACCTCTTACCACCTCTCCTCATTCTCGTAGGTTAGATACTATGTATCGTGTCCCTCCTTGTCCTGGGTTCCATAAGACTCAGCTTCCTCACCACTCCATTGTGGTGGAGTCAGCTATGAGAAGGATTAGAAATGCAAAATGACATGCCTCTATTCCTCCAGGACGTGAATGCAGAACCCTGGATGCTTTTGGACGTAGTGTCTTTCAAGCTTCCATGCTTGCTGCAAGAATCAGTTCCTATAGTCTCTACATGGGAATGTTCCTAAAGGAGGTCACAGATAATTTACAGACTTTAAGTCCTTTCATTTCTGAGGATAAAAGACAGGACTTTCTCACTTGGGTCAAACATGCCCAAGATGTCTCTAAATTCTCCAACCGTGCAGCCTTTGACTGCTTTGAGTGTATAAGCAGAACCTTGGCTATTGCCATAGGTGCATTTAGAATTGCTTGGCTCCAGGCATCTGATTTAGAGCTCTGGGTACAAGATAAATTGGGAAATATCCCTTGTACTGGTGAGAACCTGTTTGGGAAAGATTGGCAGGAAAAAGCCAATGAAATGGATGCTGAAAATTCCACCTTGGATAGACTATCCAAGTCCACTGCTGATCCTGTTAGAAGTTGTTCAAGAAAACACCTTTTTCTAAAAAGAAAAGATTTTATCCTGCTTATACTCAGCAGGCATCTTCTGCAGGTCAGTTTTCAACCAAACATCAGCAACCACCCAAACAGAAGAAAGCAAAGGCTGCTAGGCCTCCACCGGCTCAACAGCCTCAGCCTCCTCAGGGCCTTTGACTTTCAGCTAGAGAACTTAGCCTTTCTGGTTCTGGAGGGACCAGAACCGTCCACCATTCCAGGAAGGTTATGTCATTTTGCCCCCAGATGGGGGCCAAAACAGCAGAGCATTGGACACTCCATCATAAAGGAGGGGTACAAACTTCATTTTTCAAGCATGCCCCCTCACACAATAGTGAAGCAGTTCAATTCTCCGACACCTCTCATCAACCTCTTAGGTCAAGAGGTTGCCATTCTTCTTGCCCAAGGGGCGCTAGAAGAAGTGCCTCTTCATCAACAGGGCACAGGGTTCTATTCCCCTTATTTTCTTATCCCAAAGAAAACAGGGGGATAGAGAGCTATATTAGATCTCAGAGAATTGAACAAATTCCTTGTCAAGGAGAAATTCAAAATGATTTCTCTCGGTGCTCTGCTTCCATACCTTCAGAGTCAGGATTGGCTTTGTTCTCTAGATCTCAAGGATGCGTACACACATGTACTCATCCATCCAACCCACAGAAAGTTCCTTTGGTTCCTTTTTCAAGGAAAGCACTACCAATACAGGGTGCTTCCTTTTGGTCTGGCCTCTGCTCCAAGGGTGTTCATGAAATGCATGGCTGTGGTAGCAGCATTTCTCCGTACTCTGGGAATATTCGTCTTCCCTTACTTGGACGACTGGCTCATTCGAGCTCCAACACAGTCAGAGGCCAAGACTTCTCTATCCTGCACAATGTGTATCCTCCAGTATTTAGGGCTGGTAATAAACATCCCAAAATCCAGTCCGACTCCCACTCAATCTTTAGAGTTCATAGGAGCTCTTCTGGATACCACAAGAGCAAGGGCCTATCTCCCTCAGGCCCGTTGCCTTCGTTTAGTGCAGTTAGATGAGGCTTTAGCACTGCTTGAGAAGCTAACTGCTTGAGAAATGTTGCAATTGCTGGGCCACATGGCATCCACCGTGCATGTGGTTCCATATGCTCGCCTCCACATGAGGGCAGCTCAGTGGACTTTATCCACCCAATGGACCCAGGCATCAGGGTGCCTGTCAGACAAAATAGCAAACGCAAGTCGCCTCATTTTGTCCCTCCAATGGTGGAGGTCCACTCAAAATCTGTTGCTGGGGTGCCCCTTCCAACAACCCTTACCCCAAGCAACTCTCACAACAGATGCTTCTCCAAAGGGTTGGGGAGCTCATCTGCAAGACTTCTCCACCGAGGGCACCTGGTCTCCACAAGAGAGTTTCTACATATCAATCTCTTGGAACTCAGAGCAATTTTCCTGGCTCTGCGAGTGTTCCACTCCCTACTCAGCTACAAGACGGTCCTCATTCACACGGACAATCAGGTAGCCATGTTTTATGTGAACAAGCAGGGGGGAACGGGCTCTCTGTCGCTTTGCAACAAAGCTTTGCGACTATGGGCCCTCCCCAGAGAGCATCAGATTCATCTGCTGGCAGTATATCTTCCAGGCATTCAAAACTCTTGGGCGGACAGATTCAGTCGCGTTCTCTTTCCACACGAGTGGTCTCTGCATGCAGACCAGGTGACCAGGATATTTCAACTTTGGGGAACCCCGGACATAGACCTCTTTGCAAGTCCGTGGAATGCCAAACTTCCCCGGTTCTGTGCCAGAATTCCGGCTCAGGGAGCTCAGGCCAGGGATGCTTTCCTCCTTTACTGGGGTCAAGACTTCCTGTATGCCTTTCCACCCATTCCCCTAATTCCCAAAACACTCTTCAAGCTTCAGAGAGACAGAGGCCACATGATCCTCATAGCACCACATTGGCCACGGCAAGTGTGGTACCCTCTGCTTCTACATCTCTCTCAAGCTCCCTCCCTGGAGTTAGGGTCTGCTCCAGATCTCCTGTCTCAGGAGAACGGGATGTTATGGCATCCCAATCCCCCGTCCCTGCATCTCAAGGCTTGGTTGCTGAAGGCCTGGATCTTCAAGATCTTCATCTTTTTCTCAGCAAGTGAAAGATGTTCTTTATGCTTCCAGAAAACCTTCCAGACATTCTTATGCTTTCAAGTGGAAAAGGTTTACTATTTGGTGTTCAGAAAAGGGTCTTAACCCCCTTGCTATACCTCTGGAATCTTTACTGGAGTATCTCCTCCATTTGTCTAATGCAGGCCTTAAGACAAATTCAGTAAGAGTCCATTTGAGTGCTATTGCAGCTTCTCTTAAACCTCTAAATGGACAACCTATTTCCTCTCATCCTCTTATAGCAAGATTCATGAGAGGCCTCCTTCTAACTAAGCCTCCCATTAGACCACCTCTGGTGGCATGGGACTTGAACCTGGTTCTTGGGCAGCTCATTAAGCCACCTTTCGAACCCTTAGCTACCACCTCCTTGAAATTCCTTTCTTGGAAGGTTATCTTTCTCATTACAATCACATCAGCACGCCGCATTAGTGAATTGCAAGCACTAGTAGCTAATCCACCTTATACAAGGTTCCATCATGACAAGGTAGTCCTTAGGACTCATCCACACTTTATGCCTAAGGTGGTCTCGCCTTTTCATCTTAACCAAGAGGTCTACCTACCTGTCTTTTTTCCAGGACCTCATGCATCAAATGCAGAGAGGAATCTTCATATCTTGGACTGTAAAAGAGCTCTAGCTTTTTACTTACAAAGGACACAGCAACATAGAAAGTCCTCTCAACTCTTTGTTGCTTTTGATCCTTCTCATTTGGGACTTCCAGTCTCCAAGAGAACACTATCTAACTGGATTGCTCAGTGTATTTCTTTCGCCTATCAGAGTAACAACCTTTCTCTGGAGGGCCATGTCACAGCTCAAAATGTGAGAGCCATGGCAGCCTCAATGGCTCATCTGCACTCTGTGTCTATTGACGACATCTGTCGAGCAGCCACTTGGGCCTTGGCTCATACTTTCACAGCCCATTACTGCTTGGACAAGGACTCCCGCCGGGATGCCTTGTTTGGTCAGGCTGTTCTCAAACACCTGTTCCATACCTAATCAACTCCTGCCCACCATCCCTGGTAGGATGCCAGAGATCCATGGGGGGAAGTGGAGCCCTTCTCAGGGACACACAACTTCTGGGGTCTCTCCCTGGCAACTAAAGGTAGGGAGTCCCCATATGTGATGACTACATTCCTGCTTGTTCCTGGAGATAGCATAGTTACTCACCTGTAACAGGTGATCTCCGGGAACAGCAGGAATTTAGTCCTCGCAACCCACCCACCTCCCCTAGGAGTTGTATCTCTCTATCTCTCTCTTTTCCTTTCCCTCGCTCTCTCTTTGTCTCAGCTCTAAAACTCAACTGGAGAGAGGCAGTTGGGGAAGGCAGCACGCAGGCACTGTGGGATGCTCCCAAAAGCGTTCTAATTGGACACTGGGGAGCGTTCCTGCGCAGGCTCCGTCGGTACCGACGATACCCATATGTGAGGACTAAATTCCTGCTGTTCCCGGAGATCACCTGTTACAGGTGAGTAACTATGCTTTATCTACAAAGAACACAGCAACATAGAAAGTCTTCTCAACTTTTTATTGTTTTTGATGCTAGTCATTTGGGACTTCCAATCTCCAAGAGGACTTTATCCAAATGGATTGCACAATGCATATCCTTTGCTTATGAGAGTAAGAGTCTTCCTCTTCAAGGCCATGTCACAGCTCAGAATGTGAGAGCCATGTCAGCCTCTATGGCTAACCTTCACTCTGTCTATTGATGAAATTTGTCGAGCAGCCACCTGGGCTTCGGTATATACCTTTACAGCCCACTACTGCCTAGATAAAGCCTCCCGTCGGGATGCCTTCTTTGGCCAGGCTGTTCTTCAAAATCTCTTTCAAACGTAATACAACTCCTACCCACCAACCCTGGTAGGATGCCAGAGATCCATGGGATGAAGCATGGCCCACCTCACTCTAGGTGGCAGCTTCCTGGGGTCATCTCCCTGGCATCTTCAGCTAGGGAGTCCCCATATGTGAAGACTACACTCCTGCTTGTTCCTGGAGATAGCGTAGTTACTCACCTGTAACAGGTGATCTCTGGGAACAGCAGGAATTTAGTCTTCACAACCCACCTACCTCCCCTAGGAGTTGTCTCTCTATCTCTCTGTCTCTTTCCTCTCTCCCTCTATCCTTTCACTCAGCTACAAACTTAACTGAAGAGGGACAGTTGGAAAGGCGGGAAGGCAGCGCGCATATGCTGAGGGATGCTCCCAAAAGTGTTCCTATTGGACGCTTGGGAGCGTTCCCGCACATGCTCCGTCAGTACCGACGATACCCATATGTGAAGACTAAATTCCTGCTGTTCCCGGAGATCACCTGTTACAGGTGAGTAACTACGCTATGCCAACCATAGGGCTGGTATAAGTGATCATATCTAGATTCAATATGCGTTTCCCACTATTTACGCTCCTATTTTATAGAACAGGTGCAACTGATACACACAAAATCATGCGTTCCCTAGGCATGCTTTATGAAGATAGAGGAATGAGAAAAAGGTACAGACAAGGGTGACCAAAATAACTGTGATGGAATGATTTTCCTATAATGAAAGGCTAAAGAACTTAGGACTGTACAGCTTTGGAGAAAAGACGGCTGAGGAGAGAAATAGGATGTCTATAAAATCATGAAAGGAGAGGAAGGGGTACACGCAAATAGATTGCTTTTTCAAAAAGTAAAAAGACTAGGGGATACATCATGAAGTTACTAGGTAGCATAACAGAGAAAATATTTTTTTCACTCAGTGCATAATTGAACTCTGGAAGTCTTTGCTGGAGGATATGTAAATGTAGTTGGCATTGCTGGTTTAAAAAAGGTTTGAAGTTCTTGGAGGAAAAGTCTATAAATAATTACTAAGATAGACTTAGAAAGCCACACCCTATTCTTGGGGGTGAGCAGTATGGAATCTAGCTATCTTTTTGGGATCCTGACATGGATTGACCTGTGTAAGAAACAGGATACTGGGCTCGATAAAGCTTTGGTCTGATCCAGTATGGCTATTCTAACATTCTTGTTTTCTACCTTATACTGAAAAACTCCATTATTAAACAAACACATTATGAACCTGCTATAGGAAATACTGCACATGAGTGATTTAGGATGTACTGTTTTTACATGTTTTTCTCATCCTCTTTTTAAGATGAAACCAAGTTAAAACTGTGGAATATCACAAACAAGAATGTGCTCCACTTACCCAGCATCTTTCACCACCTGCCACATTTACTATCCAAGGAGAACAGCCTTCAGCCAGCTGTGCACCTGGGGCAAGGACGCACTGGAGGTAACTGGGGATGATGCTTGTGAAGTGAAGGTAGCTGTCAGAAAACGTCATTGCAGACACCTGGCACGCTATCAGGCAAAACCTTTGTTTTTACACCACCTTTTCCACCCTGTGAATTTCTAGTTTTCTATTTCAGTCTTCTGGCCTTTACTGCTAGTTCAGAGATGTCAAGGGGTTTTGTGAGGTACATCTGTGCTGTGCTGGGCATGAGCCTCCATTCATCTGTGTTACTGTGTCTGTAGTCTCTGCTGGAGGGAGTGTGTGTTCTTGTGTCTCTTGTCTTGCTCAGTCCTAGTGCGGCCAGCTCATTGTGCTGGGGGTTTATTTACCCTGCATCTGGGCTGCTTTGGTGTTGGGTCATTGCATCATGCTGCTTGTGTTTTGTCTAGTATCCTGCTTCTTGTCCTGTCTCTTGTTTCCTGTGCTAGAGCCTTGTTCCATTGGGCCTCTGGATTCCAGTCTTGTCCTGATTTCATAGTGTTCCTGTTTAAACTCTGCTGTTTCACTTCACTAAGATTAAGTACCATTAAAACTTGCCTTCAAACTTTGCTGTAGGTTTTGCTCTCATCTGTTATTTTCCAAGAGGACTCCTTTCAATGGCCGTCTACAACCTGACTGGGATCCCTGACCGTTGTCATTGGAGACAACTTAGGTTTTGGCCATATAGTGGTGGCTTTCTTGGGTTCTCAGCCACGGAACCTGCCCCAGCCCCACTCAGTTTAGTTTTAATGGGTTTCAGACTGAAGCACTATAGACTTAAATTTCCTGGAGGGTTTTCCAACTTTTTTGTTTAATTCCTCACCTCCTAATCCAGCCATCATGATGGGAACCCTTTGGAAGTGCTTCAAGCCAGCATCTTTATGCTGGTTTGTATTCCCAGCTGGAGTTGTATTTAATGGTTCTAGTTTTCTGGATATCCATAACAAATGTTCGTTAGGTAGATTTTCACGCACTGGGTTGTCAGTGTATGCTAATCTATCTCATACATATTCATTGTGCCTATCCAGAAAATCAAACTGGTTCCAGGACCGTGTTGGGAAGCACTGCATTAAACAGCTGGGAGTTTAGCTTCCTTTCCCAATCCCAAACCTCACCATAGAACTGTGAGCACTGCTGCTAACTCAAGAAGCACAAGCCAGGTCCAGATCAAAACTCAAAGCTCTCAGGACTTTAGAAGAAAATGTTCAGAAGCATTTACATGATTTATGGTCCTGCAAACTGTGTAAATGCTGCTCATCAGAATATTCAGTGGTACATACCCAGTTTATGCCACTAAATATACCCACATAGCGCTGTTAAATACCCTAACGCCAGCCTCTTAGAGTTGGTGGAGCAGGAATAGCAGCAATATCGAGCCACTAACCTAAATGGCAAAAGTTAGACAGACAAAAGGCTGTTCTAACTTCATCTGGTTTAGCTATTGAACCGGCAGCTGAATATTGCCGCCGACTGGATAGCTAAATTGCTGTTTGGTGAAACAGATATTCTGTGTCGCTGGCACGATATATCTAGGGGTAATTTAAAGTAGTGACGGCCGCTACCAGTGAATATGCCCCTAGGTGTTCTGCACAAGAATGTAGTGGACTGTTGCTGGGCTGCTGGCAGATCCCTTCGAGACCATTTTAAGTAATACTTTTGGAGCCCTGCAACTTAACAGCTAATTCTGTCTGTGATTGACTAATGTTTCTATTAAAGCAAAAGCCTCAAGATGTAACATCTTAATTGTGTTTGAGATCCTAACACTTAATGGTATAGGCTTAGAAATATATCCAACATTTGGTTGCGTGTGAGTAGTGAGCACACTATAGTGTTAAAGTTGAATTTAACTTGGGCTTTTTATTTACCTATTTGGTGACAGAGAGATCTAGATTAAGACTAAGAACTTTGTTTACAGCTGGGTCCTTGAGACACCTGGAGATAAATCAGTTTTGCCCAAGGTCACAAAATGCCTTTGTTAGAAAGGACTCTTGATTTCTTTCATCACTACTTCTGACTTTCTCAGATGTGATCAACTGCTATCCTGTGCCATTTATAAAGCCAAATTGCTGCAGGTATTTGTATTGAAAAATATTAATAGAAATTGACAGGATTATGTATATGTATGTCATGGATTATGTATATGTATGTCATGGATTATCATGAAAGGCGGTATATAAGAAATGTTAAATGTATGTGATTAAAAAAAAGGGGGAATTTTTTTATCCATGCGCCATGCACCTTTGTAGCACTATGTAAAGTCTGAGCACTGCACTTGCATCTGCTTTTAAGAGATGTTTACCATTTGAATAATTTTGATCTCTTGATTCCTCCCCATTCCTTGTTCATTTTTCTTTTGTTTTTGTTTTTTTAACATGATTAGTCTCGGTAGTTATGGGGATTCCCAGTGTGAAGCGAGAAGTACATTCCTACCTTATAGACACACTGAACTCCCTGATCTCTGAGCTCAGCCACCAGGAGAAGGAGGACTGTGTGATTGTGGTGCTCATCGCCGAGGTACAGCAGTGACTTTCTCATTTTTCATACACATTTTATCTGCTTTCTTATCCCTTGCCTTCCTCCTATCCCCAAGAGTGATTTGGTGCTTAGTGGTAGCAATTAGGGAGAATGCCTTGCCAGGGCACTGCGCCAAATTTAGCGCTGACAAACAGTGATAAGCCCAACCTTGGGCTGTTGTCCGACAAGGATCATTGGGCACTTCTGTCAAAGGGGGCAGCAGGCCTGCATTTTATAATATGAAGTAATGCTTGGATGCACACTGCTATGGAGGGAGGTCAGACTGCAAACAGAAACATTATTGCCTAGCATTTCCCAGGCTGCCACATGTTCCACCTAATTTTCTCTCTCACTCATTAGCACTTGTCAAAAGGAGTGCTGCAGGATAGACTGAAGCTCTTGCAACATCAAAGTGCAGAGCAAAGTGCTTCTGTGCTGTGAACCCAAGAATCTTTTAATGTGAAAATAAAAACAAAAAACAAAATCTTGGGTTCTCCTGCTTCCACTTCTCCTCTCTGCCTATTTCCTAAATAACCTCTACTGTATTTAATTTTAATTTAATTTAATTAACAGTTTCTTATATACCGCATCTTCCCAAGATCAAATGCGGTTTACATAGAACAAGGTAACATAACAGACAGGTGTCTGTTTTTACAGTGAACATCTTAGAACCATAACAACTATATTACAATAATAGAACAAGTATTGCACTAGACCAGGAATTCTCAACCCAGCCTCAGGGGACACACCTAGCCAGTCGGTTTTTCAGGATAACCACAAGGAATATGTATGAGAGAGATTTGCATGAACTGCCTCCATTCTATACAAATCTCTCTCATGCATATTCATTGTGGTGATCCTGAAAAACCGACTGGCTAGGTGTGTCCTGAGGACTGGGTTGAGAACCCCTGAACTAGACCATTCCTGTTATAGCCAAGGGGTGCAAGTACAGTAAGCAGTTGCCAGAAGTGGTACATGCAAGCGGGAAGAAAGGAGCATATGGGGGGGGGGGGGGCGGGGTGGAGAGAGGAAAAGGACATGGATGAAGAAAGTCCTGATTTGGGGGGGGGGGGGTAAGTTTTGAGGTTTGGAAAGAGACAGTAGATGGAGAGAAATGAGACTAAAACAAGAAAATAAACAGTTTGCAAATAAAGAAAGAAAGCAGAGAGGACAAAACAGAGGATAAATTAAACCAAAGATCCAAGAATATTGGAAATTACCAATTTAGTTTTGCTCAGATTTGCCTGCTAATTAATTTGACTCAGCTTGTGTTTGTTCTTAGTTAAGCCACATTCTTAGGCATGGCTTGTCTTGCTTAACCCTATGTACAGGCTGTTATGTATGTTTTAGGAGATCTTTTATTTTGTTTCATGCTTTTTATCATAAGTAGTGCTTGTGGTTTTAAGCTGTTGGTACAGTTTTAAAACTTCAGCATTTAAATTGCTTTGCTATCTTTTTCCATTTTGTAAGAAAGATAAATATTGGTGTTTCAGGGATTTCACTTTAATTTTCTTAAGACTTAAAATGCTGAAACCCACCATTTCCTTCCTCCCCCCCCCCCCCCAATGAAATCTGTTGTCTTTTCAGGGGGGCTGAGGTTATTTTTAATTTTCCTCATGTTTATTTTGACCACCCACCCAATTCACCTTCCCATTCATTATCATCCCTAGTACAGCTCTCCTCCTCTGCTCCATCTGCTGTGGTTTGGGACCTAGCTTGCTTGGTTCATGGCGCTTACATTCCTCCTGCCAGCAGTGCTGCTACTTTTGTTTTGGCTCTTTGAGTCTGAGTCTGTGATGCTTGTACATCTGCAGACAGAGGAGCTGGATAAATGTATCGGTGGGGTCTCTGATGTGGGGAGGAGGGCTTTTGTCAACATACAACTGATGATAAACACCAATATTTTTTTTTCCAGCATTAGGTTGTTCTTTTTGGTTTGTAGAGTACTGATAGGTGAAACTCTAGTCATAAAAGAGGATACAGAAGTAATAACTGTGGGGCCAATGCAGAAACATCAGTGCACTGTTTGCACATAGTTAGACTGACATCTGCACATACTTACTGCCACACCACGTTGCAGAGAAGGGATTGGCCGAGCATTACCTGCACACAAATGGCTGCCAGATAGTAACGCAATGCCTATTAGCATTACATTATAATGAGCTGTGCATATTCAAATGATGTCATAACTAGGTCATTAGTCATTCCACCCGGATGCAAGGAAGTGCGCAGAAGGCAGAGTGCAGAGTTCAGTAGCGCCATTGTTTCAATGCCTGGTCGGAGGTGACACAAAACTGCAGGTTGGAGAAGAGAACTTCAGCTTGTGAAACTTTGGGGTAATATAGGAGAAAGCAGATCATTGTGTAGAACAGAAATGTTTTTGGGTGTGATTTAGCTACTGGTGGCTTTGTGGTCACATGGGATCCATTACTTTGCTTACAAAATTTTAAATTTCACTACAGATATGTCGTTGCTAACACATAAGATTTCAGCACATGCATCTGGCACCCACATTAAGCGCAGACGTTTTGTGCATCTCATTTGCATACATTTTGCAGTACTCTCATACTAGAAAACCATGTGCAAGACTTTTCGCGCACGGCTCTAAGGAATGCTTTCTGCATTGGCTTGTGTCTGCAACTGTTTGCTCTAGATTCCATTCTTCACATGCACAAAATTCAAACCACAAGAGCAAAAACTCATTTACTCCCAAAAATATTTTTTTGTCGGAGCGTTAGTGACAAGGACTTAACGTCTGCTTAAAAAACTTCAATTTTAATAAGTATATTTAGCATAGAATGTTTTGCAGAAATGCAAAAATGCACTAGAATTGCATAAAAAACAGTTCACTTATCTGAAAAATGCCCAGTGGTGGAAAGTAATAATTGATGCAGTACTGTGTTTCGAAACAGTTACTCAATCGGTTTTATGTGTTAGGAATTCCCTCCTTAAGACACCTTAACGAATACCAGGTATTATTCCTTGTTGAAGCAGACAAAACATATGGTACTCTTTGGGTATATGAGTTTTTGTTCTTGTGCTTCAATTTTTTTTTCTTGTGGGGTATTGTGGTATTGTTTCACTTAGTTTTTTGGGGATTACTTCAATTTTTGCTTGGCTAGATTCCATTCAGTTTGTCGCTTGCAGGAGTGACTCCTTCATTGACCATGGACAGGGACGTGTAGGACGGGCTTATCGATTAGTCAATTCTTGGTGGTTGCCTGGAGTGGCCGCCTCTGAGGGTGGAGCACACTACAGTAAATTCTGAGAGTCAACCGTCAGTACATACTTTTATCCGCAGTTTTTAACTGACCATTTACCATTTTTTACATTTTTGCAGAACTGTGCTGTGGAGTGGTGATTTTAGGGTAATCACAATTGTCGAGTTTTACAGTTGTGATCAATATTATTGGCACCTTGCAATTTAGGTATGTTGTATACAATACCTTGAGGAATAATTGGAAATATTCCAACTTTAATATGCCATATTATTTTAATAGTATGTTCAAAGGTATACAACAAAAAAGACGTCTGTGCTTCTTAGAGGTAGTAATTTTACATAAGAACATAAGATATACCATACTGAGTCAGACCAAGGTCCATGAAGCCCAGTATCCTTTTTCCACCAGTGGCCAATCTAAGTCACAAGTACATAGCAGGTTCCCCAAAAGACACAGGTTCCACAATGCTTGTATTGGGGCAAGCAGTTGATTTCCCGAGTTCCCTTTAATAATGGTTTTATGGACCTTTCCTCCAGGAACTTGTCAAAACCTTTTTTTAAACCCTGCTACACTAACAGCTTTTACAACATCATCCGGTAACAAATTCCAGAGTTTGATTACATGTTGAGTGAAAAACTATTTTATCTTATTACTCTTAAATAGGTTGCACTGTAGCTTCATTGCATGTCCCCTAGTCTTTCTATATTTTGATGGTATAATCGATCTATGTTTACCCGTTCCACTCTATTCATTAATTTATAGACCTCGATCATATCTCCCCTCAGCCATCGTTTTTCTAGGTTGAAGAGCCCTAACCTTTTTAGCCTCTCTTCATCCTTCCATTTCCTTTACTGTTTTGGTGGCTTTTCTCTGTACCTTTTCTAATAATGCTATATAACCTTTTTAAGATACAGTGACCAGAATTGCACACAATACTCAGTGTGGTTGCACCACGGAATGATACAGAGGCATTATAATATCTTTGTTTTATTCTCCATTCCTTTCCTTATGATTCCTAAGGTTCTATTTGCTTTCTTGGCTGCCACTGCACTGGGGGGAGAGTTTCAACATGTTATCTATGATGAAGCCTAAATCTTTTTCCTGGGTGGTGGTTCCTAATGTGGAACCCTGTATCATGTAACCATAGTTTGGGTTGTTCTTTCCTAGGTGCATAACTTTGCAATTTTTCACAATCCTCATGGGTTTTAACAACTTTGAATAATTTTTTGTCATCTGCAAATTTGTTTACCTCACTCGTTAGTCCCATTTCCAGGTCATTTATGAATATGTTAAAGCAGCGGACCCAGCACAGGTCCTTGGAGTACTCCACTATTCACCTTTCTCTATTGGGAAAATTGGCCATTTAGCCCTACCCTCTTTTAACCAGTTCCTGATCCACAATAGTACACTGCTTCCTATTCCATGATTTTTTAATTTCGCTAAGAGCCTCTGAGGGACCTTGCCAAAGGCTTTCTGAAAATCCAAATATACTATATCAACCAGCTCACTTTTGTTTACTTGTTTGTTCACACCTTCAAAAAAACATAACAGATTAGTAAGACAAGACCTTGTTGGCTGTCTCCCATTAAGCCATGACTAAGGGAAAAACCCCCCACAAAATATGACCTGGACAGGATTAATGGCACTCCTTCACTACTATTTGGTTGCACAACCCTTGGCAATGATGACAGCCTCCAAACATTTCTTGTAGCCATCTATAAGTTTTGTACATCTGTCTGCTGGTAGTTTCTCCTATTCTTCAACTGTGATTTGTTTCATATCTTGAAGTTGTCTATAATTCCTTTTATCAATGGCAGATTTCAGCTCTTTCCAAAGGTTCTCGATTGGATTGAGATCAGGACTCCTTGCTGGCCAATTTAAAACAGTCCATTTGTTCCTTTTTAAACATTCTTTTGTATTTTTGGATGACATATAACCTTTGACATAGACCTAGCTTTCTGACACTAGATATCACATTTCACTCCAAAATATCTTAGTAGTCCTCAGACTTCATGATTCCTTTAATGCCTTCCAGGCCTCCAATTCCTGAGGCAGCAAAATAGTCCCACAACATTATGGAATCTCCACCATATTTAACTGTAAGGAAAGGGTTTTTATTTTTCCTTATAAGCTTCATTTCTTCACCTGTTAATGCAGCGGTTCTCAACCTGTGGGTCGCGACCCCCATGGGGGTCGCCACAGGATTTAGTGGTAATCACCTCACTCCGCCGTTTTAAAAAAAAAAAAAAAAAGCACACAAGTTGCTGCCGAGTCCACTTCTTGGCAGCGGCAAACTCACTGCCTCCCTTCTAATGCAGCTCCGGCTCCCTGCCTCTTAGGGAACCGCGGCTGTGCCTGCGAAACCGTTGCGGAGCCCTTCCTGTCTCTCGACGGGCTCCGTGCAGCATTGTCCCGCCTCCAAAGGAAGTTGTTTACCACTTCCTTTGGAGGCTGGACAATGCTGCACGGAGCCCGTCTAAGGCTTCGCAACTGTTTCACAGGCTCAGCTGCGGTTCCCTAAGAGGCAGGGAGCCGCGGCTGAAGAAGAACAGGGCAGTAGCAGGCAGACAGGGAGAGGGGAGCAGGGAAATGGCAACGGGGTGACATGGAGGGAGGGAGGGCTGACATGGACAGAGGGGGGCTGACATTGAGGGAGGGAGGGCTGACATGGACGGAGGAAAGGAGGGAGGGGAGGGCTGACAGGGAGGGAGGGGGGCTGACATGGATGGAGGGAGGGAGGGGGGCTGACATGGATTTTATTTATTTTTTATTTACATTCTCTTATATACCGCGCTATTCTGCATCAGTGCAGTTTACATTGAACAAACTGAAATTACATTGAACAGGGCATTATAACTTGGAGATAACTATTTTACAGGGAACATGGGCTATGGAGGGTTAAGTGGCTTGCCCAAGACCACAAGGAACACCTGTGGGACTCGAAACCCCAGTCCTTCCAGCCCAAGGTTGCTGTCCTCTAGTGGGATTTGAACCCCCGACCTTCCGGCCTGAAGTACCTTGCCCCAACCACTAGGCCACTCCTCCACTAATGGATGGAGGGAGGGGAGGGGGGCTGACATGGATGGAGGGAGGGGGGCTGACATGGCGGGAGGGGGGTCATACTGGACAGATGGGGGATAAATGCTGGACAGGGGAGAGACAGTGCAGGTTAGGATTATAATGGGCAGATGCAGGGCGCTAGGACTGGTAATGGGTTGATTAGGGAAGGCTAGGACTGGGAATGGACTGATCAAGGGGGGGTTGGGACTGGCAATGTGCTGATAGGGGGGTAGGACTGGGAATGGACTGATGGGGGCTAGCATTGGAAATGAGCTGATCGGGGAGGTTAGGACTGGAAATGGGCTAATTAGAGGAGGCTAGGACTGGTAATGAGCTGATGGGGGGGGGGGGGTAGGACTGGTATTGGGCTTATTAGGGGAGGCTAGGACTGGTAATGAGCTGATGGGGGGGTAGGACTGGTATTGGGCTTATTAGGGGAGGCTAGCACTGGTAATGGGGTTGAGGGGGGACTAGCACTGGAAGCAAGTTGATTGAGGGGCTCCGACTGGGAATGGGCTGATTGTAGGGAGGGGAGGATAGAGCTGGCCCTGGAAGAAAACTGGGGGCTAAGACTACAAATGGGCTGATACGAGGGGATGGGAAATGGAACTGGAAGGGAGTGGATCTGAGAGGGGCTGCTATAGTATTTGTACTAGAAGGGACTGGTCAGTGGGGAAGGAGGGGGACTGGAAGGGAATGGACACAGTGGCAGTCATGGGAATGCAAGTTGACATTGGAAGGTACTGGGAGTGAGGACTGGAAAGGGGCTGATACTGGGGAGGGTTACTGGGACTGGAAATAGGCTGATGGAAAGAAGAGAAGAAAACGAAAAAAGAGATAAGAAATGGCAGATGGACCATAGCCCACAGAAAGAGAGCTAAGAGAAGACAGGAAAGCAGAAGCCTCAGATCGGGACCAGCATGATCAGAGAATAAATTGGTCAGACGACAAAGGTAGAAAAAATAATTTTATTCCATATTAGTGATTTGGCTACAAAATCATAATTTTGAAATCAAATATTGTTACTTGTTGTGATTAATTATTGTGGTTTAAATAAGTAAATTTTATAAATAAAAACATATTGCAAAGGCCTATAATATATTAATTCAACCAATGATTACAGCGACAATGCGTTAACGGTAAAGGAAGAGAGACGCATTTGATTTTATCATTGGGGGTCACCACAAGTTGACCAGTGGTAAAAAGGGTCACGGTACAAAAAAGGTGGAGAACCACTGTGTTAATGTATCACTGGCCTGCATTGCCAATGAGCTTAAGTTTGATTTAATCTGTCCACAGAACATTTTCCCAGAAGGATTGTTTCTTAAGGTGGGTTTGGGCAAAAATCAGGCATGCCTTTTTTTGTCTGTCTTTGAGCAGTGAGGTCCTCCTTAGCCTTCACCCATGAAGTCCTTTTAGTGTGTTGTATATGGTGTGGGTTGAAACCACCACTCCAGGTTGCTTCAGGTCAACCTTATGCTCTTTGGATGTTGTACATGGTGTTTTTCCAATGGTTTGCACTAACCTTCAAAGACTTAATTGATTTTCCTCTTCCCAACACGTTCTGGGAGGTTCTTTTCAGTTCCATGAGCAAAATATTTCTTAATAACTTTGTGAACTGTAGACAAAAGAATCTCTTTGGAGATGGCCTTGTACCCCTTTGAAGTTTGATGTTTGGTGATGGCTTTTACTACTACTACTACTACTATTTATCATTTATATAGCGCTACCATTCGTACGCAGCGCTGTACAGACATAAGAGACAGTTCCCTGCTCGTCAGAGCTTACAATCTAGTTAAGTCGAGACAAAACAGAGTAACAGTTAACATATAATACAAAGTGAAAACACAAAATATGGAGCTTGTAGTCTAGACAGGACCAAAGACAGGGGCCAAGATCTAAAAGCAATGGTGAAAAGATGTGTTTTTAGCCTGGACTTGAATAGGGCCAAGCAGGGTGCCTGGCGTATAGACTCGGGTAGCTTGTTCCAGGCAAAGGGTGCAGCAAGGTGAAAGGAGTGAAGTCTGGAGTTAGCAGTAGAGGAGAAGGGCACAGATAAAATCATTCTGTCAGAAGAGTGAAGTACCCGAGAGGGGTTGTAAGGAGAGATAAGGGATGAAAGATACTGAGGAGCTGCAGGGTGAATACATTTATAGGTCAGGAGGAGAAGCTTGAATTGGATGCGGAAACAGATAGGGAGCCAGTGGAGTGACTTGAGGAGAGGGGTAATATGGGAATGGCAAGGCTGGCGGAAGATTAATCAAGCAGCAGAATGTTGAATAGATTGAAGGGGAAAGAGATGGTTCGCGGGGAGACCAGCAAGGAGCAGATTGCAGTAGTCAAGACGAGAGGTGATTAAAGAGTGGACAAGCATCTTAGTAGTGTGTTCAGAGAGGAAGGGGTGAATTTTGCTAATGTTATAGAGAAAAAAATGGCAGGTCTTGGCTACTAGTTGGATATGAGTGGAGAAGGAGAGGAGTCGAAGATAACCCCAAGATTGCAGGCCGAGGAAACAGGGAGGATAATAACATTATCGACAGACAGAGGAGGGAGGCGGGGTTTTGGGGGGAAAGATAAGGCTCTCGGTCTTGGACATATTCAGTTTAAGGCGGCGGTGAGACGTCCAGGTAGCAATGTCAGAAAGGCAGGCGGAGATCTTGGTCTGGATGGCCGGAGAATTAGAGGCATATAGAAGTGGTACTGAAAGCCATGGGAAGAGATAAGCACGCCAAGGGACTGGGTATAGAGGGAGACAAGGAGAGGTCCCAGGACGGAGCCTTGGGGTACACCGACTGGGAGCAGGGTGGCAGAGGAGAAGGAACCACCAGAGCACACACTGAAGGATCGATGGGAGAGGTAGGAGGAAAACCAGGATAATACAGAGCCACTGAAACCAAGTGAGGAGAAGGTTGTGATCAACAGTATCAAAAGCAGCAGAGAGGTCAAGAAGGATGAGGATAGAGTAGAGACCGTTAGATTTTGCTAGGAACAAGTCACTGGAGACCTTGGTGAGAGCAGTTTTGGTAGAGTGTAGGGGACGAAAGCCGGACTGTAAAGGGTCTAGGAGGGCATGAGAGAAGAGGAAGTCAAGGCAGCAACGGTAGACTGCACGTTCAAGTAGTTTAGAGATGAAGGGAAAGAGAGAGATGGGTCAATAATTGGAGGGACAGGTGGGATCGAGTGAGGGTTTCTTGAGGAGGGGTGTGACCACTGCATGCTTAAATTCTGCAGGGAAGGTTGCGGTGGAGAGCAAAAGGTTGAGAATGTGAGAGATGGAAAGGACAACGGTGGAGGATATAGGGCTTAGGAGACGGGTGGGGATAGGATCAGAGGAGCAGGTTGTGAGTTTGGAGGAGGAGAGAAGGAGGGCGGTTTCCTCATCAGAGATCACAGGGAAGGAAGAAAGGGTAGCAGAGGTGGGGGGGGGGTTGGGATTGGGGAGGGGGGGTAGGGGTAGGGGTAGGGGGGAATTGGAGGGTGATCTTATGGATTTTGTCATTGAAGTAGTCAGCCAGGGTTTGGGTGGGAAGGGAGGGAGGGATTGGAGGTGTAGGGACCTTGAGGAGAGAGGTGAGAGTATTAGACGGCGAGGATCGGAGGAAAGAGTTGGTCAGATGGGCGTAGTAATCTTGCTTGGCGAGAGCTATGGCAGATTGGAAGGAGACAAGCATGAATTTGAAGTGAAGCAGGGCAGCACGGGAGTGGGATTTGAGCCAGACATGCTCAGCAGAACGGGCACAGGAACGTAGATAATGGGTAGTGGACGTGAGCCAGGGCTGGGTATCAAACGCCTCACAGGACGTGGGATGATCGGAGCAAGGGTATCCAGGGCTGAGGAGAGTGCAGCATTATAGGAGGTTACTGCTTCGTTAACGGATGTAGAAGACAAAGTGGAAGAGAGGTGACGAGATGGCGGAGGAGAGAGCTAGAGGATCAATAGCATGAAGGTTTCTAAATAGGTTGGCGGAGACAGGACGAGGCTGGGGCGGGGGATGGTGAATGTTAAGTCGTAAAAGGTCATGGTCAGATAAGGAAGAACTGAGTTGCAGAAGTTTGAGGGTAAGCAGTTAGAGAAGAATATCAGGTCAAGGCAGTGGCCAAGCTGGTGAGTGGGGGCAGTGGAGCAGAGTTGGAGGTTGAATGAGGAGGTAAGGGAGAGGAGCTTTAAGCCATGAGGATCGGAGGGAATATCGACATGAATGTTAAAGTCCCCAAGAATAAGAGTGGGGGAGGAGGGGTCAAAGACCGATAGCCATGAGTCAAAGTCGCTGAGAAAGGTAGAAACAGAATTGTTAGGAGGGTGATAAATAACAGCGACCCGGAGAGGAAGTGGAGTGAAGAGGCGGATGGAATGGACTTCAAAAGAGAGAGAGGAGTGAGATTGGGGTAGGATGAGGGGATGGAATTGGCAAGAGGGGGAAAGTAGAAGCCCAATGCCACCACCATGGCCGGAGGGTTGAGGCGTGTGGGAGAACTGATAGTCACCATGACAGAGTGGTAGTGGATGCGGTATCATGAGGGAGAAGCCAGGTCTCAGTTAGAGCAAGGAGGTGAAGGGCATTAGAGATAAAAAGATAGTGAGTAAAAGCAAATTTGTTGGAGACAGTGTGCGTTCCACAAGGCACATGAGAAGGGGAGAGTGGAGGGGGAGAGGAGAGGAATTATATGGATAAGGTTAGACAAGTTGCATGAAGGCTGCTTCATGGTGTGAGAGAGAGGTCTGGGGTGGGGAGGGGGCCAGGATAGGGGATGATATGGATAAGGTTAGACAAGTTGCATGAAGGGCTCTTGTCAGAGTGAGAGAGAAATCAAGTTGGTCTAGGAATGGGGTTGATAAGGATAAGGTTAGACAAGTTACGTGAAGGCCTCTTATCAGAGTGAGATTTAAAACTAGGGGGGCCAGGATTAGGGTTGATATTTCCGGATGAGAGGAGGAGAAGGAGTAGCAGAGTATGGGCTCGAGAGGAGACAGTGCGGTGGAAGCGAGGGTGGGGTTGCCTTAGGGAGAGTGGGGATGGTTGGATGAGAGGGAGAGAGAGATGGAGTTTAAGAGCTGATGAGAGGGTAGAAGACAGAATGGAGGGGGAAGTAGGGTGATAAGGGAGGGATGATGTTGGTAGGAGCGGAAACAGTTAGGGAGAATGAGGAAAAAGAGGATAATGTGATGTGGAGCCATAGAAGGAGTGGAGGGGGCTGTGCATCAAATGTTATCTTAGGAATAGTGGGGTGGCAATGCAGTGTAATTAATAGGCAGTCAAATAGTCAAGAGTCCAATAGGCTATGCAGTTAATATACAAGTTAAGCAATTAATCCACAGGCAGTGCAATTCATACAGTTAATACACAGGCAATGCAAACAATTTCAAATATAATGATTGGATAAGCAGCAATGGAGTCAGCAGACTAGATTACAAGCTAGGCGGTTAAACTATAAGCTAGGCAGTGTGACGATTTATAGGCAGTAATGAAGACAGCAGGCTGTGTAGCAAGAGTTATTTGATGCAATGGGATAGCAGGAATCACCAAATATGCAGCAAGAGTTATTTAGGCAATGAGTTGATGAGATGTTGAAGCATCAGTGTGGTGGGGTGGCTAGAGGCTGGGCAGCATGAGATGTTTCAGGCAATGGGGTGGGATGATTAGTTCAAGCAGTGAGGCAGCAAGGGAGTTTACAGGCAGTGCCGGGTAGGTTGACTTGTTTGGGGTATGCGGCTTACCAGTTGGGGTAAGAGGCAGTGGTGGTCGAAATGCGTTGAGCCTTCCTTTACTTTCCGGTCGCCTACTTTCCCCGCCTAAGGGCCACGCCAAAGGGCCCTCTGGCGAGGCCCGCAGGCACGGGCACGCCTGCAGCGTTCCCTTTTCAAATGGTGGAGAGAGAGCTCCGATTGGGCTGGAGAGGAGCAGTGGGAGGGGCAAGCAGCTCCCGGTGCTGATCACAATTCCTGCAGCGTTCCCTTTTCAAATGGTGGAGAGAGCCCCGATAGGGCTGGAGAGGAGCAGTGGCTTTTGGATGGCTTTTCTGACGTTCTCAGTAGTACTACTACTACTACTTATTTGTTTAGCACTATAAGGCATACGCAGCACTGTACAGACATATGTAAGAGATGGTCCCTACTCATCTGAGCTTACAATCTAGTCAAGACAGCACAACAGCTGAGGACAAGAATATATCTAGGGGAGTGGTAAGGAAATACATAGGAGACTAAGCTGATCAGGATCCAAAAGCAGCCTCGAAGAGGTGGGTTTTCAGCCTGGATTTGAAAAGGGCCAGAGATGAAACCTGACGTACAGACTCGGGTAGTTTTGTTTCAGGCATAAAGAGCAGCAAGCTGGAAGTTAAGTGTGGAGTTGGCAGTAGAAGAGAGGGACACAGATAGAAGGGATCTGCCAGAAGAGCGGAGTTTCCGAGGAAGGGTGTAAGGAGAGAGAGGAAAGGTCTCGGGCAACTCTCTTGTCTTCACCATTGTGAAATGGAACAAGGAGTGAATGTGGCTATTTTAAACATTAGAGCTATCATTCATTAATTGATTCAAGTCCTGCGAATACTAACGATGGATCACAGGTACATCTAATTTTACTGCAATGGGAATGTGATTCTTCTGTTCAAACAGATTTGGATTGTTTATAAGAGTGTCAGTAATCGTGTCCTGGCAATATCCCAGGTTTTATACGGTTTCCTTTTTTTAATTGGTCTTATTTTAGTTGATTATTTTGTCAGATATATGTGCATATATAGTTCATTTCACTGACCACTTTTTTAGGAGATATTGGACATTAAGGGGTTGAACTACAAGGGTGCCATAATGTTGGCCACAATAGTATTATCAAAATATGAGTAGGAGGGTGGCTGGAAACCTGAAAGTTAATTAAGGGGATGGAGTGGCAAGGCTGAACGTTTAGCTAGGGTTATTGATACCCTTGCACCAGCTCTGGGGACATGCCACTCCATTCTACTACTATTAATCATTTATATAGCACTACAAGGTGTACGCAGCACTGTACAAACATAGAAAGAAGACAGTCCCTGCTTGTAGAGCTTACAATCTAATCAAGACAGAACAATACACGAGAAATAAGGGGGGGGGGAGGTTCAAATACGGAAGGAGACACAAGGAGAACAAGGGATTAAGATCCAAATGTGGCCGCAGATGTAATCCTTTAACATGGCTTTGAAGAGGGGGAGAGAAGAGATTTGATGTAAAGATAGAGGAAGTTTGTTCCATGCATAAGGAGCAGCAAGGTGAAAGGATCAGAGTCTGGAGTTTGCAGAAGAAGAAAAGGGCATAGAGAAGAAAGCCAGAGGAGGAGCGGAGTTCACAAGGAGGGGTGTAGGGTGAGGGAAGAGAGAAAAGAGGAAAGGTAATGAGGGGGCAGTACAGTGAATGCGTTTATATGTTAGAAGGAGAAGTTTTAAATGGATATGGATATGGAAGGGGAGCCAGTGAAGTGATTTTAGAAGAGGGATTATATGAATGAACTGGGGCTGGTGGAAGAGTTCTGGATAGACTGAAGAGGAGAGAGATGACACTGAGGGAGACGAGCAAGGAGAAGATTGCAGTAGTCAAGACAGGAGGGGACCAAAGAGTGGACAAGAGCCTTAGTAATGTGTTCAGAGAGGAAGGGACAAAGTTTGTTAATGGTATAGAGAGAAATTACAGGTATTAGCTATATGTTGAATATGTGTGGAGAAAGAAAGGGAGAGGGTCAAAGATGAGCCCAAGGTTGTGGGCCAAGGAAACAGGAAGAAGTGTGTTAACAGTGATAGAGAAAGGAGGAAGAGGGAATGAGGATTTAGGGGGGAAAAATAAGTTCAGTTTTAGGCCGCAGTGAGACATCCAGGTGGTGATGTCAGATAAGCAAGTAGAGATACGAGTTTGGAGCGAAGGAGAGATGTCAGGTGAAGATAGATTTGAGAGTAGTCAGCATAAAAATGATACTGAAAGCTACTGGAAGAGATGAAGGCACCATGGGACTAGGTATGGAGAGAGAAAAGGAGAGGGCCCAGAACAGACCTTCGAGGTACACCAACTGAAAGAGGGATAGCAGAAGAGGAGGAACCTCCAGAACAGAGTGATTGGGGAGAGAAGAGAACCAAGACGGTACAGGGCCTCTAAAACCAAGAGAAGATAATGTGTCAAGGAGGAGGAGGTGGTCAACAGTATCAAAAGCAGCAGAAAGATTGAGAAGAATGAGAACTGAGTAAAGGGCTTTAGACTTAGCGAGGAACAGATCACTTGAGACTTTGGCAAGAGCCGTTTCAGTAGAATAAAATGGACCAAAATCAGATTGAAGTGGATCAAGGAGGGCTTGAAAGGAGAGAAATTTGAGTCAGTGGCAGAGAACTGCATGAGAACTGCATGTTCAAGAATTTTGGAAATGAGTGGGAGAAGAGAGATGGGTCGATAATTAGGACAAGTAGGGTCAAGTGAGTTTTTTGAGAAGAGTGATTACAGCATGGTTGAAGGCTGCAGGGAAGGTTTCAGTGGAAAGTGAAAGGTTGAGAATGTGAGATGAAAGGGATGACTGAGGAGGAGATGGAGTTGAGGATATGGGTGGGGATAGGATCGGAAGAACAGGTAGTGAGTTTAGAGGAGGAAAGAAGATTTCCTCAACAGAGATTTTAGAAAAAGATGAAAGGGTGATAGAGGTTGTGGGGAAACGTTGGTAATGGAGAGGGTTAAGAGGGGCTGAAGAAGATTTAGTGGGGAATTGAAGAGTAATCGTATGCACTTTGTCAGGGAAATAGTCTGCTAGGGTTTGGGCAGAGAGAGGAGGAATTGGAGGTAGAGGAGCCTTAAGAAGAGAATCAAGTAGAAAAGAGATAGCGAGGGTTAGAGGTAAGACAGATGGAGAAAATAGTTTTGCTTAGTGAATGCAATGGCAGACTGGAAAGAAGAAAGCATGAATATGAAGTGAAGAAAGTCAGAAAGTGGGATTTGAGCCAAGTGCGCTCTCAGCTGAATGGACACAGGAACATAGAAAGCAGGTAGTTGAAAACAACCAGGACTAAGGTGAAGTGCACCTCACAGGATGTGGAATGGGCTGAGCAAGGGTATCCAGAGTAGAGGAGAAATCAGTGTTATTGGAAGCTGTGGCTTCATCAACAGACAAAGTGGAAGAGAGAAGAGGTGAGACATTAGTGGATAGAATCGGTGGATCGATAGCAGGAAGATTCCTAAAAAGATAGGAGGAGATTGGGCAAGATTAAGGGGGGGGGGGGAGTAATGACGAGTAAAACTTAATAGATGGTCAAATAAGAGGAGAGTGGAGGTATGGAAATTAGAAGGTAAACAATTTGGGTCAAGGCAGTGACCAAATTATTGAGTGGGGGCAGAAGAGCAAAGCTGGAGGTTGAAAGAGGAGGTAAGGGAAAGGAGCTTGGACGCATAGGGGATAGAGGGGTTATCAATATGAACATTAAAATCACCAAGAATAAGGGAAGGGGAAGAATAATTCGGAAATAAGGAGAGCCAAGAGTCAAAATCCAGTGAGGAAGATAGAAGAGGACTTGTCATGGGCCCTATAGATGGCAGCGATCTGGAGAGGTAGGAGATTAAAAAGACTGGAATGGACTTCAAAGGAGGGAAAGGAATGTGACTGAGAGAAATGGAGGGGTTGAAATTGGCAAGAAGGAGAAAGTAGAAACCCAACACCACCGCCATGGCCATTGGGACGAGGAAAGTGGGAGAATGATAGTTGCCATGGCAGAGGGCAGCAATTGAAACATTGTCATCAGGGAGGAGCCAAGTTTCAGTAAGAGTGAGAATATGGAAAGTGCAAGAGATAAAGAGATTGTGGGTAAAGGGAAGTTTATTAGAAATGGAATGAGCATTCCTTAAAGCACTTGAGAAGGAGAGAGAGGGGGGGAAAGGAGAGGGATGTGGATGAGATTAGGGTGGTGGAGAAAGGAACTAACATGGTAGTGTGAGAGAAATGAAGGGAGACCACGGTTGGGATTAATGACACCAGAGGACAGAAGGAGAACGAGGAGTGCGAGGGAGAGAGGAGACAGCATGTCTGAAACGGGGATGAGGTTGTTTTAGGGACGAATGAGAGGAAGGAGAAGGTGAAGCTCAAGAGCTGAGGAAAAGGTAGAAGATAAGATGGGGGTAGAAATAGGGAGGGTGGAGAGGGTGTGAAAGAGGGGGGGGTATTAGGTTGGTGGAGTGAGGAGTGAGGGAAGATTAGGGAGGATCAGAAAAAAAAGCAATGAGGTGGAGCCGTAAGAAATAGCAGAGAGGGCAAGTAAAGTTAGGAGAGGGATAATAGTAAGAGAATAAAAGTGAAATAAATGAAATAAAGTAGCATAAATAAAATAGAATAAGATACAGATAAGTAAGTCTTAAGACACTGAGATGATCAGTTATGGAAACTTATTCGCAGAGGAAATCAACAGTGAATGAAAACAGTAGGCAGACAAGCCTTACTCAAGCAGACGGTCTATAACGTGTAAAATATAAAATATTAAATTATTAGAGACATCCGACATGGATTGATTTGAAGTCATGTGAGCAGCCTCAGTGCAATGGGAATAAGGATCCACAGCCCAGAATGACTGAGATGCAATAGTCATGATGAGAGGGGAACAGTTCTTTCTTGGTGTGGGGGAAACTTTAAGGTAGGGAAGGGACTTCATTATGAAAGACTCTGTTACACATGCAACAAAAGATTACCACAGTGCAGTACTGGAGACCTCAGATCATCAGATCATAAAAGCAAAATTCATATCTTAGGCTTGCACTTAAACCATTACAAGATGCGGGAAAAGGGCCAGCAGAGAGATGAGAGCCCACTAACAGGAAGCCCGTACTCAAAAGGAAATCTGTCCTACCTCATTGCTTGTGCACTGTGGTGCCTGCAGCAGATGGAAAATGTGGGCTGACCAGTGCTCCTTCCTTCCTCTTTGCTGATTCTCTGAAAAGTAGTGTTCTGAAAGCAGCGAGGAAACATTTTTTTTATTAAATAAATTCCGCTTTGAGGTGTCCTTTTTTTATTTGTATTCAAGTAAATCAAAAAGGTATACTTCCCTCCCCAGTCTCTTGCATTAGTTCCTGGTCACGACCTATGGTGTATCTTTCTCTCTAATTCCTTACCCCATAAATGTGCTGACATGGTGTTAGCTGGTGGAGGGATTATTTAATACAGTTATTTGCACTGTGCTATGGATGAGCTATTATATTCAGAATAAAAGATGTTTAGGAATAGCCTAGTGGTTAGAACAGCAAACTAAAAATCATGGAAGCCAGGGTTGAAATCCTGCAACTGCTCCGTGTGACCTTGGAACTGGATTTAGCTCACGCCCTTCCCAGAAGTTCATGGTATTTGCATTCAGGTACAGTCAGTATTTTTCTATCCCTGGAGGGTTTGCAGTCTAACAGGTCGATGCAGAAAGCTGGTGTTGAAGTCCGTGTGCTGTTAGCCATATGCATGATTTCATAGCATGCAAGTGCCGCTTCCATAAACATTATACGCCGATATGCAACAAAGGAAGCGCATGCAAATGAGGTATGCGCAGAACAGAGTGTAAAGTGATGAGAGAGGGGACGACACATTTGCAGACGATAGACCTGCTACTTGCAGCGCCACACGCATGCACATAGATTTCATGTTTTGACAGAAGCACAGTGGTATGCCCAAAACTTTTAACTTGGCGAGCAACTTTGCCAGCTCTGGTATGGCAAAAGACAGTGGCACAGTCGTTTTCCTCATTTCTTTCATGCGCAGCTGTAACTCTTGCAAGGAGCAAAATCAGCCAAAGACTTTCTATTTTCTCCTACATGCTGAACTTTCTCCTGTACGCTCAAGTTCCATACTGAAGATCTTTCATGCCAAAGGAATGACTGTTCACCGGCATAATGCCAAAACTGTCTCTTCCTCCATGCTCCAGAATTCTGTGTCCCTTCTGAGGTGTAAAAACGGCGCTTCTAAGCTTTGCATGGTGCCTTTCGATCCTCTCTGTGTTTCTCTGAATCAGGCAATGACTTCATTAGCATCTTATTTTATTATGCACAGTCTGTTGAGGTATTTTAATACGCGTGGTGCTATTGTATGAACAACATTTACAGTGAAAACAGCACTTGCGCCAAGCTTTTCTCTGCATCGCTCACCAGTGGTAGTTGTGCATACATGTCATTCTACCTGCATGCAAAGGGTGTGCTGGCGTTTCTGCATCAGCCTATAAGACTGTACCTGAGACAGTGGAGGTTAAACGACTTGCTCAAGACCACATGGAGCAGTGGTCGGATTTGAACCTTGACTTCCCTGATTCTCAGCCCACTGCTCTAACCATTAGGGTACTTCATCCTCTGTTGCCTCAGACACAACCTTAGATTCTAAACTTTTAGAAACAGGGAAACGTGTACTGTACCCGAATTTAATTTGCTTTGAATTTCCACTGAAGAGGTGTGAACTAAATACAAAAAGAAAACAATGAATTCCTGCATTCCAGGACTGGTGCCAAGGGTATTAGGTACCCTAGGTGAAACTTCAACCGTGCACACTCTTGCAGTTAGTTTACAGACCCTAAGCACCCTCCAAGATTTTGTTGTGGTGATCTCCACACCATCCCTCCCAGAACACACTCCTACAAAAATACATATGTGGACATCCCACTTAAAATATTCAACTGTATGTTGCAAATATATAAATGACGGAGATCTCAAAAAGCCATGTAAAAAGGTAAATGGACTGTTTACGTATTGCCCATTCTTCCTGAAGCTAGAAATTTACAAAATGACACTTATGTGACTGCCAGGACCCCGTTTTTTTACTTAATAACTGTAGTGCTATTTTGCTGCCTCTCCAAGAAACTGCTGCCCTAGGTGACTGCCTAATCTGCATAGTGGTCAGGCCAGCCTTGCTCCCATCTGTGACATCTGTCCTCCCATTTTTTTTTTAATTTAAATTTTATAAACCAAACATAACATTACATCTATAATCTATAAGCATTCTCCATAGCAACTCCCCTTCGCTGTCCTCCCATTTTAAACTGCCGCAGCTGGATCATGGGAGATGCACTTCCCTGGGTGTCACCAAGTATTAGGAATTGAAATCAGAGCTATTTCCCCCGAGATGATAATTAAGTTAGTAAAAATGTTTCTCTGGGTTCAGTTGGTCTTAGGCTGCTAGTAGTGTCGCATTGTGAACTGTGGTAAAGTGCACAACTGGCTGAGTTTCTGCCCAGCACGCCATTCAGACATCACAGGTTGAAATGCTGCTGTTTAGGTTTTTATGGGCATTGGGGCATCTCAGGTTTTGCTTATGTGCTGCCAGTTTTTAGAATTTTTTTATTTTTATTTTTATTTTACAGACTGATGCCCAGTATGCTACCGGTTTGGCAGAAAACATCAAAAACCTGTGAGTATTTTATTTATTCTGTTATCACACAATGAGTCCATTCTACGGAAACACAACTTTCCATTGTTTGTAGATACTGCAAGTTCTTTTATTTATTTTATTTATTTATTTAGTAGACACTTGTATACCGCTGCTTCCTACGATCAGCAGCGGTTAACTTTACAGATCAGGTTGGACTGCACAGTGCAGTAATTTGTATGATTTACATTATGATTGGTTCAGGATTTGATTAGAAACAACACAAACACAGAGTCATTTGATTTACAATTGAATTAGTGTGTGCGGGTTTGCTTACCTATATATACATTAGGATGCGTGGGTGGGGATGTGCTCCATATATACATATATACAATATGACAGATCTGGTTTCTGGTTAGTTCAGTCTATATACATATATAGAATTAACAGACTGGTTTCGGTTAACTCAGCCTAAAATGGGACTGAAAAAGGTGTGTCTTGAGATTTTTTCTAAATTCTTTTAGGTCACTTATTTGTCGTATGTCGTGGGGCAGCTGATTCCAGAGTAATGGTGCAGTATACGAGAAGGCCCTGCGGCTTGTCTCCGCTTTGACCTTTCTTATGCTGTTTGGGACGTTGAGGGTGTTTTGAGTTATGGTTCTTCTGCTTCTATTGGATGCCTGGATGGTGATTAGATTGTTGAGGTATGATGGGGCTACGTTGTGAATGAGCTTGTACGTGGTTACTAGTATTTTGTATAAGATGCGGGCAGTAATGGGGAGCCAATGGAGTTCAATGAGTACAGGAGTGATGTGTTCAGTGATGCCTTTTTTCATAATGATCCTGGCAGCGACGTTTTGGGCCATTTGTAGAATGTTTAGGGTGCTCTTCGGGAGGCCTTGGAGGATAGCGTTGCAGTAGTCCAGGTGCGGAATGATAAGAGCTTGTGCCACTGTTCTGAAGTCGGAATGGTCGATGATGTTGCGGAGTGGTTGAAGCACTCTTAATTTATGAAATATGGCCCGGTTTGTTGTTCGTAGGTGTTTTTCCATCCGCAAGTTGCTATCAAGTAGTAACCCTAGATACTTTATTTCGGGCTTGGTGTAGTAGACGTTATTGTTGAGGGTGACGGTGGTGGGCGGAGTGAAATCCTTTTTCTTGGAGATGAACATCACCTCCGTTTTTTTATGGTTTATTGACATGTTTATTTGTAACCAGGTCTGGAGCATGCTGAGGCATTCCTCGAGTTGAGTGTAGTTTGGTTGGTTTATGTCCAGCTGGGTATACAACATTAGATCGTCTGCGTACATATGATAGCTGATCTTGTGCTTCTGTATGATTTCGCATATTGGTTTAATGTATAGGTTGAATAGGAGGGAGGATAGAGCTGATCCTTGTGGTATTCCTTGGGTTTGTGGGAAAGCATCAGCTTTTTCATTGTTGAACTGTACTTGTTGCATTCTATTTGATATATAAGATGTGAACCATTTTAGCGGGGTCCCCGTTACACCTATGGAGGCGAGACGGTTGATGAGGGTTCTGTGGTGCACTGTATCAAAAGCGGCGGATATGTCGATAAAGATGAATGTACATCTTGCTTCTGATTTCGAGACGCTTAAGGAGGTTGTCAAGGAGTGCTATAAGCAGGGTTTCCACTCCATGATGCTGATGGAAACCATATTGATGCATGTCCAGGGCATTTGTGTCATCTATGTGGTCTTGGAGTTGTTGCTGGACTGCCTTTTCAATGATCTTGGCTAGGAATGATATGCTCGAGATGGGTCGATATGATGCTGGATCACTGTTGTTGAGCGTTTTGTTTTTTAAGATGGGTCATATTAGTGATCTTTTTAGTTGCGTTGGCATGGTGCCTTGCTGGAGTGATTGGTTTACAATGTGGGTGATAGGTTGGGCAATTTCACTCTTTGTAGCTTTGATCCAGGCCGCTGGACATGGGTCTAGAGGGGAGGTTGTGGTATTCAAGTTGGTGACAATGTTTATGATTTGCTGGTCTTTAATATGAAGGAAGTTACTCCATTGCACATTTTGCTCATCATTTGGAGATGCGTGTTCTTTTGGTGGGTCGTTGTCCATATTCTGGTCTTGAGTGGTGTGGGTGAGTACTTGTGGGTTTAGTTTCTTGGCATAATGGTCTGCTAGCGTTTGGGCATTTATTGCGACCATCGCGACACTGTCTTGTGATGTTTTGGTGAGGGACTTAACAAGTTCGAAGAGTTCCCTTGGCCTATTAATTGCCTTGTTGAGCAGATTTGTGTGGTGTGCCTTTTTGGCCAGGTTGGTCTCGTTCTTGTACTTTGTGAGGAGTGTTAGGTATTCCTGTTTCCGTTCTTCAGTTTGGGCTTTTCTCCATTTCTTTTCCAGCTTACGTAGTTGTTTCTTCATTGAGCTTAAGGTTGTAGTGTACCATGGTTCAGATTTAGATAAGGTTTTGGAGTTTGTATCTTTCCAGGTTAGGTTTGATGCTAGTTCAACTCCTGAATTCCATTGAGCCACGAGGGTTTCGAGATCCGTTTGTGTGGTGTCAACGTGTGATAAGACGGATGTTGTTAAGGTTTCCTTGTTGAATTTTTTGAATCTTCTCTGGTGATGTATTGCTGTATAGGTATAATGAGAGTTCGATTTGGTGATGGTCTGACCAAGGTACCTGAGTAATTTGGGTTTCGGGTTGATTTAGGTCTTTGTGCAGTTGTTCAGATGATAAAAATACCAGGCCAAGAGTGTTACCTTTATTGTGAGTGGCTTCCTGGATTATTTGCACAAATCCGAGTTGATCCATGGCTTCAAGGAATGTATTGGCTTGCACGGGGGGAACGGATGGTAGATTTAAGTCACCCAGGATTATCTGATGCTTTTTGTTTGCAGTGGTTGATATGGTCTCCAGTGCGGTGGCCAGCGTTTCGTGGTGTGATGCGGGGGGCCTGTAGATTAGGCATATGGCCATTTTTTTGTTTTCAATTCTGAGTATGTCAATGCCCTCGGTTGCGGATTGTGATGTGTTCGCTAGCTGTAGGGAGGTTCTGACAATGATTAGGACGCCTCCACCTCTTTTGTTGGGGCGGGGGCAGTTGAATATTTTATATCCAGGTTTGGATATTTGGTTTACAATTGCTGAGTCGGTGTCAGTGAGCCAGGTTTCAGTGATGCAGAGGATATCCGGCTTTTCATCTGTGAGGATATTGTGAATAATGTGGGTCTTGTGTCTTAGAGACCTGGTGTTAATCAGGAAGAGTGTGATAGGGGTCTGTGGCAGGCTGCAATGTTGCTGGTTCTTGCTCTGTTTGGCAGTGATCCCCGGTCTCCGCAGTTTTTTTTGGTTTTGGTTTGCGATATTTAAGTGATTTTCTTGGGGATGGGATGATTGCCCGTGGGTAGGGTAGAGAGGACTGTGCAGAATGAAAGTAGGTATCAGGATAGGGTTATGTAAAAATAGTGGGTTCCAGGTTTGTGGTAAGTGGTAATACATGATTGGATTGCATGCCCATGTGAGTAGAGTGAGGCAAGCATATAGGGTTAGGATAAATGGTGTGAGGGCCATGTCACAGTTTGTGAATTTAATGCTTTAGTTCTAGGTGGGTCAATGATTTGCCTATCGTCTCAAGTTTCTAATTATCCCTGCAGTCTGATAAGTACAATACAGCAAAATATGGTCCCGTAGTATAGAAAGGTAAAAATACAGAGTAATAGAATTCAGCGGTACAAGAAACTGTATAACAAATACAATGCTGGTAGGATATAAGCGTTTGTAAAGTGTGACAAATGCTGGCAGTAGATAATGCGTTTGGACAATGTATCTCTATGGTTATACAGCAGTTAGTTGTAGTCTGTTACATATAATGGGACAAGGCACTACAATCTATGAGTCAGTCTGAGTTTCAGGTCGTCGATTTTACGTAGTATGTCAGCTATCGTGCTTGTCGGTAGACAGGGTGTGGGTAAACAGTTGAGAGAGCGTGTAGATAGTCAATTACCTGGGTGGTTGGCTTTTGTTTCCAAAGTAACAGCTGCGCCCGCACTGCACTTAAAGACCAACTCGTGCAACTCCAGCACCTTAAGTAGCTGTAAGCCCGAAATAAAATAAAGCTTACAAGGAAGTCAAACAGCACTCTATGGCACGGGCAGGATTTCTGCATGGTTTTAAGGGGCTCACAGGAATTGCTGAGGAAGGCAAATTACAGGGAAGTAGCAAGAGCCAGAAACTCAGTGAATTAGCATAAAAGCCCAAATCAGCATCCTGAATGGCAAAAGTACAGTGGTGTAAGTTCAAACTGGGTTGCCTCCCCCCCCCCCCCCCAATCAAACTTTTCTGCAAGCCTTCTGTAGCTGGAGCAAAATGCCTTCATTCGCTCACCCCCTTGAGACAACATAAAGATTACAAGGAGATGAGTGCAGTAAACACTGCACTTTTCTTTTTATAGTGTCTCCACATTACCTCCTAACTTCTACATTCCTTTTTTAAAATTCTATTAAATAACTCTATTCCCACCCGGCAGCAAGAGACACTTATGTACAGCATCCACTGCCACCAGTTTTGTGGCAGCAGGAAATGATGGACTTAGGTTATTCTCTGATGGCTGGGAAGGGGGTGGGGTAATCAAATAATTAAGTTGAATAAAGAGAGGATATCAAAATGGCGTGGAAACACTGTTAAAGGTCAATAGTGTTTTCTGTGCTCTGTCTTCATTTCTGCAGTGCCTGCAAGGACAACTTGGGCTGTATCTATGCCACTGCTAAAGTGTTTTCTCATTGCCCTTTTAAAAATCTAAAATCAGAGCTTTTCTTAAGCACTGCTGTCCATGCGGAACCCTCCAGTGATTTGACTATACTTAATGGTTCTATTTGAGGCTGTTCCAGGCTTATAGTTGCCTAACCAATTTCTTAAGTGATATGTAGGTTTAGAAGAAAAAACATTAAGCGGTTGCAAAGGGATAAGAAGATGGAAACTGCTCTGAGGCATTAAAAAAAAAGGTGGGAAAGAATCTACTTTCTGACAACTGTTCTCAAGTAGCTGAAAATGTCCTCTAACCATGCAGCAGGCTCTTTTCAGTATTGCTTGAGTAATGGAGAGAAAGCCGGGGATAATGGGTTTTTGGTAATGGGCTCATTGTGTTGCAGATTCCTAAAATGATCAGAAATTATCCAAGAATGCTCTTGATGTGTGATTTGATCCCTCTTTCTTTTCTTTTTTGCGAAAGGAATATAAGTTTGCCAGCAATCCAGTCCAACCACCCTTAGAGAGCCAAGTGTAGACTTAAATGGATTTTTTTTAAGTAATTCAATTTCTTCTACTAAACACTCCTGAATTGCTTCTCTTTCTCTCCTCTTAAAATCTAAATTAAATTAAGAAGGAAGAAAAAAAATCAAAGTTTAAATTGCTGTGCAGAAATGACTACATTTCTGGGGCCTCCTGTGCCATCTTGCAAGAACATTGGAGAGAATGAAATTATAGAAGTAGGTGCCTGACAGAATGGAAAACAGATCCCCCCTCCCCCTTTAAGCATGATGGTGTTGCTGGTTTGATCAGAGTATAGCACTTGTTAATGGATGCTGGATAGCTTTCCTGAGGTATTTTTTAAGACTGGGCCATCAGTCAGATCAAGATATAGATATAAATAATGGGGAAAAAATATTGCTGTTGAAAGATTTAAACGATGAACCCTCTGGGCTTCTTTTATGTTGGCCAACTCTGGGTACTATCGTAAAAATTTTTTTGAAAGGATTTGCATGAGGATGTTGGCACTTACTTTAACACACTTTATTACCTCCTATAAACACCCCCCCCCCCCAAAAAAAAACTGGAAAGAGCTGGCACGAATGTTGAGTAAATTGGAGGTTCCAGAACGGATTCTGAACCCATAGTTGGGTCCAGGAGGGCCATCATAAGAGAAGAGTAGAATGATCGGTCAACAAAGAAAATTGGGTGGGGGTGGTATAAAAGCCACATGGCATTTTCATTATTATGAGGTCCGTTTTACTAATCCCCCTACGAGGGTAGTACACTTTTTAGTGGGTGGTAACGATCTGCGGTGACAGGTAAAGTGTGGACAGGACAGCTATTGACTGCTAAAAAATGTGTGTTGATTGCCCATCGCTTGAAGGGGTGGGGAATGGGGGTGGAGTGTGTATGTACTGGCGAGCACTGTTACCTCTAAGATGTGCCTGCATGCTTGTGCGCACAGTCTGATTCCTGCGCAAAAGGTAAAATATAGTGCGTACAAGAAAATATAATACTGTGACATGTTTTCATTGGGTGTTATAAAGCAGCAGAGAGAATGAACTAATCACATCTATCTTATCTTAGCACCAAGCATGTCTACATAACTGAGCAGAGTGCTGGTTTAAGCTGACTGTTTGGATCCCATCCACAGCATTGTGCCACAATATTAATTATAGTTAAAATTTAATAATGAAGAGTCAGCTGGGCTGGAGACCGGAGTTTGGCGGCAGTATTTTTCATCTCTGATTGGCTGCAGCGGTTCCTCCCGACTGCCCCGGTTGGCCCTTGCAGCATATATCAACGCCGGCTGCCTTTCGCGGCCGCGGTCACGGCCCGTGGTCGTGTGCCCAAAGGGGGTGTGACCAAAGGGGGAACGCCCCTTTGGTGCCCCTTCAGTGCCGCTTTGGGGCCTTGAGCCCTTGTCACTGTGGAAATGCCGCGGGGCCATGCGAAAAGGAAGAGCAAGAAGTGTCAGAAGAGTCAGCCTGATGGGCAATCTGCAGCTGTTACTTATACTCCTCTTGATACTATTGGTCCTATGGATCAGCATGTGGTTGTTCTATCTAAGCCGCCTTCTTCGCCTGGATCCGGGATTTCCTTGAGTTCCATCGATAGGACTCCTCCACCCAACCCAGGACCCTCTCAGGCCTCTGCTGAAGCTTCGTTCTCTTCCGTGGCGTCTTCATCTTCGGGAGAGGAGGAGGAGATTCCTGTTTCTTTATCTACTACTCCTTGTGAGGTACTTTCTCTAGCTCCTATTTCGGCTGTTGGTGGTTCTGAGGACTTTGTTTTTCCTCAAATTGAAAACCTTGAAGTTACTCTTTCAGATATCTGGAAACAAGTTTCGGCTACTAATTTACTGTTATCTAAATTTATGAATCAGACTGCTGCTTTTTCGCAACAGGTTGTTGGCAGACTACGTACTGTGGAGGTTTCTGTTAATTGTCTCAGCGAGCCGACAGGCTTTGATACACATGTTGCCTCTTTGCAGTCAGCTAGTGTATCAGCCCTGAAGGATACTGTACTTCTCTATCAGCAGGTAGAAGCTTTGGAGAATGTTTCTCGGGCTAAAAATTTGCGTATATTGAATTTTCCAAAAACTCGTTTGTCATCTACATTGTTATTTCGGCAATATTGTAAAGAAATATTATTACTTGCTATTGCCAATACTGTTTTGATTGATCGCGCCTTTTATCTGCCTGTCTGGGCAACTTCTGGGGAACCCAGCGTGGCACGGGAGGAGGAGTGTACTCTTACAGATTTAACTGGTTTTTTGGAAAATTCTCAGACACTAATCTCCACCCGTGCCACTTTGGTGGTTACTTTGGCCAATCTTTTGGATAAGGCTTCCATCATGAAAGCCTTTTTTTCTAAAAAGGATTTTCTTTTTTATAGCCAAAAGCTTTCCATTTTTCCCGATGTCTCTAGGCAGACACAGAGTCGGAGGAGGTCCTTCCTCCAGCTTAAACCTAGAGTGTTGGCTGGGGGAGGCACCTTCTTCCTTCGGTTTCCGTGTAAGTGTTTAGTGACAACGCAAGGGGTGAGTTATGTTTATTCTGATCCTTCTCACTTGGAATCTTTATTGGTTTCATTACAGGTTTGAGTGGTATTATATTGGAGAATTAATTATATTATTGGTTGTGAGGTAAGGTTGGGGTTGTAGCCTTAGGAAGAGTACCGGAGCTAATACTCTATGTTGTACTCTTCATGATGTGGCCCGAGTGGTGATATATAAATATTGTGGTGTATTTGTTTAAAAATGTCTTTTTGTTCTAGATTATATTGCCCATTTTCACTGTATAATGTTGTTTGGTTGTAATAAATTTAAAATCTAATTAAAAAAAAAAATTAATAATGAAGGTTCCGTGATGTTTGATGCCTGCGCAGTGGTCCAGAGGAAGGTGGCTTTTCTCAGAGACCAAACAGGAAGTCAGCTCTCACTTATGGGTGATGTCACCGATGAAGCCTTGTGCGAAAAACCTCCCCAGCTTTCACAGACAGCCTTTGGGAGATCCAGCACACATGCGCGCGCAGTTGCCTTTCCACCTGAATGGAGCCATCTTACCTCAGTCTTCCTTTTTTTTTCCCCGCAAAGCCCCCCAAGATGTCAGTCTGTATCGCAAAGAAACGTTTTTGCCCTGCCGGTTGTTTTTTCTGCTCAGTACTTTTTTTCTCTCTTTTTTTTTTATTTTTTTTTATTTTGCCTTCTGTGCCTCCCAGTATCATCGCTGCCTCAGCGCCATGTTTTTTGGGTTTTAATTTCTTTTTCTAGTCTTCATTTTTGGTGCGTGAGCTTTTTTCTCTCATCCTCCTGGTCGGAGCATTGGAATCTCTTTGGACCTGGTGGAAGCAGTATTTCCCAACAAGCCACTCCAACCAGTGGCTTAAAGAAATGCACCAGATGTGGCCAGACCATTTCCATCATGGACCACCATAACTGGTGCCTTCAGTGCCTTGGGACTGACCACGAGCCTTCTACATGTGTTCTCTGCTTGCAGATGACATGCAAGGGGCTGAAGAACAGTGAAAAGCAGTAGGAATTGCTGTTCAGCTCCAAGACTTTGCATTGACTCATGCATTGGTATCGGAATCAATACTCTCAATGGATGATACTGAAGGCTCAGCCTTACTTGGGGACCGAGCCCTTTTAGAGCTGCAAGGTCACAGAGCTCTGAATCGGAGAGACTTCCTCAGAGGAGCATCCCTAGAAGGAACAGACTCGAAAAACATGCTGTCCCCTCCGATTCTTTGTCCTGCTCAATACAGCAGATCTCCCCTCCGAGTGCTTTGGGCTCAGACCACAGGGCACAGAGGTCACCCTTGATTCCATCACTGGGGTATCGATGTGGGTCCTATTCCCCTTGATACAATGAGTTCCTGTCTGACTGAGTCCAAGTGGGAGACCAAAGAAGAATCCCAGGAGACTATGCAGCACCAGGATGTCCCTTCGGATCTGTCACCCCCATATGAGCGTAGGAGATCCCTTCCCGAGGACCTATCCTCCTTGGAGTTTGTCAGGGATATGGGGAAGGCTCTACCCTTCACCATTGAGGCCAAGGAGGAACCTTGAGTGTGGAGGAGCTGGAGATCCTTCAGTATCCAACTCCCCCGAAGGAAGCTATCACTGTTCCGGTGCACCCTATCCTGGAAAGGTTGCTATTGAGGATGTGGGAGACCCAGGTTACAATTCCAATTGTGAGCAGGCATCTTGATTCCATGTATCTGGTCCGCAAGAGCTCAGGCTTTGGGAAAAAAACTGCCTCACAACATGGCTGTGGAATCAACAATGTGCCGTATTAAGAGTTACAAGACGCACTCCTCAATGTCCTCTGGCAGGGAGGCACACACCATGGATGGGTTGGGCAGGAAATGTTACCAGGGCTCAGTGCTCCTGGTCTGTATCCAAACGTACCAGTTGTATATGGGTATGTACTTGAGAGACCTGGCGGGACAGCTTGCTAGGTTATCGGCTGGCTTATCTGGTGACCATCTTCCACACTTCTGGAGCCTGTTTGCTACGGTCAAGGAATGCTCCAAATACGTAACTCGTGCAACCTAGGACGACTTTGAGTCCATGACTAGAGTGGCTGCGGTGGGCATTGGTGCTCACCACCTCACATAAGAACATAAGATATGCCATACTGGGTTAGACCAAGGTCCATCAAGCCCAGTAACCTGTTTCCAACAGTGGCCAATCTAGGTCATACGTACCTAGCAGTTTCCGCAAAAGACACAGGTTCCGCAGTGCTTGTACTGGGTCAAGCATTGATATCCTGGGTCCCTTCTTAATAATGGTTTATGGACCTTTCCTCCAGGAACTTGTCCAAACCTTTTTAAACCCAGCTACACTAACAGCCTTTACTACATTCTCAGCCGTCTCTTTTCCAGGTTAAAGAGCCCTAACCTTTTTAGCCTGTCTTCATAGGAGAATCCTTCCATCCCCTTTACCATTTTGGTGGCTCTTCTCTGAACCTTTTCTAATAATGCTATATCCTTTTTAAGATACGGCGACCAGAATTGCACACAATATTCAAGGTGCGGTCTCGCCATGGAACGATATAGAGGCATGATAATGTTTTGTTTTATTTTCCATTCCTTTCCTTGCTCTCTTGGCTGCCGCCGCTCACTGGGCTGAGGGTTTTAACATGCTATCCACAATGACGCCTAAATCTCTTTCCTGGGTGGTGGTTCCTAATGTAGAACCTTGCATCATGTAACCATAGTTTGGGTTGTCCTTCCCTAGGTGCATAACTTTGCACTTGTCCACATTAAATTTCATCTGCCATTTTGATGCCCAGTCTTCCAATTTATCAAGATCCTCTTGCAATTTTCCACAATCCTCTTGGGTTTTAACAACTTTAAATAGTTTTGTGTCATCTGCAAATTTAATAAGCTCACTCGTCGTTCCACTTTCCAGGTCATTTATGAATATGTCAAAAAGCAGCGGACCCAGCACAGATCCCTGGGGTACACCACTATTCACTTTTCTCCATTGGGAAAATTGGCCATTTAGCCCAACCCTCTGCTTTCTATCTTTTAACCAGTTCTTGATCCACAGTAGTATACTGCCTCCTATCCCATGACTCTTTAGTTTTGCCAAAAGTCTCTGATGAGGGACCTTGTCAAAGGCTTTCTGAAAGTCCGGATACACTATATCAACCGACTCACCTTTGTCCACCTGTTTATTCACATGGCTACAGTCTGACTTGGAGCAATGGGTTTAGGACAAGTTAATCGATGATCCATGTCAGGGAAAGAATCTCTTCAGCAAATTCATGGCAGAGAAGGCCATAAGGCTGGAGACTGAACAGGTCACCACCATGAACAGGCTCTCAAGGAAGCCTGCTGATCTTTCCTGATGGAAGGTCTTGGAGGGGTAGTTCTTCTACCCAAAGAAGAAAGCTTACGATAGGAATGGTACAGGACAATAAGTATCAACCACCCCAGTAGGCGCAGCAGGCCAAGGCCAGAAGAAATGTCTGCCTGAAGCCCCAGCCAGTGCCACAACCTGGGGGAGGCTTTTTGACTCCAGGAACTTAGCCCTTCTTTCCCTTTCCAGTCCAGTTCCGCAGCACATTGGGGGGCATTTCACAGTTTTACCCATCGTTGGCCCAGCATAACCATGGGTGCCTGGGCTCTTAAAGTGGTAAAGGAGGGCTACCCCTACATTTCCATCAGACTCCTCCTCCCCTCCCCCCCCCCTGTTATTTCCATGGGAGTATCTTTTGGAACCTTACCATCACAAACTTCTTCAGCAAGATGAAATGACAGATGAAATTTAATGTGGACAAGTGCAAAGTTATGCACCTAGGGAAGAACAACCCAAACTATGGTTACACAATGCAAGGTTCCACATTAGGAACCACCACCCAGGAAAAAGATTTAGCCGTCATTGTGGATAACATTTATTTATTTTATTTTATTTAACAGTATTTCTAAACCGCCTTATCTTATTAATCAAGGTGGTATCACAGCAAACAATCGGGTAAAGTGAGTGTGTTAAACATGCAGTGAGGGAGAAATTTAGTTGAGTGTGTTGTATTGTGTGCTAGAATGGTTTGAGCTATGTACAGTGTGGGCTATATACAGTAACATGTTAAAACCCTCAGCCCAGTGTGCAGCGGCGGCCAAGAGAGCAAATATAATGCTAGGTATCATAAGGAAAGGAATGGAAAATAAAACAAAAGATATTATAATGCCTCTATATCATTCCATGGTGAGACCGCACCTTGAATATTGTGTGCAATTCTGGTCGCCGTATCTTAAAAAGGATATAGAGTTATTAGAAAAGGTTCAGAGAAGAGCCACCAAAATGGTAAAGGGGATGGATGGATACTCCTATGAAGAAAGGCTAAAAACGTTAGGGCTCTTTAACCTGGAAAAGAGACGGCTGAGGGGAGATATGACAGAAGTCTATAAATTAATGAACGGAGTGGAACGGGTAAATGTAGATCGATTGTTTACATTATCAGAATATAGAAAGACTAGGGGACATGCAATGAAGCTACAGGGTAAACTATTTAAGACTAATAAAAGAAAATATTTTTTCACTCAACGTGTAATCAAACTCTGGAATTTGTTACCGGAGGATGTAGTAAAGGCTGTTAGTGTAGCTGGGTTTAAAAAAGGTTTGGACAAGTTCCTGGAGGAAAGGTCCATAAACCATTAAGAAGGGACCCAGGATATCAATGCTTGACCCAGTACAAGCATTGCGGAACCTGTCTTTTGGGGAAACTGCTAGGTACGTAGGACCTAGATTGGCCACTGTTGGAAACAGGATACTGGGCTTGATAGATCTTGGTCTGACCCAGTATGGCATATCTTATGTTCTTATGTTCTAAGAGCTCAAGGCTCTTTTACAAGAAAAAGCAGTGGAGGCTGTTCCACCATCCCAAATGGGTAGGGGATTCTATACCCACTACTTCCTGGTTCCAAAAAAAAGGGGCAGATTACAGAAATCCAGAATGGGAGATGAAATCTCAATCACTTTCTAGTGTGCAAGAAGTTCAAGATGGTATCCCTTGGAACCTTGCTGATCTACCTGTAGTGGGAAGATTGGCTGTGCTCCTTAGATCTCAAAGATGCCTATACCCACATTCTAATTCACCTGCACTGGCAGTACTTCTGCTTCGTCATCAGCAGGCATCGCTATCAATACAGGGTTCTGCCTTTCAGACTTGCGTCCACCCCAAGGGTTTTTTCAAAATGTCTAGTGATTGTAGCTGTTTTTCTTAGAGTGCAGGGCATCTTCCTCTTCCCCTATCTGGATGATTGTTTGGTCAGAGGCAGGATGCCAGACTAGGTCAATCTGTCTGTACAACATACCATCCAGGTGCTGGAGCAGCTAGGTTTTGTCATCAACTATCCAAAGTCCTATCCGCGGCCCACTCAGCACCTCAATTTCATTGTGGCTCTCCTCGATACCACGGCATCCAGAGCCTTTCTTCCCTCAGACCGGGCCCAGCTCCTCATCATTCTGGCCCAGTATGTCCAACATTGCTTAGTAGCCTCAGCTCACCAAATGCTTCGCCTCCTAGGCCACATGGTCTCCACAGTCCATGTAACCCCGTCTGCCTGGCTTCAGATGCGACAGGCACAAAGATGGCATCAGGTGATAACCCATCTCATGGACCGGGTCAGGGTGACTTCACCACTGAAGGACTCCTTTTCCTGGCGGCAGCAGCCAACTCATTTTCTAGCGGGACTTCCCTTCCAGGCCCTGCTGCACCAGCAGGTGCTGACCACAGATTCTTCCAGACTGGGCTGGGGAGCCCATCTTGATGGCCTGCGTACCAGGGACAATGGGGGAGAGTGTTTCAGATAAACTTCCTCAAGCTCAGAGTGGTAGCAAATGCCCTTAGAGTCTTCCAGCAAAGGATGTCTATCCAGGTAGTCCTCATCCAGACAGACAACCAGGTGGCAATGTTCTACATCAACAAGCAGGGCAACACAGGCTCATACCTCCTCTTCTGGGAGGCCATTCGATTCTGAAGATTTGCCAGCAATCATGGCATGCTTCTCCGGGTGGTCTACCTCCCAGGACAGGACAACACATTGGCGGACAGGCTCAGCATGGTGCTACAGCTGCACAAGTGGACTCTCAATGCTCAAGTAGCCTGCAACATCTTTCAGAAGTGGGGCACTCGTCCATGGATCTTTTTGATGCTCCTTACAATGCCCAGCTGCCACTGTTCTGTTCTAGAGTTCCCTGTCACAATCGGGTGGCCTCTGATGTGTTCCTCCTGAGCTGGAGCAAGGGCTTCCTTTATGCTTACCCACCAACTCCCTTGTTGGCCAAGACTCTCTTCAAGGACCAGACAGACAAGGCCACCATGATACTCATTGCCCACACTGGCCCAGGCAACCGTGGTATACCCCCTGTTGGCTTCTCCTCTCCTGGGCACTTCCTCTTCACCTTGTCCATGCCCCAGATCTGCGCTTTCAGGAGGAGAGGACCCTTCTACACCCCAATCGCAAGTCCCTAGTCGTCATTGCTTGGATGCTGAGAGGGTAACTCTTGCTCCATTTCACTTGCTTAGGGACATGGAAAATATTCTCCTCACATCCCGCAAGGATTCCACCAGGCATTACTATGCCTTCAAATGGTACAGATTCTCTGTCTGTGCAGACAGAGCCCATAACCCTTTCTCCTGCTCGGTGGTTAGGTTTAGAAGGTACACTAGAAGCTTTCTCATGCTGGCTTGAAGTATAACTCGGTCCGACCAAGTAAATCGTAGTGCTCTAGCAGCCTACCATCACAGCATAGATGGTTGGCCCCTTTCCGCTCACCCTCTCATTGGATGCTTCATGAGGGGCCTCTTACTTTTGCGTCCACCGATCTGACCACCGCTGTTGGTGTGGAACCTTAACGTGGTCCTCAGGCAGTTGCTGTCTTGGACTTTGAGCTGCTTGCCACCTACTCCCTCAAGTTTCTGTCCTGGAAGGTCATTTTCTTGGTGATGCTTGCTTTGGCACACAGTGTCAGTGAACTGCAGGTGCTGGTGGCACAAGTGCCCTCTACCAGGTTCTACAAAAACAGGGTGGTCCTCCATACTCCACCTAAATTTCTTCCTAAGGTGGTTTCGCCTTTTCATCTCAACCAGTTGTTGGTACTTCCCACCTTCTTTCCCAGGCCTCATGCAAACAGAGCAGAGGCCTCTCTCCATACCTTGGATTGTAAGAGGGTGTTGGCTTTTTATCTGGAGTGAATGAAATCCCATCACCTTTCCTCCCAGCTCTTCGCTTCTTTTCATCCGAACAGGTGCACTCTTTCCATTTGGGTGACTAATTGCATCTCCTTTGCCTGTGCCCAGACTGGATTTTCCTTAGAGCACCATGTCACACGCGCAATGTCTGTGCCATGGCAGCCTCTGTGGCTAACCTGTGCTCGGTCTCGGAGATCTATAGGGTTGCAACATGGTCTTGTCCACACCTTCACAGCTCATTACTGCCTGGATGCAGATTCCCAGTGTGACAGCACCTTCGGCCAAGCCGTACTCTGGCACCTTTTTGGGAATTAATGCAACTCCTTCCCTCCAGTCCTTCTGTCTGTCCAGGTTACCAGAGAGTCATTCTCTTGCTTGATACCAGAGCCGTGTATCGACTCTTGGAACCTTAGTGTTTTTCCGCTGTTCTTCATGGTTTGGTTTTTCTGATTGCCCTGTGGGCGGGTTACAGGTTTTTTTCGGTAGCCTGTAGCTATGGGAATCCCATAAGTGAGGACCGACTTCCTGCTTGGTCCTGGAGAAAATGTGGTTACTTACCTGTAACAGGTGTTGGAGCAGCAGGAATCTGTCCTCTACCCTCCCTCTTCCTCCCTTTTTTTGGATCACTTAAGTTACGTCGTCATATTATATCATCATAATATCAAATTAAATAGAAGGTCAGAATATATTCCCCACATAAGGCTTAGGTGGATTGCTTATGAATTCTTAACTACCTTACACCATGAATATGTACATATATTATTTGCATGCCACACTCCAACTGCATCTGTAAATAGGCATACTGAAGACTGCTTCTAATTATATTACATATTTAATTTTATTCATGCAAACACCTACTCTGCATATGTAAATAAGTTTAAACTATTGAGTTTAGTTATGCTTGCTTTTCTGCTGTGTTTAATATCACCTTTGTTCAATGTAAACCATTTCAAGTTTGTTTAATGCTACATGTAAACCACCTTGATTATGATGAAAAAGCGATATATAAAACTCATAAATAAATAAATACTGAGGTAAGGTGGCTCCATTTGGGCGGGAAGTTGACCACGCATGCATGGTGGATCTCCCAATGGCTTTCTGTGAAAGCTGGGGAGGGTTCCCACATGAGGGCTCCATTGTTGAGGACAGATTCCTGCTGCTCCTGGAGAACACCTGTTACAGGTGAGTAACCACACTTTTTGTTGCCTTGTTATGATTTCTAATCAATACCCCTATGTGCAGCAGAAGCTATCTACTACTCGCGTTATCAGGAGTGGCCTAGTGGTTAGGACAAGGTACTTCAGGCCGGAGGGCCGGGGGTTCAAGTCCCACCTGGGGACAGCAATCTCAGGCTGGAGGGACTGGGATTCCTAGTCCTATAGGTACTCCTTGTGGTCTTGGGCAAGCCACTTAACCCTCCATTGCCCATGTTCCCTGTATGTGTGTCATATCCCCTCATGTTAAATGTATCTCCCAATTGACCGCTTTGACCCGGTGAAAAGCGGGATATAAATACAGCTAAATAAATAAAATAAATCAGGATAGCATGGGGTGCATGGTTTCGGCACCACGTTAAAAAGTAGCACAGGGCCCCGCACCAAAAAGCCCTGTGGTTTCCTGGTAGCACGTGTCAAGGCAGCAAATGGGCAGGATGGGGGCATTCTTGGTGTGGTACAGCTAGTGTGGGTCTTTGTGGCCCATGATATGTACACTCCATGCAGGTAGTGTGGGTGCAACTAATGCCATCTCAGTGGGTGGTGATAGCTGCATCTGCGGCAGGTTTTCCTGCGCTATAGTGATGTAATTGCAGGGGGACAGAGATACATGACCCCCTGCAGTTAGCCCCAAACCTCATGCTGGTAACATGCCTCCATGTGTTTTACTGGTGCAGGGCTTAGTAAACATGCTCTATAGTTGTTCACAGATTTGGCCAGTGGAAACGTTTTGCATTTGGGTTGCAAATTTTACATGCAAGTTGCCAACCCTTAAAGGGAGCATTGGTTGAGAGCACATTGCAGTTAGTGCTAGAGTACAAATCACATGCTGTCAATGTAGCAATTAAGGGGGGGGGGTGGACCTAATAATATCTTTGCAGATGTGTTAGGTGTACCCATGTTAATTGCACCACGCATTATGGTATGCATCTGTGCAGAAACAGCTGGGAACATGCTGGTGATGCCCCTGACAGTTACCATGGAGGATTTGCACTTAATGCGCATTAGTTTTGCATACTAAAGGCACATGAAGTGCCACGTCCTAATGGGTTTTAGTAAAAGGGCCCCTATGATTTCCTACAATCTCATCTTAAAATGTCTTCTGTATTACCAGAACTGGGTGCACAAAACTGGGGGATTTCTTTTGCCTTCTGTATCCTGTCTGTCAGAACAGTTGCAGTGTACATGTAAATCATGAGACAGAAGGCAATAGCAGGGGTTTCAATGTATCTGAGCACAAGAGTTCTAAAACCATACAGAAAGAGAATAGGTAGAACAAAAGAGTGTGCAGATCTCCAAGGCCTTATTTTCAGGGTAATCACTACATGTAAAGTAAATAACCTCGTATGCTATGGCAAATAAGCCTTATGGATATCCTGCTTGCCATATTGAGGACCAGAGCCATCTAGCCTATTTTGTTTAGCATGGAGAAGGCAATCTATGAATTCGCTACATGCCTGCACTTTTGCAAATAAGATTAAACTTGGTGTGGCATATATCGCCTTTTCGAATCCAGTCAGAGTTCAGAGACTTCTCTCCCCACTCCCCCCCAAAGAAATTAAGGCTGGTATAGTAACTTCTGCCCATGGAAACCTTTAAAATGCTTGTCGTCCAACTAGACTACTGCAATATTCCCTATATGGGTTTACCAGAAAAACAGATTAATTTATTTAAAATGAATTAATATACCACACAATTTAGAAATTCAACAAAGTAGTGTAAAATTTCCATATTTATTTTATTTTTTATTTAAAAGGATTTATATACCGCTTTGTACTGAAATCAAAGCAGTTTACACTTCAAACAATCAATGATCAGTGTCAGTAGGGGTAGGTATGCAGTGTTAACACGTGTGGGTATTTGTGTGAGTGATGGGGATGATTTCATGGTGTGCTATTTACAGGATGAGCTATGTACAAGGGGTTATATACAGGGAGGGTAACATGTTTTAACAACTTAAACAGACTTGTAACTTCATACTCATTTTACAAGGAACATTCAATTGTAAATTGAAACATTGCATTTCAAAGTCCTAAACTGTCTTGTAATTTCCTTCAGTACGATTGGGATTGGTGGTCTTCATTATAATATTCAATGAATAAGGTGGTCTTGAGTAACTTGCGGAAGTCTTTTAAATCAATTGTGGATCGTAGCTTTTCCAGAAGTGCATTCCAAATAGTAGGGGCAGCAAGGGAGAAAGCCTGCATGGATGTGGATTTATTGTTTTTTGTGAATAAACTAGGAGTTGGTATTGTGTTTTTAGTGCTGTTCCTGTCCGGTCTTTTTATTGTTTTGGTTCCGATGAGCTCTTGAAGTATTCCTGCTGACATGTTTTTGATCTTGAAGATTGTGAGCGCTGATTTATATTTTGCTTGTGAGGAGATTGATAGCCAATGCAGATCTTGTAGTATAGGAGTTATATGGTCTTGTAGTGAAGCGCCAGCAATAATGCGGGCAGCAGTGTTTTGGACTATAAGGGGTCAAGTGGATTGTTTAGGTAGGCCTTGGAAGAGGAGATTACAATAGTCTAGCACAGGTGTGATGATTACCTGGCATACTGTACGGAAGTGTTCTTTGCTGAGCAGAGGTTTTAGTCTTCGGAGCATTGCTAGTTTGAAGAAGGCTGCCTGAAGAGTAAATTGTTCGTCTAGTATCACTCCAAGATACTGAACTTTATCTTTTACATTGATTGGTGTATTTGATATGTTGATTTGGTGTATTTCATATGTTGATATAGGGAAACCACATCAAAGTAATACATGTAATAAAAGATAGAAAGCAGAGAGTAGGGCTAAATGACCAATTTTCTTAATGGAGAAAGGTGAATAGTGGAGTACCCTAGAGATCTGTGCTGCTGTTTAGCATATTCATAAATGAACTGGAAATAGGAATAACGAGTGAGGTGATCAAATTTGCAGATGACACAAAATTATTCAAATTTGTTAAAACGCAAGAGGATTGTGAAAAATTGCAAGAGGACCTTGAAAAATTGGAAGACTGGATGTCCAAATGGCAGTTGAAATTTCATGTGGACGTGCAAAGTTATGTAGTAAAGAACAACCCAAACTATGGTTACACGATGCAAGGTACCACCACCCAGGAAAAAGATTTAAGCATCATCGTGGAAATACGTTGAAACCCTCTGCCCAGTGTGCAGCTGCTGCCAAGAAAGCAAATAGATTTGCTAGGAATCATAGGGAAAAGAATGTAGAATAAAACAAAGGTTAATATAATGCCTCTGTATCGTTCCATGGTGCGACCACACCTTGAATATTGTGTGCAATTCTGGTCACCATATCTTAAAAATGATGATGCTGAATTAGAAAAGGTACAAAGAAAAGCAACAAAAATGGTAAAGGGAATGGAAAGGATATCCCTATGAGGAAAGGCTTAAAAGGTTGGGGCTCTTCATCTTGGAAAAGAGACAGCTGAGGGGGGATATGATAGAGGTCTATATATTAATGAATGGAGTGGACTGGGTAAACATCAGTTTACGCCATCAAAACGTTGAGACCAGAGGACACGCAATGAAGCTACAATGCAACCCATTTAAGACTAATAAGAGAAAATAGTTTTTTACTCGAAGCGTAATCAAACTCTGGAATTCGTTACTGAAGGATGTAGTAAAAGGCTGTTAGTATAGCTGGGTTTAAAAAAGGTTTGGACAAGTTCCTGGAGGAAAGGTCCATAAACAATTATTAAAGAGGACCCAGGAAATCCACTGTTTTACCCCAGGATGAGCATTATGGAACCTGTGTACCTCTTTGGGAGCCTGCCAGGTACTTGTGACCTGGAGTGGCCACTGTTGGAAATAGGATACTGGGTTTGATGGACCTTGGTCTGACCAAGTAAGGCATTTCTTATGTTCTTAAGTAAGACAAACTAGTAACAGAAAAGGCCAATTCTCGACAAATTCACAAATATTAGAGAGGGATATAATTGTATATTAGAGAGATTCACAGTCCTCAAAAAAAGATACACAAGACAGGGCAACAATGACATTTGACACAGCAGTCTTCTGTCAGAAGCCTGACGTCATTAAAAAATTGATTGAAAAGCCAAGTTTCTATGCCACCCTTAAAATTTTTCAAAGAGCTCTTTATCTTGAGATCATGAGGCAGCAAGTTCTAAAGTTTAGGAGCCATGTAGGAAAAAGATGAGCACCTACTGTAGTTCCCTCCAGTCTATAACCTGCAGTTGATATGGAACATTGGCGCTAGAGTTGGTTTTAAGATCAAGTAGAGAGCTAGGTTCTTAACTCTAACAGCCAGTGCAATGCACAAATTTTAAAATACTAAGATTTCTCTTTTGAACATTAAGGGATAATAGGCCATAGTATTTAGCAAAGATTCTTAGTTGGTACACACGAAAGTAGGAACTATGATCATCCCAGGAGGCTTTATTGGAAGTGCCTACTGTTCAAAGTCTGCAGGGTATGTTCTAGATCCAGGATGATCTTTGACTATTCCAGATAGCAAGAGTAATTTTCCTAAGAGAGAATTAGACTTGAAATTAGCTATGCTCTATTAAGAAAGAAGTTTAACATGACCATTTCCTCCTAGGTAAGACGTTACATACTATTCAAAAAGTAATAAGGGCCCTATGATATCTTTAATTATCTTTGGGGAAGGGGACCTATCCTGTTTTTAATTAATGTTCTTGATTTATATTGAGTAATATATGTATGTGTTTTTTTAATAGTTCTAGGTTTAATTTTATACTTAACTTTATAAAAAGTTTTATAAACCACCCTTCTAGCCTAAAAGGTAACTTGGAATTGGATGTCCTCTTTAACTGCTCTACATCAATGCATGTTCAATCTATTGCTCTACAAAAAGATTTCAAGCTGGCTATTCTTCAATACACAAGAATTGATAACTACTGTGTGTAGAGATGGCCACATTTCCACTTCATTAGCAGGTCAAGAGGTCTGAGAGGGATGGATCAGTGACCCTAGCATTCAGCTGATATCTGAATCTTCACTATTTTATCCTGAGTCAGTTTGACACAGCAGTCTACCAAAGAGGTCTTTGGCTGATAGGTTTAATTGCTAGGTGCTTCTCTTTTTTTTTTCCTCCTATGATAGATAGGAATAGTACGAATTGTGATTTTTGCGGCACTTCTTTTGTTGGAAATGCTGCAAAGGAAGAAAGGGAACCTACTCCACCATAAGCAGCGATTCCTTTTTAATCATCTTTATTTTGTTGTGCTTAGCTCTTTAAAATGACGTGCTGCTGGAATGAAACAAGCAAAACAGGAATCCTCCATGACGTGCCGCATTTCGAGCCTCAACACGGGCCCTGCCTCAGGTTTTTGCAGGATCCACAAAATTTAAATGTCCAGTGCTTGTAAAGAAAGAAACCCCGCCAGTTATATTCAAAAATGGCTTCTGATGTTTGTGATGACAGAGCTAATGATCAACAAATCATTGCAAAGGGGAAATCCATTTCAAAAGGTAAGCCCTCCACCGATCAGTAATAGTACCAATCAGATCATACTAGACCAATCCAACTCTAAATTTAAGCATTGGGGAAGAACAGTCTGCAATTTGGAAGTCCAAAATTGTTCTCTCTTCTGCAAACGGTATACCCTATCTCCCCATTTAGGATCCTCTGGAATATGATTGATCATCCTCCACTGTAGTTGTTCAAAGCAGTGACCCAACAAATAGCAGTGTTCAACCATAGGGGCCGACTGGATCTCTTTATGAAGCCTAGAAACATGTTCCGCTAAACAAAATCTTATCTGTCGTGTCATCCTGCCAATATAATACAATTGGCAAGGATAGATAAGGTATATGACAAAGGTGGAAACACAAATAGTGGAGGGCTTTCCTTATGAAATGGATTTCCACTTTGTACTGATTGGTTGATCACTAGCTCTGTCATTGCAAACATCAGATGCCATTTTTGAATACAATTGGCAGGGTTTCTTTCCTTACCAAGTGCTGGACATTTAAATTTCGGGGATTCTGCAAAAACCTGAGGCAGGGCCCAAAACGTGGCACATCGTGGAGGATTCCTGTTTTGTCTGTTTCATTCCAGCAGGTCTTCATTTTAAAGAGCTTAGTACAATAAAATAATGATTAAAAAGGTAGCACTGCTTTATGGTGGAGTAGGTTCCCTCTCTTCCTTTTTGGCATTTCTGACAAAAGATATTTATAATATGGGTGAAAACATTCCTGCTTTTCGGTTCTTGGAATCTTTTATATAAGGTTGTTTAATATTGATCAACAAAATGGGTTCTTTTTGTGCAATATTTGCATCAAGAGCAGGCAGACTGGGCCTTGTGGTCCTTATCTGCTGTTCTGTTTCTAGTTCCTGAATTAATAAAGTTGTGAGGTTGCCCATGTTAGTACATTTCAGTGCATGGAAACAAAGGTCTAGAAAACGGATGAGCAATGTTTTTTCTTCTGCTCATCCCATGTGTATTTCCTGCCAATTAATGATTTTGTTTTCAACCCAAGTTGAACTCCCAAAACCTAGTCCAGAAATGTATTGATTAGTCCAATAAAAAGGTATCACTTAATTATTTTGTTGGTATTAATCAACTAGTGAAGAAGCTGGAAAAAGTGTGGTGACTTTCTCTGACCTGTGAGTTGCACACTTTCATCCAACAAGTTCCACTGCTTGAACCTGGACGTCAAGAGCTCGGCATTGGACTTAGTGAGACCAAGATCTCTGACCAAGTCGTTGATGTCATTTTGGTTTGGGTAGTAAGGGTTTCTAGTCTCAGCTCCACCACTAATATTGTAATCTAGATCTGCAATGTCGTCTTTGTTTTGTGAACTGGTGCTTTCTTCTGAAGATAGCTGCTTTCTCTGCGGAGGAGTGGATACAGGAAGCTCTGGGCAGTATGGCACTGGGGCAATGGATGAAGGAATGCTCAAATACATGATAGAAGGAGCATTCTTGTCAGTTTGACATTTGGAAGAATCCACCATGCAGAAGTAGCAATTGCTCAAGTGGTCAATGGGTTCCCGCCAAATTCTTAGGATAGCAAACTTCATGACTCTCTTCCCCTCTGTACCATGCTGAATCAATAAAAGAGAGAGAAAATATGATTATGGCTGATGTTGAAGGAAGGAAGTAACACTTGCCTGTCCTTTCTTTCTTTCAGGTTTCCAAACGAAATGCAGTCTGGCCTCTTAGAAGTTATTTCCCCATCTCCAAACTTTTATCCAGATTTCTCTCACCTTCGGGAATCTTTTGGGGACCCTAAGGAGCGAGTTAGGTAATCCAGGATCACACTCACTGTATAACAATTTTTGTTCCTGGTAGTGACTGTTATTTCCTAATTGCTTATAACTTAAAAGTACAGAAAATGGTGGTGGTCTCATTAAACTTTGCTTTTGTGAGCAGGAGATTGATATATGTAAAATTTATGTATTCCCATTGTTAAAACAGGCTTTCTTGTGCTTTTTTGTTCATATAAAATTTTAAAAAAACACAACATATAATATTTATATTTAAATTTAAATTATTCAAGAAAGACCATAAACCATTTAGAAGTGAGCAGATTTTCGACATATGATTATATCATAAATCACTTTCATGAATAAGGCTCCAGATGTAATCTCCCATCATGTTCTCGTTATAATGTCCTTGGTAGCGGCATTCAAATTCCAGTATATCCTGGTGGAAACCTTTGCCTTGCTCCTCTGAGTATGCTCCCATGTTCTCCTTGAATTTATCATGATGACCATCAAGGATATGGACCTTTGAGAGAGTTCCTGCAGTCCATTTTGCCATAATTCTTAACCAGAGTCTCAACCAGCTCTACATAGTTTTTGACCTTGAGATTTCCCAAAAAGCCACAAACCGCTGCAACAAAGCTGTTCCAAGCTGCTTTCTCCTTCCTAGTAAGCAGCTTGGGAAATTCCATGCACTCAAGAATCAGTTTTATTTGTGGTCCGACAAAGTCTCCAATAACCACCCAGCCATACTCAGCATACTTCAAGACTTCAAGGCTTCTAGCAAGGTCTTGATGCTGCTGTAATCTTCTTTGAGGCTTACTGAGTGAGCTAGGGGAAGAGACGAGTACTTGTTCCCATTATGTAGCAGCTCGGCTTTGAGGCTTCTGGAAGAGCTGTCGAACAGGCACCACTCCTTCGGGTTACATGCAGTTCCGATAGTGTTGAACAGACCGGTCACATTGTGGCAAAAGCAGAGCCCAACTTGACTAGTGAAGAAGCTGGAAAAGGTGTGGTGACGCATTCTCTGACCTGTGACTTGCACACTTTCATCCAACAAGTTCCACTGCTTGAACGTGGACGTCAAGAGCTCGGCATTGGACTTAGTGAGATCAAGATCTCTGACCAAGTCGTTGATGTCATTTTGGTTTGGGTAGTAAGGGTTTCTCGTCTCAGCTCCACCACTAATATTGTAATCTAGATCTGCAATGTCGTCTTTGTTTTGTGAACTGCTGCTTTCTTCTGAAGATAGCTGCTTTCTCTGTGGAGGAGTGGGTACAGGAAGCTCTGGGCAGTATGGCACTGGGGCAATGGGTGAAGGAATGCTCGGATACATGACAGAAGGAGCATTCTTGTCAGTTTGACATTTGGAAGGATCCACCATGCAGAAGTAGCAATTGCTCAAGTGGTCAGTGGGTTCCCGCCAAATTCTTAGGATAGCAAACTTCATGACTCTCTTCCCCTCTGTACTATCCTGCCAAAGAAAAAATAAAAATGTGAAAATAAAAAATAATTATATATTTATATATAATGATAAAATTAATTTGAATTATATAGTATAAAGTATATAGTATAAAGTTAACCTGTACATAGTTCTCCCGGTTATCCCATGTGTTATTTTTCCCTGTTCTTTGTAAACTCAGTGTTGCCTGTATGCATTGCAGTATGTTTTGTTCAATGTACACCGCGCTGATTATAATAGCACGGTATAGAAGAAATGTTAAATAAAATAAATAAATTAATGTTCTTGCTAAATATGTCATACATTATGTAAAAATTCAGTAACAATAAAGATTTTATAACATAAAATGCGACAGTCTAAGCCAGCATCAATTGTCCATCTTACCTTCCAGTTTTCTTGCAAGTGAAATGAGGCACCTAGGTTTTGTCCTGATTCCCAGCCTTGTAAACCTGGCAGGTGCTTCCATGAAGTACCTTTTCACTCTTGTCTTGATAAAATCGCCACAGACATAGCAAAATGAGTCTGCCAGATGCTTACAGCCTCTTAATGCCATGTCAGTTCTCTTAAGAAGCTAGAATGAAAACAAACTGGTGAGCTTAAGACACGTGGTGGTGTTGCTCACTCCTGGGTTTCTAGTCGGTAAGGAGGCTGCTGAACGACTGCCCACTCCGCACAAATCCTTTGTTTATATAGATGTGAGGCAGAAGTGAAGTTATAACGTTCACCAAAAGGCTTTTATTAAAAATTCTCGAAAGTTATACAGAGTTCTGGAAAGTTCTAGAATTTTCCAAAAGGTACTCTAAGTTTACTTTGCACTAAATCTATCAAGAATGTCCTGCAAAATAGGTAATTTTCATAAATGTCACTCACCTGGTCCCAAAAGCAATGTTTGTGGGCCATAATTGCCATTTCCTATGATTTTGAGACATAAGATAATGGGAAATAACACTTATTACCCAGGAATAAGAAAGTAAAAATTAGTTACACAGTGATATAGTTCTTGTTTCACAGCCTTTCACAGGGGCTGTGTGTGCCAGAGATCGCAATCTTACTTTGTTTGGTAGCACTGATCTGCTAAATCAGTATCTCTTGCATGGCTTTTCTGAAGTTTAAAAGAGTAATTTCTATGAACCAAGTTTAATTTCTGTAGCATTGGGAATCTTTTTTTTTTTTTTTTTTTTTTTTCCCTGAACTTTCTAAAAGATCTGAAATGCTTTGCTCTAGCTAATGCTTATTACCTGTGCTGCATCATTGAAGTCTTGCTAACCCTTTGCTGCATCTTGTACATTATTACCTGAAGATTCCACAGTGGCTACCGTCTGCACGTTAACTCAAGTCTGCATCCCACTATATGCTTTCTGCACTTCGCTACCTGATGCTTGTTAATGCTATAGGACAGGCACACACCATCATCTTGTACTATACGGTGCACGCTGTTGCTGCTTTTTATATGCTTTCTGCACTTCGCTACCTGATGCTTGTTAATGCTATAGGACAGGCACACACCATCATCTTGTACTATACGGTGCACGCTGTTGCTGCTTTTTATAGTTACTACACTATGCATATGGCAACCCGATTGTTAACCTTGTGCCCCGTCCTACCCCACCACCTGATGCTTAAGTTCTTATGCTGTTCATGCTGCTGCTTGACAGTTATTAACCCTGTACTGCAGTGTGCATATGCTACTTGCTGCTTTATGACCATCTACTACACTGCACACAAGGGTTTGCATGTTAAACAAATTATACCACACGTGCCATCACTATCTGCTTCTTAACTGGAGCTACAGGATGATTTTTCAGTCTTTACAACCCAATGGATTTTGGAAAGAAATGATTTATAAGGCGCCAAGAATGTCGGGGAGGTGGGTAGCAAAATAGCTTGTAAACCTTTAATGAAATTGGATCAAATTTGGTATGGGGTGAAAAACAATGAGTTAAAAAATTAGCAAGATCAGACTAAAGGTTCCAGCTTCTTAAAAAAAAAAAAGGAAAAAAGGCCCAGTGTCTCTGAGAGAAGTGTTCTAGATTCTGCAGCATATAAACTTTCATATGCTGAAACACTAGTTGGGGTAATGCTCCTTTCAAGCTTTCTCCTCTCCTCTTTACACTCTTGGTCACAGGCATACACAGAGCCAACACCATAATGTAAATGGTTCCATGAGGGCTTTCCTTACATCCCTTTCCCTATTGGGCTGGCTCTTAGTGATTCAGATATATATCAATCTTTTTTTCTAAATTATACTAGCAAGCCTAGTATCTGAGCCATATAGCTTTCTTATTGGTTGCTATGTACAATGACTGAACCATGTAGATTGCAATTGATTGCTATATGTACTGCCACCAAATGGTGGGGAAGCACAGCAATCACCTGTTTCTGTAGGACAGTGATACCCTATAGTTAAACTATGAAATCCATTCTTTGACATCTGTTCACAGTGACCTCTAATGGTTTGATATATACTTTGTTTCATTTTATTCTTTCCAACAATGGACTATTTGGATGCCATTTCATTCAAACCACCACCTCCTCTCTCCTCTCCAGGTCAGAGCCACACCCACAGAGAAGATAGATACATGCACGTGCACGTAGAGGGATTAGAAAGAATTCCATGCTCTGCATGCTTCCCCTACTTGTTTACTCTAGGCTGCTCCTCATGCAGCACATTGTTAAATGTAGGCTACTCTGCACATTACACAGCCTGACAGGCCAAAGGGGTGTGCAACATAAAAATCCATTAACAGTTGTTGGTGAATTGGTGTGCATCTCTTAGGGAGAGAGAATAAAGTTCCCTCCTCAAGTCTTGCTGAGTACCTTCATGTGGTGACCCTCTTGTATAAGATCAATGCTAAATCTCAGCAAGGCGACACTATAGTTGAAGTATGGTAGGAACAAAAAAAGGAAAATACTTTCATCTGTTCCTTGTTCAATATAATTACGCTTAATAGTTGCATGTTAGTAACGTTTAAGTTTTTAAGTTCCATGCCAGTCACTCTTAAAGTTCCGTATAAGTTAAGTTTGTTCCATGTAAAACCTCCTTGACACTATGAAAGGCGGTATAGAAATCCAACTAAAACAAATAATAAATAAACATACAAGCCGCATGTCACCTAGGATAAAAAGCTGCCCACCTGTGGCTTATGCACTAGGGCTAACAGTGGTGGTTACGATAGTGCAAGCACTGCAGATGTAGATAACATCCCCATCACAGATGAAGGCCATGGCGAGTGTGTTCATGGGCCCACTGTGGCAGGAGATGAACCACGCAAATTAATGAAAAAGTTAAGAGTAACTATGGTTAAGTGGACTTCTGCAGATAAAGAGGAGATAATGTACTGCTACTTTTATGCTGCAAGTCCTATATTAAATCAAGAGGGTATACAAAGAGAAATCCGTCAAACTGGAAGAGGAAAATTGCCACAAGAAAAACTGCAAAAAGAAGCTGATACAAATTTAAGATCTTTAACGTCACAGATCAAAGTAAAGAAGTATGGGAATGATAACATCTTGAAGCCACTAAGGGCTTCCGTGGAAATAAAAATACAGGGAGGAGCAGGAGGAGACCTAGATAAGAGTACCAGAAGAAAGGAATAGATGGAAAAAAAAGAGCAGTTGAGGGGGAGATGGAGCGTAGCGATCTGGAACTGCAGGAGAGTGAGATGAATAAAGGACAGGTCATCAAATCAACTGAAGCAGAGGAAGAAAGGCCCAGAGGTAGAGTAATTCAAGATCAAATTCCTAGTCCACGTGGAAACAGATGAATATGCCTGGTTCCAGAGAAGGGAAAGATTGCCCAAATTAAATTTAATATCTGAGGTTGGAAATATGATTAAGAGGAACAAGGCCATATCTAGTATAAAGGGACCATTTATTGACATCACCAAAATAAATTGAACACATTATTGCGCAACTAAAATTATTACTGCCAATCAAAAGAATACTACCAACCAAAGTGCAGGGCCAAAAGAAAAAAGAACAATAACTGTTCCTCCTTGGAAAAAGCGCCTCAAAAGTAAAATACAATCATTGCTTGCAGAGGTATCTCCAGGAACAAGCAGGAACAAGTCAGTCTTCACATATGGGTGACAGCACCAGTGGAGAACACTTTCCAGCATCCAACACTCCCCAGCATTCAATAAGAAAGCTGAGCATTCATCCACGCATGCGTGGCTGCCTTCCCTCCAGGTCTCCTCTGTCATCTTTTTTTCCGCGGAGCCATTGGGACCTTGTCCCTCTCAGTCGCACCAAGAGACTTCACAATTTTTTCACTAGTACTGTTGAAGAACTCGGGTTGCCTTCCCGTCAACCAGCTCGACTCCCCATCTATTCTGGTTCCCATTTTTTTTTCTTTAGATATATTTTAACTGTGGAGTAGCCTAGTGGTTAGAGCAACTGCTTAGTACCCCAGAAGATCAAGGGTTTGATTCCCACTGGCACTCCTTGTGACCTTGCGCAAGTCACTTTATCCTCCATTGCCTTGGAAGAAAAGGCCTGGCAATCTACTTCCAATGATACATTGCCAAGAAAACCCAGAGGCAGCTGGGTCGCCATGAGTCAGCACTGACTTGAGGGCACTAAAAAAAATAAATAAATAAAAAATAACTTATTTTCTCACAAAACCTTGTTTGAGGCCTACGGCCTCCTTGGGCACCATTGCCTAGTGGTTGGGGCACGGTACTTCAGGCCGGAAGGTCGGGGGTTCAAATCCCACTAGAGGACAGCAACCTTGGGCCGGAAGGACTGGGGTTTCTAGTCCCACAGATGCTCCTTGTGGTCTTGGGCAAGCCACTTAACCCTCCATTGCCCATGTTCCCTGTAAGTATTAGTGAATGTGTCTCATATCCCCGCGTGTTAAATGTATCCCCCAATTGTGTTGTGACCGCTTTGATTGAAGGATAAGGCGGTATACAAAACTGTCTAAATAAATAAATAAATAAATACTGTTTCCAAATATGGAGAAGCCCTGGAGTGGTTTCAAAAAATGCTTCAAGTGTTCCAGTACAACTTATATCACTGACAAGCATTCTTGGTGCCTCAAATGTTTAAGCCCAGATGATGAAGCCGAGTCCTATCTCTCCTGTTGCCATGAATTCTAGAGGTAGAAAGAACTGGGACAAATAGTTACCCATGACTGAAGTAATATTTAAAGGTGATATTGCAGAATTGAAAGAAATATTGATACACCGGGAAGATGTATTACAATTATTTGATAAACTGAAGAGTAGAAAATCACCTGGACTTGAAAGCACTGAAGTATGAGATTGCAGACCTGCTATTAGTAATCTGTGAACTATCATTAAAATCATCTGTAATACCTGAAGATTGGAGGATGGCCAATTTTTAAAAAGGGTTCCAGGGGTGATCCGGGAAACTACAGACCGGTGAGCCCGACATTAGTACCGGGAAAAATGGTAGAAACCATCATAAAGAATAAAATTACTCAACATGTAGATAGTCATGGCTTCATGGGAGACAGCCAACATAGCTTTAGACAAGGAAGATCTTGTCTTACTAATCTGTTATATTTTTTTGAAGGTGTGAATAAACAGGTAGAGAAAGGTGAGTCGGTTGATATGGTGTATCTGGACTTTCAGAAAGCCATTGACAAGGTCCCTCATCAGAGACTTTTTTCCAAAACTAAAAGTCATGGGATAAGAGGCAGTATACTATTGTGGATCAGGAACTGGTTAAAAGATAGAAAGCAGAGGATAGGGCATAATGGCCAATTTTCCCCAATGGAGAAAGGTGAATAGTGGAGTATCCCAGGGATCTGCTGGGTCTGCTGCTTTTTTAACATATTGATAAATGACCTGGAAAAGGGAATAACAAGTGAGGTAATCAAATTTTTAGATGATACAAAACTATTTAAAGTTGTTAAAACCCATGAGGAATGTTGAAAATTGCAAGAGAATTTTGATAAATTGGAAGAGTGGGTATCCAAATGTGTGTAATTCTGGTCGCCATATCTTATGTATCAATGAGACAGTAATGTATCTCAGTGGATACATTACTGTCTCATTGTTACTTTCCAACTGCTACTACCACCCCAACTTGTAACTAACCTAGTTTACCACAGCACTGACACGGTTCTGTTACATGTACTGTTACTTTGTTACACTTTGTTATATTCTAGCTGCTACTGCCTTAAATTGTACCTTGCTATCAAGCTCCAATCCTACACCCAAAGTAGCTGCCCCACTTTGAACATCCAAAATGCCCTCTTCCTTATCCTTATTCCTCTTCCTCCTCACCGCTTGGGCCCCCAACCTGTTACTGGCCCTCAATCCTGATATCAAGCATATCCCAATCCTCTTTAACTATAGCAGAAGATGGTCTGAGAATCCTCGTCAACATTCAACAAAAGCCAGTGCCCTTCATCCCCACCTTCTACACATCCCCTTACAAGATTTTAAAAGGATCCAAACTGAGAAATGTAATTACCAACAGCTACTAAAATGTGCACTTATCAATTCCAGATCAACACGCTCAAAATGGACAGCTGTCAATGACCTTATAACTCTACATGATCTCGATATTCTAATGATAACAGAATCTTGGTTATCCGATCATGATAATGCTCTAATCAACCTGATGTTACCACCTGGTTATTCAACCTTTGCCTGCCATAGGTCCCACCAGAGAGGAGGTGGAACACTCATTTTGCCAAATCCGACCTTCAGTTTACTATAAAGAATTCTATCAGCTCAACCTACCTGGATATAATATCCATATCGAATGAACACTGTTCAATAAATCTTTTATACCGAGCACCAACTGCATCACCAGATGACCTCCCGTCAATCGACTTAGCTTGCAACTCCGCTAACCCACGCACCCTAAATGTCCTGATGGGAGATTTCAACCTGCCATCCCTACATGATACACATTCGACAGCATTCCTCGACGCAATGAATGAGCTGGGCTACACGCAACTTATCAACTCCCCTACTCATAACAAAGGTGGCATACTTGACTTGATCTTCATACCACAGACCGCTATCAACACCTCCCAGAGTTTGTTACTCTCCATAACTCCGGTACCCTGGTCCGACCATCATTTACTCCTATTTCACATACCCACCAACAATCTTGGCATTTCCAGCACCAAAACACACGCTCCCACTAGAACCGTGACAACACGCTTTCGACCACTTGTTAAGGATACAGCTCTCGAAGATCCTACCTCTACTCACCAACAATTCTCTTGATCCAGATGAATTGGTTTCCAATTGGGACGACACCCTCAGAGCTGCCTCCTGCCTATCATCCGTCAACAAAAACCAAGCGAAACGCGATCACGCACCATGGTACTCTCTGGATCTACGAACATCGCTCATCCAGCTACGTAAACTAGAAAGACAGTGGCGCCACAATCGGACTCCTGAGGCACTTGGTGCATACTCCACACACCTGCAAGACCACCGAAGAAAAAACATGGAAAAAAGAAAGTTGTATTACTCAGAACTACTAAAGCGATCACTTAACAAACCTCATGACCTATTTAACATAGTGAAGTCACTAACTGGCGATCCAGCACTAGCCCAAACAACCTTGCCCCAGCCGCAAGACTATTCTACCTACCTTCAATCTAAGATGATACAAACCAAGGACAACATGAATACATCCATATTTCATACCTCCCACGGACTTCCACAACCAACCCCATTACTATCATTCTCCAAGGTATCCAACAAAGAAATTGCAGATATCATCACATCTATCAACCTCACCACTGCCCCCAATGATCCCTGTCCTGCTAGTTGGATTAAAGAATTGCGCCATGACCTCAGTCCATTTATATGCAAAATTTTGAATCAATCATTCATAACAGGATCCTTCCCTCAAAGCTTAAAAAACACTTAAATCCGCCCTCTGCTAAAGAATAGTAAACTTGATCCATCTAAAGTTGAGTCATTCCGGCCAATCTCGAGCATCCCACTGCTTGCCAAAATCATGGAGAAGGTAGTCCAACGGCAAATCCAACACCATGTTGATACAGTCGCACCACTGGACCCATCCCAACACGGCTTCAGGGAAGCTCACGGAGTGGACACCATCCTCACAACCCTCTTCAACAACCTAATCACAGGAACTGACAATACCAACCATGGATTCGTCCTCATTTTTTTAGACATAGCAGCTGCATTTGATTCAGTGAACCATGAAACACTTCTAGATCGCCTCAAAGATAAAGGTCTGCAAGGCTCAGCGCTAGCATGGTGCGAATCCTATTTATGTAACAGATCACAACAAGTCAGAGTAGGTTCCAAAACCTCCGAACCATTCTCACTAAAGCAAGGTGTACCCCAGGGTTCCTCCCTCTCGGCATTAATGTTTAATATATACATGCAGCCCATTTGCACCTTAATCCGCTCCTTCAATGTCCAATGCCTTGCATATGCAGACGACATCTTAATGTACCTTCAATTTAAAATCGATCAACCAGATTTCAATCCAATTATAAGATGTTTTGAAGCTGTAGCAGATTGGCTCCTCTCTCAAAATCTCCGCATTAACCATAGCAAAACAGATGTACTATTCATCTCACGGAACCAGAAGTTCACGCCACCTCCCTCTCTTCTAGTCAATAACATTGAACTAAAGTCCAAAGCTACAATTCGCTACCTGGGCATCACCCTCGACCAGCGACTTGACATGTCAGCACATGTTACAAACACAGCTAAAGCAATCTATCACAAGATCCGATCACTACGCCATCTCCGCCCACTGCTTGACTTCCCTGACTACCGCTCAATTTTCCAAGCCTTAGTCATCCCACACCTTGACTTCACCAACATTATCCTACTGGGACTCCCACAATCGACTCTTAACCCGTTACGCCTTGCCATGAACTCAGCTGCAAGGGCACTGTCCGGGCTTTCAAGGTCTGACCACATAACGCCAGTTCTAAAGAACCTACACTGGCTCCCGCTACGGGCCAGAGTCCAATTCAAGGTTCTTGTCATGACGTTCAAGTCATGTAAGAGTCTTACTCATACACCCATCAGCGATCTCCTCAACAGCACACCAGATAATAGAACTAGGAGATCTACTTCGTTGAATAAACTTGAAGTCCCAAAAGTGTTGGTAAAATGTAAGAAATCAACAGCAAGTAGAGCCTTCTCCATTGCTGCACCTATGGCATGGAACGCCCTCCCAGCAGAAATCCGGGCCATCCCAAATTTGGCACTATTCCGTAAAGCCCTCAAACATCACCTGTTCCTACAATATTACCCTGACAGCATTCCCGACATTTACAATGCCCCCACCTCACCTCCCTGCCTAACCCGTCCCTCAGATCATCTTCCTGTAGATAATGGCTAACCACTATCTCTCCCACTGATCTCCTCGACCATCTAGCCAACCCTCTAGACAAAGGTCATATTTTTATTTACCGTAAGAGCATTATATTTGTTTATAATATGTACATAGTTCCTCCCTCGTTTTTACTCCATGTTTTACATTCCCTGTTCAATGTAAAAAACTTGATGTAACTTGCTTACATTCTTGTATGTTCTGTTTCAAATGTAAACCGCACTGATTATAATAGCGCGGTATATAAGAAATATAAATAAATAAATAAATAAATATAGCGTTATTAGAAAAGATACAGAGAAAAGCCACCAAAATGGTAAAGGGGATGGAAGGGATACTCCTATGAAGAGAGGCTAAAAAGGTTAGGGCTCTTCAACCTGGAAAAGAGACGGCTGAGGGGGAGATATGATAGAGGTCTATAAATTAAAGAATGGAGTGGAACGGGTAAACGTAGATCGATTGTTTACGTCATCCGAATATAAAAAGACTAGGGGACATGCAATGAAGCTACAGGGTAACCAATTTAAGACTAATAAGAGAATATTTTTTCACTCGACGTGTAATCAAACTCTGGAATTTGTTACCGGAGGATGTAGTTAAAGCTGTTAGTTTAAAAAAGCTAGTAGCTGGGTTTAAAAAAGGTTTGGACAAGTTCCTGGCGGAAAGGTCCATAAACCATTATTAAAAGGGACCCAGGATATCACTGCTTGACCCAATACAAGCATTGAGGAACCTGTCTTTTGGGGAGACTGCTAGGTACTTATGACCTAGATTGGCCACTGTTGGAAACAGGATACTGGGCTTGATGGACCTTGGTCTGACCCAGTATGGCATATCTTCTGTACTTATGCAAGCTGTTTCCTGCAGGCTCAGCTCCTTCGGTGCACTCCTCAGGGGCATCAACTCCATCAGTCTTCCCATGCTTCCAAGTTCTCACCAGCAAAGGAATAGCATCGCTTGGAGTTACCAGTGCTTAAGAAAAAGAAGACATCTGCCTCTGCATCGAGATCCTTGACTTCCAGGTCAGCATCGGCTTTGGCACCAAGCATCGGCATTGACACTGTCATTCATCCCACTCCAATACAGACCATCTAACGAAGCTACCCTAGCGTGGGGTTTCACCCTCAAAAGCCATAGAGGAGTTTGGGGATGCCCTCAGAGGCTCAATCCTCAGTGGTATTGGGGGCTCCAGTCAGGAGTTGTGGCCCACACAGCTGTGTCCAGAGCCTCCCCTCCCCCAGTACAATCATTGGATAACCGTGTCATCACCATCGAGCGTAGCATCGCTACACTCTTAGCAGCAGTAACTCTGACATCGAGTGCTCAGCAGCCAGCACCAGTTCCTCTGACGCTGTCCACAGAGCTCGGCATGCTTATGCAGGCATCCCCTGTATTGCATAGTTCCACAGAGCAGCCCATATGAGGTCTTTGGCAGCACCGCATCTGATGCCCTCAACATCGAAGCATTGAAGGTATCAAATATCCAGTAAGGGTTACTTTGATTTCCTTCCGGATTCTGAATCTGAAGCCTCCGAGGTGGAATCTGTCGATTCCAATATCCATAGGAATATGCCGTTAGATCCATTGCTGCCCTAAGAATGTCTATGTTCACTGCCTGAGGACATGTCCTTTCAGTACTCTATTAAAGACATGGCGGCAACTCTCAATGTTTCAGTGGCTACTGAGATGGAGCCAAGAGCTGAGGAGCTTGATATTCTCCAGTACCCTTCGGCACCGAAGGAGGCTGCTATCCTCCCGGTGCATAACGTTTTAAAGAATTAATGGCTTGGATGTGGGAGTCCCCCATGTCAACCCCTGCGGAGAGTAAGCGGCCCTTTATATGGTCCCTCTCTTCCCATGTTTCCAGAAGACATAGCTCCCTCATCACGCTATGGTAATGGAGTCTGCCATGAGGAGGATAAACAGCCAGAAAAATCACTTTTCAATGCCCCCTGGGACAGAAGCCAGGACCCTGGATGCCTTTTGGAAGGAAGGAATTCCATGCTACCATGCTAGCCTTTAGGATAGACTCCTATATGCTCTGGGCATGTTTTTCAAGGATATATTGAGGGACTTGTCAGAGTTTATCACCCTACTGCCTCTTGACAAGCAGGCAGCTCATCAAGCCTTAGTAACACATGCTTAGAACACATCAAAGTTTTTAACACAAGCAGCATTTGATGCCTTTGAGGCCAATAGTAGACCTGCATTGAGGCTAGGAGAACAGCATGGATTCAGGCATCTGATCTGGAACAGTGGGTCCAGGACAAGTTAATCAATATCCCCAGTACAAGCATTGTGGAACTTGTGTCTCTTGGGGAAACTGCTAGGTACATGTGACCTAGATTGGCCACTGTTGGAAACAGAATACTGGGCTTGATGGACCTTGGTCTGACCCAGTATGGCATATCTTATGTTCTTATGTTCCCTGTAATGGTGAGAACCCCTTTGGACACAGGTGGAGAGAGAAAGCTGGAGAGATAGACTGACCTCACCATGAAGAGGCTTTCAAGGAAGACATCAGACTCTTCTAAGGTTTTTTTAGTGACAGTCGTCTTCTTTCTTCCCAATCCACCATATCATTCCTATTCTGGCTACTCTGCCCCACAAAAGCAACAGACAGCAGGGCCAGAAATGAGCCGGGAAACCAAAGGTTACCAAGCCACAGCCTGCAGCTACTACTCAACCTCCTCAGAGTTTTTGACTGCTTCAAAAGGAGCATGGCCATTTCTCCCATAATCTTTCCCTTTCCTCCCATGATCCCAGGAAGATTGGTGCATTTCACACACTGTTGAATCAACATCGCTTCAGAGCCCTGACTTTACAATTAGTCAGGGCCTGCAGTGGAGATTCAAGGATTTTCTTTCCACTCACTTTGTTGGACAACTGTCCTTGGATTTCCATCACTCCTCCTTGCTTTAGCAGGAGATACTCTCACTTCTAAAACAAGGGGCAATAGAGGAGGTTCCCCCATCCAGCAGGACCTGGGTTTCTACTCCCGATACTTCCTAATTCCAAAAAAGACAGGAGGTCACAGGCCTATATCAGATTTCCGAAATCTCAACAAATTTCTCATCAAAGAGAAATTCAAGATGATTTCTCTAGGCACTCTTCTGCCATACTTCCAACAAAACGATTGGCTATGCTCTCTGGATCCAAAGGATGCTTATACACACATCCTGATCCACCCAGGATACAGAAAGTTCCTCAGGTTCATATTTCAGAACAACCATTATTAGTACCCTCTCTTTGGACTGGCCTCAGCACCCATAGTCTTCACAAAGTGTTTGGCTGTCTCAGCAGCCTACCTTCGAACTTTGGGGATCTTTCTGTTCCTCTACTTAGACGACTGGTTGCTAAGGGCAGATAATACTTCAGCAGTCACCTCTGCCCTAAATCAAACCATATCCTACAGGAGTTAAGTTTTGTCATAAATTATCCAAAATCACATCTCACTCCAACCCAGGACCTTGAGCTAATAGGAGCTTGATTGAACATGGTAAGGTGCCGGGCTTTTCTGCCAGAGGACAGACACCTCCATCTGATTACCTGAGCTACACAGGTCCAACAACAATCATCAGATATGGCTAGAAAATTTCTATACCTTAGGCCACATGGCTTCCACAGTCCATGTCGTGCCCCATGCCCATCTCAACATGAAGATCGGGCTGTGGACTCTCTCACAACAATGGAAGCAGTCTATAGGTCGCCTATCCGACCTCATCAACATCACTCCTCAGATGAGAGAGACCCTTCAGTGGTGGTGCACAGTACAGAACCTGGTCATAGGGCCACCTTTTCAGAAGTCTGCACCACAGTATACACTAATAACCGATGCATCAAAACTAAGCTGGGGAGCCCATCTCAACGGGCTTACAAGACCTCTGGTCTACTCAGGAGGCGCTTCTCCAGATCATTCTCCTTGAGCTGAGAGCGATTTTTAATGCCATCGAAGTCTTTCCTCTCCAACTCAGGGGACAGTCTCTTCTCATACAGATGGACAACTAGGTGGCTATGTGTTTTATATAAACAAGTAGGGGGGAACAAGCTCTTGCCCCCTATGTTTGGAGGCCATTTATCTTTGGAACTGGGCAATTCCTCCATCCACACGAGTGGAAGCTGGAACCTCAGGTAGCGCAGTACTTGTCCCACTTCTGGGGAGCGCTGCTACTCGACCTCTTTGCTTCTCCTCTCAGTGCCCATCTACCTCGTTTTTGCTTGAGGATTCCTTCCCCTCACAGGGAGACTTCGGATGCATTTCTCATCCACTGGGGACAGGATCTCCTCTATGCTTTCCCTCCCCTTCCACTCATAGCAAACACACTCTTCAAGCTTCAGTCCAACCGGGGAGAGATGATTCTCATTGTCTCTTATTGGCCCAGACAACTGTGGTTTCCTCAGCTTCTTCAACTTGCTGAAGCACCTCCCCTCAGACTGAGTTATTCACCAACCCTACTCTCTCAAGAACAGGGAACCATTCTGCACCCCAGCCTCAAGATGCTTCGCTTGATGACTGGAGGCAGAGCGCTTTGTCCTGTCACACTTAAATCTCCAAGAGGATGTATTGCATGTGCTCCTGTCTTCCATAAAAGATTCGACCAGATGATCTTACGTTCTTAAATGGCACAGGTTCTCCATCTGGTGTTCACATAAAACACTAGATCCTTTTACATGTCCCATTCTGGACATTACCTGCTCCATTTGTCCTCCTGGCCTTAAGACAAACTCTGTGCGAGTGCATTTATCCACCATTGTGGCATCCCACCATACTTTAGAGAACTGCCCTATCTCGATGCATCTTTTAGTGGCCAGATTTATGCAGGGCCTTTTTCTGACCCGTACCATGGGATTTAAATGTTCTTGCACGACTCATGCGCAGTCCTTTTGAACCAATGGTTTCAGCTCCTTTAAAGTTTGTAACATGGAAGCTTCTTTTTCTCATAGTAGTCACTTCAGCTCAAAGAGTCGGTGAACTGCAGGCCTTAGTGAGCTATGCTCCGTATACCACATTTCACCATGACAAAGTGGTCCTTTGCACACATCCTAAGTTCTTGTCTAAGGTAGTCGCCTTCTACCTGAACCAATCTGTCTTGCTACCAATGTTCTTTCCAAGGCCTCACACTGCTCTGGCTGAAACCAGACTTCATACTCTAGATTGTAAGAGCGCTGACTTTTATCTAGAATGTACTAAGACCTATCGCCAATCCTCTGTTTCTCTTTTGACCAAAAGTCATCTAGGGGCACCAGTATCCAAGAGAATACTTTCAAACTGGTTAGCAGATTGCATATTTTTCACTTATTCGCAGGCTGGGCTGTGTCTACCCCACTGTTACAGCTCATAATGTCTGAGCCATGGCTACCACAGTACCTAATCTACGATCTGTCCCTATCTCAGAGATCTTCCAAGCGGCAACATGGTCTTTGCTGCATACCTTTGCAGCGTACTATTGCCTGGACAAAGAGTCCAGAGCTGATGCTCTATTTTGACAGGCTGTTCTGTGTAACCTTTTTCAAACTTAGACAACTTGCCCACCACCCATCTGACTACCTTGCAAGGAATGCTCCGAAAGGGCTGTCTGTCTGATCCCTGCTGCACTCTATCTGCACCGGGATTCTTCTCTTACTCGGTTGTCTTGGGTTAAGGAGTATCATATCTGAAGACTGATTTCCTCTTGTTCCTTGTAATAATGTAGTTACTCATCTGTAACAGGTGATTTCTGGGAACATCAGGCATCAGTCTTCACAACCCGCCCACCTCCCCTTCAAGTTGTCCTTTTTTCATTACTGTTCTACAAAAATGTTTTCTCTGCTATTCACCTGACTGAGGAGACTAGGAGTGAAGACGGGAAGGCAGCCACGCACGGGTGGAGGAATGCTCACAAAAGCATTCCTATTGGATGCTAGGGAGTGTTCTCGTGCCGGGCTCAGTCGATGCCAACGTCACCCATAGGTGAAGACTGATTCCTGCTGTTTCCGTAGATCACATGTTACAGGTGAGTAACCACGCTATCCCTGATAGACGGGTATCTAAAAGGATTAAGATTATCAAAGATACTGAGGAAGATCCAAGACATCAAGCTAAAGCATGCTGCATTAACAGAAGAAGACCTGAAATTTATATGTTCCAACAATAAATTGAAAGTAGCAGCAGAAGCACAAAAACTGCAAAGATATGAAGAAAACAGAAAAGAAAGATATCAAAATAAACTATTTAGAGAGAACCCAAAACAATTCTACTTGGAATTTGGAAAGAGCATTAATATGGAAAAAGTACCACCAACGAAAGCTGAAACAGAAACCTTCTGGAGAAAACTGTATATGAGGACCCTATGGAGTGGAGGAGTAGCCTAGTGGATTGAGCAACTGCCTAGAACCCAGAAGATCAAGGGTTCACTTTTCATTGGCACTCCTTGTGACCTTGGGCAAGTCACTTTAGCCTCCATTGCCTCGGAAGAAAGAGCCTGGCAATCTACTTCCAGTGATACATTGCTAAAAAAAAAACCAGAGGCAGCTGGGTCACCAGGAGTCAGCACGGACTTGATGGCACTAAAAAAAAACAAAAGAAGAGAGAAATGGTTACCCTGCATACAATAGCATTTAGAAAAAGCAAACATCAAACCTATGGAATGGCCTGCAGTAACAATGAAAGAGCTGGAAAGCAGGTTAAAACAAGACCCAAAGTGGAAGAGCCCTGGCCCAGATGGAGTAACCAACCTTTGGCTCAAACAATTGATATCACTCCACCAAGACCTGGCAAACTGCAAAAATCAATTATTCAAGCAGCCAGACAACACCACAATGGCTTACTACAGGGAGAACATTTCTCCTTCCAAAGGAGGACCCAAGTAACATTTCCAATAATTACAGACCAATTTGCTTGTCTATTTGCAATAGATGCAGACAGAATATATGATCATATTGCGTCCAATAACAGGGCAATAGAGCAAAAAGGCAATAAGGGGAGAATATGGAACCAAAGACCAGTTAATGTTGAATAAAGGCCACCATGGCCAGCGCTAAGAAAAGCAGAAGTCTCAGTTTAGCATGGATTGATTAGAACAGCTTTGGATACTCCCACCCTCTTGGATAATAAATTGCCTTGAAATGTATAAAATAAATCCTGGTTTGATAGAGTACATTAAGTTCACCATGACAATGTGGCAAACCACACTTTTTGAAACATGAAGATGGTCAGTAAATCATTCCTAACATGAAGATCCTGCGAAGAATATTTCAGGGAGATTGCATGTCGCCACTTCTATTTTGTGTGGTGCTTAATCCAATGAGTACTCTCATCTCTTTGGGATAGGGATTTAGCTTGAATCCTAAAAAAGGTAACATCCAGAAGCAACATCCCATCTACTGTTTGTAGATCTCAAGATCTACAGTTCCAGCGACCATTAATTAGCAAAGCAACTCCGTGAGGTGAAAAGCTTTTCTAATCACATCAGAATGACTTTTGTCCTTGACAAATGTGTTGTCAGCTTTTTTTTTTTTTTTTTTTTTTTTTTTGAAAGGCAGCCAGTAAATACAGAAGAACATAAGTCAGAAACGTAATACAATATCAACAGGTAAAGCCAAAGTCACTAACATGGAACTTAAGGCAAGCCAACGAAATGCCTTCTTTTTTGATTTTTATGTTATACTTATTTTACTCTTCCCCCTTCCCCTTTCCCCCAACCCCCTCCCACCCAACAGCAGGACCCAAAAAAAGAAAAACCCCACCCCAAAATAAAGCTTTCACCCCCCTCTCACCCCCAAGCCCCCCTATCCTATTTCCCCCTCCCCCCTCCACAAACCTCCATACCAGCCCATAAAAAGGAAGGAGATCACGCCAGCCATTCTGTGCACAGAAAGCAAAAGGCAGTACCACCAACAAGCATCTCACAACATAGTATGTGACCCTCTAATTTCCAAAGCATGCCACGGACGCGAGCAATCAGGCGCCATAACGATGGACAAAGGGCTCCCACACCTGCTCAAAGCGCATCAAACGTATCCTACCAGCAGCCACCCCACGTTCCATTGTATACGTGTCCCACATCCGTTCCAACCAGAGAAAGACGGTGTGAGGGCCTGCTTCCAAGCAGAAGCTAGAGACAAGCGAGCCGCATTCAAACCATGGCGAAGCAAGGCCAACTGGCGGCTACGCGCCCAAGGCACAGCAACCCCAAAGAGAAAGATACCCGGGTCCCATGGAATGCTCAGCCCAATAAGTTGCTGTAGACGAGCTTGAATCCCCTTCCAGAAGGCTTGGGCGTGAGGGCAAGACCACCAGATATGCGCCAGAGTACCCTTCCGCCCATATTTCCGCCAACACAGATCCGAAACCCCCGGATACACGCGAGCAATCCACACCAGCGTCATGTACCATCTATATAGTAATTTATAGTTAGTTTCTCGGACATTAATCGCCACCGAGCTCTTCCACATCCGACCCTCCACCTGTTCCCACTGTTGCTCAGAATAAAGGACATTCAAATCAGAATTCCAAATATCTCGATGCTTAACAAATCTCGGTTGCTGCACCTGTAGCTGGGCATACAAGGCTGCTATGAGACCTTTTGTGGTAGTGCACCCCTCATAAAAACGTTCCAAATCCGTCAACTCTCGGGCCACATGAGGCCGAACAGTTCTATTCAGAACCCAATGGGCCACTTGCGTATATTGAAAGAGCTATCGGGAAGGTCAAATTCCTCCTGAAGCATTCTAAACGTTTGTAACTTACCCTCATCGAACACTTGTCCTACACGGCTAAGGCCCCTATGACCCAACGTCCGAAAAGCCGGGTCAACCATCCCTGGGGGAAACGAGGCTTTATCCACTATAGGCGCCAAAGGGGTCAGGTCCATCCCGCGAGGCAGAAAGAATTGGTCCCAGCAGCGGAGGGTATGAAGGATATAGGGATTACTTAAACGCATACCACTTCGGAGTTTGGGACCAAGCCACAGCCGGTCCCCCAATCCCGCTCCCCCCGCAATAGTCATTTCCAGCTGCACCCAACGTTTGGAGCTATCCGCGATCATCCATTCCACCCCGGCGCGGCACTGCACCGCCGCATAGTACCAGTGAAGATTAGGGGCCCCCATACCCCTAGAACGCGAACGGGTGTAGAGAAGTCGGCGCGCTAAACGCGGTCGACGGTACTGCCAGATAAACTTCATAAGCAGGGTTTGCCATGCGGCCAATATTCCTCGGGCCAACGATATAGGGAGAACCTGAAAGAGGTACAGAAAACGGGGAACAACCACCATCTTGACCACCGCAATACGCCCAAACCAAGACAATATTAGTCTATTCCAGGTCTCCAAATCTCGCCGAACCTGCCGAAGTAATGGCTCATAGTTAGCTTTAAAGAGGGCCGTCCGGTCCACTGTCAGATTCACACCTAGGTAGCGCAGAGCACCCGACACCCACCGGAAGGGGTAGGCAGCGCGTAGTTCCGCATAAACTGCTTCTGAAACCCCAACATTAAGAACTTCAGATTTAGTGTAATTGATTTTGAATCCAGACACCTGGGAGAAGGTGTCAAAAAGCTGCATAGCGGCAGAAAGAGACGTCGTGGGTTTCACCAGAGATAATATGATGTCATCCGCAAAGAGCGCAATCCGGTACTCCTTGGAACCCACGCGAATGCCCCGTATGCACATATGTTCATGGAAGCTTTGCGCCAAGGGTTCCATCACCAGTGCGAACAGCAGCAGCGGCGACAGAGGACATCCTTGGCGAGTGCCCCTTTCCAGAGAGAAAGTTCGTGATTGAACCCCATTAGCCCGAACACAGGCCTTAGGGTTTTGATATAAGCTATGAACCCAGCGTATGAAATTAGGACCAAAGCCCAGCATTTCCAACACACACCAGAGATATCCCCAACTGACACGGTCAAAGGCTTTTTCGGCATCTACCCCCACCACTAAAGTCGGCTGCAAGTCTTGCTGTGCCATGCAAATAACCTGCAGCATTCGTCGGATATTATCTGCCGCCTGGCAGCCCGGCACAAACTCAACCTGGTCAGGATGTACCAAAGTTGGGAGAACCCGGTTCAATCGCGCAGCCAACACAGAAGCAAGTATTTTAACATCCGTATTTAATAAGGAGATGGGGCGATATGAGGCCGCGTCCTGCAGGGGCTTACCAGGCTTAGGGAGCATGACTATCAAAGCCTCACGCTGAGATGGAGGCAAAGGCGCCCCCCCCCCCAAAATCTCATTAGAGTACTACCAGCGTCGGCGCTAACTGCACACGGAATTTTTTATAGTACTCCGCGGGAAAGCCATCATTACCCGGCGCTCCCCCGGCTTTCAGCCATCGGATTGCGAGCTCCACCTCCTCCACTGTAAGTTCAGAGTCCAAGTGATCCCGTTCGGAGTCAGTCAACTGGGGTAAAGTGATCGCTCGCAAGAAGCCCTGCACACGCGCCCTATCAAAAGGAACAGCTTTATATAACTGTTCCAAATACGAAGCGAAGACATCACGTATCTCTCGAGATATCACCACCTTCTGCCCCTCAGAATTGTGAAGTTCACGAACCACCCTCACAGATTGCTGCTGCCGGAGACGTAAAGCTAAATAACGGCCAGTCTAATTCCCCTGCTCATAAAATGTTTGTCGCAGTTTCCGATGCTTATTGTCTAATTCTCTTTGTAAACATGCATCCAGGTTAGCCCGGACCACCCTCCATTGACGCAAGACCCGCTTCGATCCAGTCCGGGCATGCTCTAAGTGCAGCCGGGAAGAGTCTCCCGCTAGTTGACAATATTCCCGTCTCCAGGCCTTCCGCGTGCGAGCTGCTTCTGCCATAAGCTGGCCCCGAGCCGTGGCCTTGAAAGCATCCCAAACCATGGGGAGCGGGACTTCCCCAGAATCGTTTAACTCAAAAAAAGTCAGTTATGAAACGGCCATGTTCCTGCACAGCGCACTGCCGCCGAAGGAAACGCACATCAAGTCTCCAAAGCCACTGGCGGTCACTGTACACGTCCGCCGGAAGGGTAAGCCAGCAGGGGGCATGGTCCGACCAGGTCAGAGCCCCGTGACCCGCCTGCACTCTCCCATCCATCAGGCGTTGGTCCAGCAAGAAATAATCTATGCGGGTATGCACCTGGTGGACGGGGGAATATGTGTAGCTTCTCTCCCCCTCATGGGTATCCCTCCACACATCGCGTAAACCCAGATCCAACAAAAAGTTCTGCAAGGCCTTACCGGGCCCACCCACCACCCTCCCAGTACTACCTGTGGAATCCAAATGGGGAACCAGATGGGTGTTATAATCCCCACCGAGTATAATGGGGCCTTTCGCGAAGTCAGCCAGCAAGGCCTTCATCCGCAAAAAAAAAAGGATCCCTGTCCTTCATTTGGTGCATAAATGTTGGCTAAAGTCAATATATGACCCTCCAAGCGTATATTCGCAAAAAGCCACCTTCCCAGGGTATCTCTTTTAACCTCCTCCACCCGGAGAGCTAAGCTCTGATGGAATAAAAAAGCCACCCCACGTTTCTTCCGCCCATTCACGTCCGATGCTACCCACACCGCAGTATAAGGGTTACGCTTTAACCACCCCTGTTTACTAGCGCGGAGATGTGTCTCCTGTAAAAAGACAATGTCCCCTTTCAGGGTCCGCAGTTCCGAGAACAGCAAGGAGCACTTTCGAGGGGAATTAAGACCCTTAACATTCAGAGAAATCAAGCGCAACATTGATATTCAACCACCATGCCTCCCCCACCCTTTGCTTCCCCCCTGGCCCACAACTCTGGTAAAAGATGTATTGCTAACCGGGACATAAATCCACCTCCCTGAGACCACCAGTCTGTCTGTAGAGCTTCACCTCCCCTACCCTCATGCTGCTCCTCCTGAAAAAAAAATACTATAACCCCCCCTCAAAATCCCACCCTCTCCTAGCTGTGTAAACCTCCCATCCTATCCCACCCCCCTCCCCGTCAGTACCACCTGCCTGTTAAGGTGAAAACAGGGCACGGTAAACTGACCCCAAACTAAACTCCGTCCGGGCCCCCACATAGCCTGACTATAAGAGCTTTTTTTTTTTAGAAGAAATTTGAGCAAAACGGAAAACATCTCCCTAGCAGAGGGCTGTGAAATCAAGGGCCGTGAACAGAAAGAGACAAGCATCTTGGGGTAGAGGAAGGAAAGACACTCAAGCAAAAATTACTGTGAGAAGATCAGTAAAGAATACTGCAGAAGATTAAAATATTTATTGAAAAGTGCCTTAACATCACAAAATAAGATACCAGCCATCAATCAGCTGGCAATCCCTGTACTCTCAAACAGCTTTGGGAATGTGGACTGGCCTCTTAAAGATCTTGAAAAACTGGATGTGCAAACAAGAAAACTCCTCCATGCCCATGAAATAATGTTGAAGAACCTACAAGACACTACATTCCTAGAGCTGAAAGAGGACTAGGCCTCATAGAGATTGATTACACCTAAAGGGCTGCTGTTATAGGCCTCCAGGCCTACCTACTGTAATGGCATCATCAGATCCAAATACACAAAAAGTGCTGAAAATCTACAAACACACACAGGAAGAAAACAGAATTTTCAATAAAGCGGTTTTAAAAAACTTGTTAAAATGAGAAATTCTTAAACGAATTAGATCAACAAGCAAAGAAAAACAAGTGGCAAATGCACAAATACAGTGGGAAATAGTGTGTTACTCCAGGAACACTGTTAATCAAGAATGGACACATGAATGGTTAAGGAGAGGTGAACTGAAACTGAAGGATGAGAGATTGATAGTTGCAGCCCAGAACAACAGACAAGATGGTTCACGGCAAGCAATGAAAAAACTGGCAAAACAGACACATGTCGATTCTGTGAGAGAACTGTAACAGTGACTTGCCTCATAGCTGGCTGAGAAGTTCTGATGGCAGAAAATTTCACTACAGAAAGGCACAACAAAGTAGCATGCCTTATCCATTGGAAACTCTGTAAATACTACATCACTGTGCTTGAAAAGCACTGGGATCATGACCCTAAGAGAACTACAGAGAATGAAGAGGTTATAATCACCTGGGACGTTCCCATTCTGATGGATAAGAAACTGGATGTGAGGAAACATAGTGGTAAAGGAGAAATACACCAGAATGGCTTTGATAAGATGTCTGTTCCAAGTGTTTATTCTATGAATCGCATGGAGAGTCAGAAGATCCTGACGTACAAAGAAATGTAATCAGAGACCAAGAAAATGTGGCAAAAAGATACCAAAATATTCCCCATCGTATTGGGAGCCACAGGCTAGATAAAGAAGAAGGTCCAAGCACTTCTTGACAAACTTACCCCTACATGTTACATCGTACAGAACTCCAGAAGGAAGCTCTTTGGCATGCTAATATTACACCAAGCATTGGCAGTAAATTTGAGAGATTGAGATCATACTCCACATACCCTGGCTTAGAAGTGAGGTTCAGGACTGTCATGGTATGTGCAAAACTAACTCATTTGGAGAAACTGCCCCTGACGGTTGTTGAAGTTATACATGTAAACCTCACCCCATTTTGCAGTGCCCCTATTTTTATATACAAAGGAAAATAATTTTTCCAAGTAACCCTGTTCATGTACCCCATATCTGCAAAATGAGGAGTACTTAAGATGTTTATATTCCCCCCCTCCCCATCCTGCAATTAGGTGCATGTCTGTGATCTTAGAAATCTGTGTGAGTATGCAGCTTTCACTGCAACCTGCTTCTCTTCCACACTCTAGTTCCATTTTTTATATATTTGGTATAATGCTGTTTCCACATTGGACATCGGCAGTATCAAAGAATAAATGACATAACCAAGATGCCATATGCATATTTCTACATACAAAAGTTAATGTAATGTCATAAGACAGATATGACAAACAGACCCATTAGGGGAAAAACATATAAAAAAGGAGGAGTCAAAAAAGGAAAATAAGTAGCGGAAATCTGTTTGTGATCTTTCCCCTCACTCTTTCCAGAACAGAGCAGACACGTTTTTGAATTCTTTTTAAACTTTTGCAAGGCAGCTCTTGCACCTGACCTGAAAAGGTAAGGAGTTCCAAAGGATGGGGGATAGATTGGATGTGCTTACCATCCCTCCTTAACTCTGTACCGCGGTGTGCATATGCCACCTGATGTTTCTTCACCTTGTTCTGCACTGCACACGCCACTGCTTGCTGCTTTTTACCTTCTACTATATCTTGTACGCTATTACCTGATGCGTGTAATGTCTAGATTATACTGTCCCTGTGGTAACTCAGGGCTGGATCACCATCTGATGCTGGTTAACTCTGTACTACACCATGCACACTGGCACCTGATGCTTAACACTGTAGAGTGGAGGAGTAGCTTATTTATTTTATTTATTTATTTACATTCTCTTATATACCGCGCTATTCTGCATCCGTGCGGTTTACATTGAACAAACTGAAATTACATTGAACAGGGCATTATAACTTGGAGATAACTATATTACAGGGAACATGGGCTATGGAGGGTTAAGTGGCTTGCCCAAGACCACAAGGAGCACCTGTGGGACTAGAAACCCCAGTCCTTCCGGCCCAAGGTTGCTGTCCTCTAGTGGGATTTGAACCCCCGACCTTCCGGCCTGAAGTACCTTGCGCCAACCACTAGGCCACTCCTCCACTCCAGCTTAGTGGTGAAAGTAGCAGCCTGGTGACCAAAGAGACCAGGGTTTGAATTCCACTGGCACTCCTTGTGGTCTTGGGCAAGTCACATAACCCCCATTGTCTCAGGTATAAACTTAGATTGTAAGCCCTCTGAGGACAGAGAAATACTTCCTGTACTTGATTGTAACTTGCCTTGAACTACTACTGGAAAGGTGTGAGCTAAATATTAAATACATACTACACCATGCACCATGCATACCTGATTTATTTGGGCAACATTTATTTTCTGACAGTTCCAAATGAAACTGTTCTTGGATTCTTGTTACCCTGTTATTATACAGTGTACGAAACTACCTGCTGCTTGTTAAACTTAAGCTACAGTAGGATTATCAACCACCTTCTGGTGGTTGTTAGCCTACGCTACATTGTGCATATCACCACTTGATGTTCCTTGGCATGATGTCTTGATTCTAATAGCTTCCCATGCTTGGATATAAACAAAGGACAGATGATTCCTTTTGGATAAGGAATTGTCCAGTCATTCGCCATTTGGAATTCTCTGCTTGCTGTTCTGCGTCCTGTGATAAGGAAGCTTATCATAGTTCAGGAAGGAGCTATAATAGAGATGAATTGGCTCTGAACAAGCAACCTGTCTTTGCTGGTAGAAATACTAAAACAATGTTTTCATAAGAGACTACCAGTCCCAGAATGCACCAGGTTTCAAACAGCCTCTAGAAGAGCTGAAGTGGGGAAACGTGTGTTCAATCAGGAGAGCTATGAGGTAATCCCCAATCACTCATCTCCAAGGGCAGGGCTTGATTCAGCACAGCTGAGCTGTGCTAGGGTGGAGTATCCCTCTAAACAAGTTAAAAGTAAAACATATTCTACACAGAATCAGTGGAGGAACTCAGAGCCCAAGGACAGAGAGAGCAAGAAGCAGCAGCAACGTGGAAGGAAGAAGAAGAAAACATCTTGGAGGTCTAAAGAAGGAGCCCACAGCAGTACGTGTGTTGGGAGTCATTCCAGAGGCAAGCATACTCCATTGGACTGGAGGAAGCCAGAGGAGTGGGGTTACAGAGCCAGGAATTCCCGGACGGCACCTGTGAAGGAGACGGCTGCATTTGGAAGGGGCCCTAAGACCAGTGCAAGAAGGTATGTGAAGAGAGACCCAGTGTCCAGGGATCTTGATTGGAAGGCTGGACATAAAAGCTGGACTACTTATTGGCCAGGATATCTGGAGAGGAAACCTAACAGCAAAGGAAGCTCAGGTATGAACACTGATCTATGCCCTAGCTCTTCACTTGGAAGACAGCAGGGAAACAAATATTGTCCTGAGAGTGTTCCATTAAGGAATTCCTCTTGAGCCAGACCATGATATTGATTCTATGATATTTGAAGAAGGAGATATTTTAAATGATCAGAATGAATACATGGATTGCTCTCTGACTAGGCTGCTGTGGTAAAATACTTTCACAAATACAACAACCATCAAAAGGAACTATAACTTGTTCTTTTATCTACCCAGAAAAGCCTGCAAGAAAGCTTTAGGGTAGGATTTGAGCCACGTAGAGAAAATGAACCAGCAAAGGGGTTTGCAGCTGGCTAATTAGTAATTAAGCCATGCACAGTTGCACGTGAGCTCTGAAAGGAAACTACTGTTTGTGTGTGAAAATAGAAGAAAGTTATCCTTGAAAAAAGAACAGTTTTTGGTTACTTTTGGGTTTTGTTTTTGCTTTTGGAGCACTGCTAAAAGGTATTAGCAGGAGCCCTCAAAGACCTTTTCTGTTTCCCATCAAGGTCTTTATTGTTTGATTGCTTAAGAAGTTCAGTTGCTGATATCATGATTTGTTTTTCCTAAGTACAATACTGAAAGCAAGTGTCCTTTTGTGTTACCAAGTAAATCTGTGCTGGGAGAATTAACCCCATGAATAAAATATATTTTTCTTTGCTTACACTCGAGCAACACAACTCATTATTTTGTGAACGGCTGATTCTGGTATGAATGGACTACATCCCCCACAATCCTTTGCAAGTCATAATAGTATTTTGCCTTTGCCAAGACTGTGGACATTCACGCCCAGCGCCCCCGTTTACAGTCCCTAATAGATCTTCTCCTTATTTCAGGTGGAGAACAAAGCAGAATCTGGACTATTGTTTTTTAATGATGTATGCACAATCTAAAGGGACTTACTATGTGCAGGTAGGTTTGATTTTAGAGAATAGGAATTAGCTTTGCCATTAATTTGTTGCTAAGTTTGATTAGCAGCAAGGGAGTGTGTTTGTCCCATTGATGTGCTACCTTCCCCCTCCCCCCCTAAAATTATTTAACTGGGTATTTCTTCAGCAGTCTTAGCAGATATTCAGCAGCACTAACCGCTAAGTGTCGTAGAATATTGTGGTGACTGCATTGTAGCTGGTTAGCTGCTAACCGGCAAAGATGTTTTGAATATGTTTGCAAGGAACTGAGCCTCAGTATTTAGGATTTACTCTGTTCCTTCATACCATCTGGTTAGTCACATTCATCTCGACAGATGCTGTTGGTGGATGTATAGGTATCCGCATATTAAGCTGTTCATAACTAAACAGAGTGCTTTTGGTTGTAATGCCCTGAAATTATGGAACAAATTACCAAATTAAATTTGCTGCAAGAGTCAATATTTGAAATCCCATAAACAAGCAAATTCCTAGTTTTAAGAAAGTTGTTGTATTACAGTACTTAACATTTCTTGGGAAAATAGGGTCATGCTTTTTCATCTTTAATAAACATGTTAAATAAAATGACTGTGGGTAATGTCATTAAGACGTTAAAATATTAAGTAGACATGCCCCATAATGTATGATGGGGGAGAGGGCTGTTAATTGCCTTATTTTGATCCATCTTAGGGCTTAATGTAAACCATAGATGGAATATCGAGTTGATTAAATAAAAGCCTTGAAGGGCCTGAGCCCTGATTTATTTGAGGAAGTATCTTATGAACCAGTCATTGATGTCTTCAGAGGCGATTTGCTTAAGGGTACCCTCTTTAAAAGGAATGGGAAGCAAGGCACACAGATGCTTGTATTTGCATATTAAATCATATTAATCTCTACCTGGGATTACACGTGTGTCCAGTTAATCTATGTAAACCTTTTGGAGTTCTTGTTCTTTTATATACACTGCTTCAACTAATTGGAACTCTGTATCCAAAAATTCGGTAAAGATGTTTTTTATACACTGGCATTCAAGATTTAAAACTACTGCTATTAAGTTTGTATCATGTTATGTTGTATGTTATGAGTTTGTATGTTGATTCATGTGTTCTTATTTAAATGTGTTTATTCTTCTTATACCCCACCTTGTGCTGTTTGGGAAAGACTATTAAAAATGTGAATTAAAAGGGATTGGGTAGGTCTTTAGAGGTTGTATTGGAGTTTCCAAAGCTTTTGTTTCCCCATTTTCTTTTGCAGTTGGAAGATGATATTGTAGCCAAACCAAACTATCTGAGCACAATGAAGAACTTTGCCCTGCAACAACCGTCTGAAGAGTGGATGATCCTGGAATTTTCGCAGCTGGGGTTTATTGGTAATGAAACAGCTCACCCTTCATTCCATTTCCAACATTTCCTCCCACCCCCATCACCCCAATTAAAGAGGATATTTGATTGCTCGGTACCTTAATAAGCTTTTAACAGGCTGTTCTGATAGTCTACAGACAGTCAACTTTAAAACATCAAGGCCAATGATGAGACGATTTGCCATATCAGGTCTTATATACGAGGGGGTACCCAAAAAAAACAGGAATTATTTTTTAAAAGATATTTATTTCAAATTCTTTACAAAACAACCTTATCCCCTTCAAAATACTCTCCATTACAACTGATACATTTGTCCCACCGGTGCTTCCACTGTTCGAAACATTTTTTGTAGTCATCTTTAGAAACGGCTGACAGCTCCTCCCTCCTTTTTTTCTTGACTTCTTCAATGTTGTCAAATCGGTGTCCTTTCATGCCCCTTTTCATGCGTGGAAATAAGAAAAAGTCACACGGAGCCAGGTCAGGCGAGTAAGGTGCGTGGGGCAGCGGAACCATGCCATTTTTAGCCAAAAACTGTCTAACAGAGATGGCTGTGTGTGCAGGTGCGTTGTCGTGGTGGAAGAACCAGTCTGACCTGGGGGAACAAACTCTGAATGAACTACCCCCTTGGCATCAAAAAAGCAAATCAGCATTGTTTTGATATTTGATTTGATTTGACGACATTTTTTTGGACGGGGTGACGATGACGTCTTCCATTGGCTTGACTGTTGCTTTGTTTCTGGGTTGTAACCATAGCACCATGACTCATCACCTGTAATGACCTTTGACAGAAAATCTGGATCAGTTTCAAGCTGTTTCAAAACACGACATGTTTCAACTCGATGTTCCTTTTGATTGTCAGTCAGAACCCGAGGAACAAACTTGGCAGCAACCCTTTTCATTCCCAAATCTTCCGTTAAAATTCACTGAACCGAGCTCCAAGATAACCCACTAATCTCTGACAGTTGATCAATTGTCTGTCGACAGTCTGTGAGCACAAGCTCTCTAATTTTTTCAATATTTTTGTCGATTCGGGCAGTTGATGGACGCCCAGAACGAGGTTTGTCATCAATCGACATGTCGCCATTTTTAAACCGAGCAAACCACTGGTACACTTGACTTTTTCCCATAGTGTCATCTTGATAAGCTGTTTTCAACATTAAAACAGTTTCAGCAGCATTTTTACCGAGTAGAAAACAAAATTTCACAGCTGCACGTTGTTCACTTAAACTTGTCGTCATAAAAAAAGAAACAAGAACAAAACAGCGCTAGCAAAAACAATCACTGCAGATGAACAGAACAAGCCAGGTCGACAACACAGGCGGCACTGAACTGACAATGAGTTGCACTATACACGCCTAGCGGCATAAGTGCGTACTACACAAGCTCCGCCCACGGCAGTGTTATTCCTGTTTTTTTTGGGTACCCCCTCGTATGTTAGAGAATGGCATGCCCAGAGCTTTATCTCTGTGTGGAGACACTTCAAATGTGAGATGCCCTGCTACCACTAGGTACTAAGAAGAATAGGGTGACTCGATATGTAATGCCTTGTCTCTAGCTCTGAAGCAGGTGATGCCAATATGCAGTTTCTTCTGATATATTTGTGCTACTCCTGTGTCCCCAGAACATAATGATCCTGGGAACCTTTGGTTTCCATTGGCTTTTTATATGGGCATTTGGTTTTATTGATGGGTGATATTAAACTGATGCAAGCAAGTGTGGAGAACCATGTGTCAGGGATGAGTCAGGGTGGTGAGCAGATGCATTTGGGTTTATAAGCTGTCCTAATGATGAAGCTCAAAATGTTCCAATTTAAAGCGAAGTCCAAGGTACGAGCCACCTACCCAAGACTGAGACGTGGACCTCCATTTCTCATACAAGGCTGTCCATACTTGTCTTCACAATACATTATACTCTATTGCAGGCATGTCCAACAGGTAGATTGTGATTTACCTGTAGATCGCGGAGGGGTCAGAGGTAGTTCGCCAGCCCCACTTGACTCCATCTCTCCAGCAGCTCGCCCCATTGCTAGGAGAGAGCTTGTGCCAGCAGGTCATCTGCCGAGGGCTTGCCGCCGCTGCTGCTCCTTTGCCTGTCTTTTTTCCCTGCCTGTGAGAATCTTGCCTGCAGGTGTATTGGGGTGCTTGTTTTCGTGTCAATAGTATTTGGGTACCCCAGGGGGCTGCTGCCCGCAACGAGACTCCACACCACAGGCCCAGTATCATACCTGGTCACCTGCCTCTCAGAATCACCCATTCCTGCCCCCGCCCCAACACCCCTTAGAAGTGTTATATACCGGGCAATATTCATTTGCCAGGGCTTTACCTGAATACACTTACTGTATTAGTTGTGTCGTGTGCTGGTCGTTGGTCACTTCATAGTTCGCTTTCATTAAATGTTTTCGGGCAGACATAAAGTGTCAAGAATTTGGTGATTTTGGTGGGCTTTTCCAATTTTGTTCTAACTTGCCTATGCCTTGACTTCAAATTGGTTCAAACCACTGTGACTTTTGCTTACCCCTGCAATTTTATTTTGCCTAGCCTTTGCGTTGATTCTACACTGTGTGCAGAATTTATTAAATCGTGTGTGGTGGGATTTGAACTTGTTTGGCGGTATTTGATTTTATCTGGTTTGCTGGACAGGTGTTTGAGGTTTTTTTGATGATTGGTGGTATTTGATTATTGGTGCCAGTATGATGAATTCTTATTTTTACTTTTAGAACTGCATGTGTGGTTTTGGCATCTCCAGTCTTTGTATTGCACATCATCCAGAAATCAACAGGAACTGAAGACCTTTAATACTTTGGGACAGTGACAGCCACCCCAGTATAACAAAGATGAGTGTTCCAAAGAAGAGCAAAACCTACTACTTTCATGATGAATGGGAAGTGGATGACTACTTCATCATGATGAAATATGTTGTCTATTTTGTAACACCCCATTATCCTTGCCCAAAAGAGTAATCTGGAACGTCCTTATAAGGCTCTGCATAGCGATAAGTTTGCTGATTTTCCACCCAAAAGTGAAATTCGTAAACTGAAGCTCAAAGAACTTAAATCTAAATTGTCTACTCATCAACAGTCGATGGCGAAGCCAAGGTCACATTCGGTCAATGCAACCATAGCATCCTTTAAGGTCAGCAACCTGATCGCAAAGAAATGCAAACCTTTCACTGAAGGGGAATTTGTAAAAGATTTGTTTTCTTGAAGCAGCTGGCAATAGTTTTGACGGATTTAAAAATAAGAAAGAGATCATAGCTGCTATTCAAGATGTACAATTGTCAAGAAACACCGTTGTGCGGCGAATAGAAAAGATGTGTGGAGACACAACTGAACAATTGTTGGAGGATGTTTCCAATTGTGTTGCTTTCTCATTCCATCTGGATGAATCTACAGACATAAGAGACATAGCCCAGTTACTAGTCTTTATCCGGATGGTTTTTGAAGACTTCAATGTTAAAGAAGAACTACTTGGAATAACTTCTTTAAAAGGGAGAACAACCGGTCAGGAAATATTCAGTTCTTTCTGTTCTTTTGTGACAGTGTAATCTTCCATTGCATAGACTTGTTTCCATCACTACTGATGGAGCAAGAGCAATGATAGGTGAGGTTAACGGTTTCATAGCCCTCTGTAGACAGCATGACGACTTCCCAGATTTCCTTTCTTACCACTGCATCATTCACCAGCAAGTTTTGGCAAGCAAGAGATTCAATACAAAGACTGTCATGGACATCACTTTCAAAATTGTAAATTCAGTTCGTGGAAGATCACTTCAAAAATGGCTTTTTAATCTTACTCATGATGAAGGGGCAGTGGCAATCATTTTGCACACAGATGTAAGGTGGCTAAGTAGGCACAAATTTCTGCACAGATTTTGTGATTTGCTGAATGAAATAAGTTTTTTGAAGAAGAGGGGAGATGACCAAGCAGAGTTGGAAGATGAGTGGTTATGTGATCTAGCATTTCTCGCTGACTTTACAGGCGAACTAAGTGATATGAACCTTGAACTACAAGATAAAAACAAATGCATTGGCGAGATGATGATTACAGTTTCATCCTACAAGAGCAAATTTGAGCTAATGATGACTGACCTTGCAAACAACACTTTTGATCATTTTCCTAATACGCCGGACCATTTGGGACAATATCCAAATTTTGTTTTTCAGAAGGAGAAGTATGTGACAGAAATCTGTTCTGTTATCCAGGAATTCGAAAATAGATTCTGTGACTTCCAAAAATTGGAACAGTTGTGGAGTACTTGTCATACCCATTCAAAGTAGATGTGGACATTAAAGAAACTGCAGCTGCTTTCGGTAAAAATTACTCATTGAACAAGCCATCTCTTGAAAACGAAATATTAATCCTTAAAAATGCCATTTTTCTCAAGACCCATGCTGAGCAAGAATTGTTTTGGAAGCTAGTGCCCAGAGACAAATTTCCCAACTTAAGAAGATGCTGTGAAGCTGTACACTCCTGTTTCAGTTCAACTTATTTGTGTGAATCTGCGTTTTCCCATTTGAAAATGAGTACACAACGTTCTAACATGACAGATGAACATCTCCAGGATTCCCTGAGACTGGCCCTCATGCAATATTCACCCAACTTCAAAAAGCTGGTGAATGAAATGCAGGCTCAGACATCTCACTAATGAGCAAGAGCGAAATATTACAGATTGTGCAAGATCAGCCTGGATCAATATTCGACCTAAATTAAACACAAATTACTCAATAAAAGTTAGTTATTAAGACAGTTAAAGTTATTACTCAATAAAACTTTAAGAAAAAATGTACTTTTCATTTCCCCTCGCAGTTCTTACTGGATCTTCGTCTCGGTTTTGTTTTTGTTTAATTTGCTTAACAGCTGATCACATCCAAGTAAATGACAGAAGGTTCATTAAAAATGGGGGGGGGGGGAGGGAATCCTCCAACTTTATTGGGTTAAAATTTAATTTGAAACTAATTTGAAACTTAATTTTCATGGTGGTAGATCACCATCACTTTTGGCCGGAATAAGTAGATCATGACCTGTTTGAAGTTGGACATGCCTGCTCTATTGAGTGAAGCAAAATTACAAATGGTGTGTTCCACAGCATTTCCGTTTTATTCATCTTGTTTGTGGACTCGTCTTCCAGATGTTTTTAAGTCTATTCAAATTGGTAATTGGTACTGACATTTGAAGGTGGCTATGTTTAACATTCTGTATGTTTGACATTGTCCAGTGTGTTATGTTTTCTTATTATCTGTTTCTTGTGCCTCCTTGAACTTTGGATTGGCAGGTTATAAATGCTGTAAATAAATCAATAAAACGTTGTTTGGTGCATCTTTAATGATAGTGTGCACTGTACACAGTAGATTAGGGGCATCAAACTCATTTTGATATTGTATTGGGAGAAAAAATATACATTAAGAGGGTGATTTTATTAGGGGTGTGTCCTTTTTAGTCATAACACACATGCTTAATATTGGGGTTGTTATAGTTATTAATGTGAATATGTGGCCACATTGACATGTTTATGACCTCCCCATCACTCTCCGCTCTGAACCATCCTTCACTGGTCTCAAAGCTGCTTTAAAACCTGACCTCTTTCAGTTTGTCCTTTGGCCTCCAATCCCTCACACCTGCTGCCTCCTCTTCTATCATTGCTGTCACTCCTCGCTCCTATTTTTAGTCTACCCCTTTATCCTCTTCCCCTTGCTTCCCTTTTTCTTGCTGTCCTGTCAATTAATGGCGTTCCATTTCCCTTACCGTTACCTATTTCGCAGTCCTTGTAATTTGGTAAACCACTCTGACACCACCCGAGCAGTCAATCAAGCTATGCAATAAAGATTAAGTAAAGGTTAGGCGAAAATATAGCGGCAAGAGTAATAAAGAAAATGGGGAGATGGTATAAGGTATCACTAGAGTTTCATGAGTTACACTGGCTAAAGGTTATCCTGGCTCACAGTAATACCTGAAGACTGGAAGATAGCCAATGTAACGCCAAGTTTTATAAAGGGTTCCAGGGGTGATCCGGGAAACTACAGAACAGGAGCCTGACGTCAGTACCAGGCAAAATAGTAGAAGCCATTATTAAGAACAAAATTTCTGAACATGCAGATAAGTCATGGTTTAATGGGAGACAGCCAACATGACTTTAGCCAGGGAAAGTCTTGTCTTATTAATCTGTTATATTTTTTTGAAGGTGTAAATAAACAGGAAGACAAAGATGGGTTTGTCGATGTAGTGTATCTGGATTTTCAGAAAGCCTTTGGCAAGGTCCCTTATGAGAGACTTTTAGTGAAAGTCATGGGATAGGAGGCAGTGTACTTTTGTGGATCAGGAAGTGGTTAAAAGATAGAAAGCAGGGGGTAGGGCGAAATGGCCAATTTTCCCAAAGGAGAAAGGTGAATAGTGCAATACCCCAAGGATCTGTGCTGGGTCTGCTGCTTTTTAATATATTCATAAATGACCTGAAAATGGGAATGATGAGTGAGGTAATCAAATTTGCAAATGACACAAAATTATTTGAAGTTGTTAAAACCCAAGAGGCTTGTGAAAAATTGCAAGAAGACCTTAATAAATTGGAAGAATGGACATTCAAATGGCAGATGAAATTTAATGTGGACAAGTGCAAAGTTATGCACCTAGGAAATGGTTACATGATGCAAGAACATAAGAACATAAGATATGCCATACTGGGTCAGACCAAGGTCCATCAAGCCCAGTATCCTGTTTCCAACAGTGGCCAATCTAGGTCATACGTACCTAGCAGTTTCCCCAAAAGACACAGGTTACACAATGCTTGTACTTGGTCAAGTATTGATATCCTGGGTCCCTTCTTAATAATGGTTTATGGACCTTTCCTCCAGGAACTTGTCCAAACCTTTTTAAACCCAGCTACACTAACAGCCTTTACTACATCCTCTGGTAACAAATTCCAGAGTTTGATTACACGTTGAGTAAAAAAATATTTTCTTTTATTAGTCTTAAATAGTTTACCCTGTAGCTTCATTGCATGCCCCCTAGTCTTTCTATATTCTGATAACGTAAACAATTGATCTACGTTTACCCGTTCCACTCCGTTCATTAATTTATAGACTTCTATCATATCTCCCCTCAGCCGTCACTTTTCCAGTTTAAAGAGCCCTAACCTTTTTAGCCTTTCTTCATAGGAGTATCCTTCCATCCCCTTTACCATTTTGGTGGCTCTTCTCTGAACCTTTTCTAATAACGCTATATCCTTTTTAAAATACGGCGACCAGAATTGCACACAATATTCAAGGTGCAGTCTCACCATGGAACGATATAGAGGCATTATATCTTTTGTTTTATTTTCCATTCCTTTCCTTATGATACCTAGCATTCTATTTGCTCTCTTGGCCGCCGCTGCACACTGGGCCGAGGGTTTGAAAATGTTATCCACAATGACGCCTAAATCTTTTTCCTGGGTGGTGGTTCCTAATGTGGAACCTTGCATCGTGTAACCATAGTTTGGGTTGTTGTTCCCTAGGTGCATAACTTTGCACTTATCCACATTAAATTTCATCTGCCATTTTGATGCCCAGTCTTCCAATTTATCAAGATCCTCTTGCAATTTTCCACAATCCTCTTGTGTTTTAACAACTTCAAATAATTTTGTGTTATCTGCAAATGTGATAACCTCACTCATTATTCCCCTTTCCAGGTCATTTATGAATATGTCAAAAAGCAGCGGACCCAGCACAGATCCCTGGGATACACCACTATTCACCTTTCTCCATTGGGAAATTTGGCCATTTAGCCTTACCCTCTGCTTTCTATCTTTTAACCAGTTCCTGATCCACAATAGTACACTGCCTCCTATCCCATGACTCTTTAGTTTTGCCAAAAGTCTCTGATGAGGGACCTTGTCAAAGGCATTCTGAAAGTCCAGATACACTATATCAACCGACTCGCCTTTGTCCACCTGTTTATTCACACCTTCAAAAAAACATAACAGATTAGTAAGACAAGATCTTCCTTGTCTAAAGCCATGTTGGCTGTCTCCCATTAGGCCATGACTATCTACATGCTGAGTAATTTTGTTTATGATGGTTTCTACCATTTTTCCCGGTACTGACGTCAGGCTCACCGGTCTGAAGTTTCCTGTTTCACCCCTGGAACCCTTTTTAAAAATTGGCGTTACATTGGCGATCCTCCAATCTTCAGGTATTACAGATGATTTTAATGAAAATTCACAGATTACAAATAGCAGGTCTGCAATCTCATATTTCAGTTCTTTCAACACCCTTGGATGTATACCATCCGGCCCAGGTGATTTGCTACTCTTCAGTTTATCTAATAGTTGTAAGACATCTTCCCGATGTATCGATATTTCCTTCAATTCTTCCGCACCTTTAAATACCACTTCAGCCATGGGTAACATCCCTACGTCTTCCTCAGTAAAGACCGAAGCAAAGAATTCATTCAGTCTCTCCGCTATCACCTTGTCACCTTAGTCCCCTTTAACCCCTCTATCATCTAATCGACCAACTGACACTCACAGGTTTTTTGCTACGAATGTACTTGAAAAAGTCTTTATTTTATGTTTTTCTTCCGCAGCAAGCTTCTTCTTAAATTCTCCCTTTGCCTGCCTTATCAATGCCTTGCATTTGACTTGCCAGTGCTTGTGCTGTTTCCAGGTTTCGTCGTTTGGCTCTTTTTTCCATTTCCTGAAAGATGCTTTTTTGGCAACAGCCTCTCTGACTTCACCTTTAAACCATGCTGGCAGTTTTATGGACTTCCTTCCACTTTTCTTAAAGCGTGGAATACAGCTGGTCTGGACTTCCAAGATAGTATTTTTCAACAATACCCAAGCTTGATGTAAGTCTTTAACCTTTGCAACTGCTCCTTTTAGTTTTTTCTTAACTATTTTCCTCATTTTATCACAGTCTCCTTTCGAAAGTTAAAAGGTAGTACTGTGGATTTCCTTACTATCCCCCCTCCACTAATTAAATCAAATGTGATCATGCTATGATCACTATTGCCAAGTGGCCCCAACACCCTTATCTCTTGCACTAGATCTGCTGTTCCACTAAGGGCTAGGTCTAATATGGCTTCCCCTCTGGTCGGTTCATGAACCAGCTGCTCCAAGAAGCAGTCATTTATTTCATCTAGGAACTTTATCTCCCTAGCATGTCCTGCTGTGACACTGACCCAGTCGATTCCGGGGTAATTGAAATCACCCATTATTACTGTGCTGTAAATTTGTTAGCTTCCTTGATTTCTTTGAGCATTTCATCATCCATTTGTTCATTCTGGCCAGGCGGTCGATAGTACACCCCCACAGCCACCGCCTTCTCCTTTTTACATGGAATTTCAATCCATAGAGATTCTACAGCAAATTTTGTTTCCTGCAAAACTTTAATCCTTTCTGACTCAATGCCCTCTCTAATATAGAGCGCAACCCCTCCACCAATTTGATCAGCTCTATCATTACGATATAGTTTGTACCCAGGTATCACAGTGTCCCACTGGTTGTCCTCCTTCCACCATGTGTCTGATATTCCAATCATATGTAACCTCTCATTTAGTGCAATATATTCTAACTCTCCCATCTTATTTTTTAGACTTCTAGCATTTGCATACAAGCATTTTAGAGACTGTTTTATTCATAGTAATCTGGCTATTGGTAGGCATGGGTAATTTGGGCTCTTTAAGCTCTGTCTGCTCCATACTCGAGTGCATTTGGGCTACTTTACTCTTTTTGGAACCTCTCTGCTTTTGGTAGTATCCTTCAAGGATACATTCTTCTGAACCATGCGCTCTTGGGCGACTGTCAGCTTTCCCCTATGATCTAGTTTAAAGCTGCTCTATCTCCTTTTTAAAGGTTAATGCCAGCAGCCTGGTTCCATCCCGGTTAAGGTGAAGCCCATCCCTTTGGAAGAGCCCCTCCTTTCCCCAGAATGTTCCCCAGTTCCTAACAAATCCAAAACCTTTATCTCTGCACCATTGTCTCATCCACGCATTGAGACTCCGGAGCTCTGCCTGCCTTTTGGGTCCTGCGCGTGGAACAGGAAGCATTTCGGAGAACGCTACCTTGGAAGTTCTGGATTTCAACTTCCTACCTAAAAGCCTAAATTTAGCCTCCAGAACCTCCCTACCACATTTTCCTATTTTATTGGTACCGACATGTACCAAGACAGCAGACTCCTCCCCAGCACTATCTAAGACCTTATCTAGGTGGCATGTGACGTCCGCTACCTTCACACCAGGCAGGCATGTTACCAGGCGATCCTCATGTCCACCAACCACCCAGCTATCTACATGCGTAATGATCAAATCACCAACTATAACGGCTGTCCTAACCCTTCCCTCATGGGCACATGGCCCTGGAGAAACTTCCTCAGTGCGAGAGGGTTTTACATCACCTGGAGGACAGGTCCTAGTTACAGGATCACTTCCTGCCACACCAGGGTGATGCTGTCCTGTCACATGACCTCTCTCCTCCATGGCAACAGGAATGCTGCCAGACTGGAGGTGGGACTTCAGGACTATATCCCTATAGGTCTCGTCTATGTACCTCTGTCTTTCTTATGTCTTCCAAGTCTGCTACTCTAGCCTCTAGAGAACGGACTCTTTCCCTGAGAGCAAAGAGCTCCTTGCACCTAGTGCACACGTAAGACCTCTCACCAACTGGGAGAAAATCATACATGTGACACTCAATGCCATTATATATAATGCAAACAGGTGGAGACTTAGGCATCAGCCATATGAGAAGGTCCAGCTACTTCAACTACCACAACCTCCCTAGCCTCCAAGAACTTTTGAAGTTGTCTAGGATCAAAAAACATATAAATTTTTTGTTTGAAACTCACACAACACTTTACAGGAAATTTAAGCTGGAAAGTTGCCCCCAAAGCCAAAACCCTAGGGCGAAGGGCTAAAAAGTCCTCCTCAGCTGCGTCACATGAGATACATCAGGAAATACCCGCACATTAGAGCCTAGAAACATTTCATTGATATTCTTGAAATACAATTTAAGAATATAAAACTTATCCGACTCCAGTGCCAGGGTTACAGGGAGAGTAGCTTTATCGATAATGACCTCCAGGGAAAATTCCAAAAACCCTGTGAGGTCACCCAATCCAGGAGATGGGGCGGAAAAGATAGTAGAGCCATGTTCTCGCGGTCCTAAGGACAAATACTGAGCCCGTACCAGAGGTGGGAAATACTCAGGGGGAATCTTCAAAATTTCCCCAAAGTACTTCCTCACCATCTCCATCGGTGACAAAGGAGAACGTGGAAATTCAGGAACCACAGGTTACATCGGCGGACCTGGTTCTCCAGATATTCCATTTTTCTGGCAGAAACAGCTCTGTCCTTAACCTGGGCAGCCACCAAGTCCCGGAGCTGCCCAACATCCTGCTCCAGCCTAGATAGTCTCTCACCTTGACCATCCTGAATACCAGAGAGGGTAGCACAAGTTAACTTCACCTCAGTTATTTCTGTACTCACATTACCCAATACGTTTTTCAGGGAGGTGTTTAAAGCAGCCAGTCCGTCCCATAGTGCTTCCAACGTAATCACCGCCGGTCTTTCCAACATCGATATTCCTGAGAAGTCCTCCAGTCGGCCAGGCACAACCACAGCTTGACCCTCCGATGTAACAGCTCTCTCTGCTGACTTCTGGCATACCATGGCTCCCACAGAGGAAAACCCCCCCGCCGAAGAGCCTCCTGACTCTGCTTTCACCGGAGTGCTCAAAGGCAGGCCAGCAGGCAGATCAACTCCAAGCAGGGAAACACTTCCGGGACGTGGTGGAGGGGAATGCTCCTCCGGCGAAAGCCAAACCCCCGATGCACTTAGCGCTGACACTCCTCCTGCCGGTGCCACCGAAGACGCTGCTCCTACTCCAGCCACGAAGCTGCATCCGGCAAGCATTTGCTGAACTAACGGCCCAGGCAGATCCGCCCCAGGAGGAAAGACAGCCTCCTTTTGCTTCCTCTGCCCCATACTCGAGGCTCAGAAGCACGCCCCAAACAGCTAGCGCCGTCGAAACACAGCCTCAGAAGTCAGAGCTTCCTGTCGCCATCTTGCTGCTTCCCCGGTACCGCCGTCTGCTTTTAGTTTAACTAGTTCCTCATGAACACAGTCTTCTGAAAATTGTTCAAGATGCCCCTCACTTCGGTTCCTGTTTGTGGGTGTTTTCTGAGGTCCTGCTCCTGGTCCTTCATCTGTGACCACAGAACAGAAATATTTGTTAAGCAATTCCACTTTATCCTCATCAGCTTCTACATAATCTTCCCCTTCACCCTTCAGTTTGACAATACCACTTTTGCCCTTCCTCCTCTCACTAACATATATCTGCAAAATGTCTTATCCCCCTATTTTATTGCATTGGCTGTTTCCTCCTCTTTTTGAATCTTTGCTTTCTTGACTACTTTGCCAGCCTCTCTAAGATGTTGTAACCAGTCTCAAATCTATTTACGTTAGAAGTGGGATATAAATGCTATTTTAAGTAGAAACATGATGGCAGAAAGACCACATGGCCTATCTAGCCTGCCCTTCCATGTCAACTACAAAAGTCCTCTTCTTACCTTCAGAGATCCTCTGTCCCATGCTTTTTTGAATTCTGATACTGTCCTCATCTCTGCCACCTCCACTGGGAGATTGTTTCATGCATAAGAGCTTAAAAAATGCTGTACTGGGTCAGACCAAGGTCCATCAATCCCAGTATCCTGTTTCCACAAGTACCTGGCAGGTTCCCAAAGATGTACACTGGTTCCACAATGCCTGTCCCCAGGCAAGCAGCAGACCTCCCAGGTCCTCTTCACCAATGGCCCATTGACCTTTCCTCCAAGAACTTGTCCAAATCCTCTTTATGCCCAGCTATACCAGCAGCCTTCACTACATCCTCCGGTAACTAACTCCAGAGTTTGATTATGCGTTGAGTAAAAAAAAACACTTTCTTTTATCAGTCTCAGCTTCATTGCGTGTCCTCCGATCTTTCTAGTTTTTGATGGCGCAGATAACTGATCCACGTTTACCTGCTCCACTATATTCATTAATTTATAGATCTCTATCATATCTCCCCTCAGCTGTCCCCCTCCAAGTTGAAGAGCCCCAACCCTCCAAGCACCCCTCCATAGGGGCACCCCTCCACTCTCTTCACCACTTCTGTTGCCCTTTTCTGCACCCCCTCCAATTCAGCTACATTCTCTCCCCCCCCCCAAGACACAGTGACCAGAATTGAAAACAGTATTCAAGGTGCGGTTGCACCAATGAACAGCACAGAGGCATCACAACATCCCCTGTTTCATTCTCCATTCCCCTCCCATGATTCCCAGCATTCCACCTACCCTCCTGGCTGCCACTGCACACTGGGTGGAGGGCCCCAACATATCATCAACAATGATGCCCAAATTCCCGCCTGGGTGGTAGCCCTGCATCATGCAACCATATTTTGGGCTGTTCCTTCCCAGGTGCACATCCCCATACCTGTCCGTATCAAATTCCTTCTGTCATCTGGACATCCAGTCCTCCAACCCTCCAAGATCTTCCCGCAAGTCCCCACAATCTTCCTGCATTTCAACAACCCGAATAATTCTGTCATCTGCAAACTTGATCACCTCACCAGCCACTCCCATTTCCAGGTCATTCATGAACATGCTAAAAAGCAGCGGGCCCCACCACTCTCCCTTCTCCACTGAGAAAACCAGCCATTCAGCCGCACTCTCTGTTCTCTATCTTCCAATCAGTTCCTGATTCACAATACCACACTACCTCCAATCCCATTACTTCTCAGTTTGGTGAAGTCTCTCATGAGGGACCCTGTCAAAAGCCCTCTGAAAATCCAGACACACCACATCAACCAGCTCACTCCTGTTTATCCACACCTCCAAAAAAAAATACAACAGATTAGCAAGACAAGACTCTCCTTGGCTAAATCCATCTTATAAACACAAGTAGGCACCTAACCCTCCACCTGGGCGGATCAGGATTTGTGGGGGGGGGGGGGGGAGAATGGGAGGCAGAGCAGCTACTTCCATATATTTGCATATTAAGCATGTTAGTCTCTACCTGGGACTACATGTGTCCGGTTAATTCATTGGATCGTTTTGGAGTTCTTAGTGATCAGTATTGGGCAAAGAGGAAGAGGAGGCTAGAAATTAGGGGAGGAGAAAATGATCTGGAAGAGAGGGGGAAAGAGCGAGTATGTCAGAAGCGGGTAAAGGGATCTCTGAGGAAGGATGTAGAGAAGGGACCTTAGGTAGGATAGGAATGGTGAAGATGGAAGTGCCCAAGAGGAGTTGGGGAGCAGAGGAAGGAAATGGTAAGGGAATGAGAAGAAGGGAATCTGGGTAAGTGATGGGATACTGGATTAGGAAATGGATCTAGGACTGGGAGAAGGTGGGGATGATTCCCTCATGCCTCACAGCACCTCTAATTTCCCTCAGCCACTGTCCATCCTCTTGCAGCCTTTCATATCCCCTCTCATAAGCCTTTGCTCGCACCCCGCAGCACCTCTGTTCCCTCACTCTCTCCTCCCTCCCTTACACAACTTGCAGCCCCTCTAATTCCCTTGCTCACTTTGCCTGCCCAAAACATACATATCCCCAATTAGTCTTGCTCCCACATACCCTCATTCATTTATTTTGGCCCCTTCTCCTCCTTTGTTCCTCAATCCAGTCCTTTCTCTCGTGGTCCCATTGATCATACTACTGAGAAGGAAGGGTGACTCTGTAGGATCTCCAACCATGCCCTCTTCCTCTATTGCCTGACATCGGTGTTGCAGATTGAACCACATGGACACCGTGGTTCAAAGTGTGGCACTGATGCAGGAAAGCAGAGGAAGAGGATGTAGTCTGAGACTCTGCACTGCCACTATGCTCCTCCTATTCTGTGGGATCTGTGTTGAGGGGAGAAGAGGCCTGCCAACTTTGCACATTTGCAGCCCAGAAACAGGAGGAGCAATGTGCACTTCTGAGGTGCTGCAGTCCTGCTGTCACTCTGACTAAAAGGTATTGGCGGGGGGGATAGGGAAGCGAGGAGGACCGTCGAGCTTTTCAAGCATTTGGCACTGCACTGTCCAATATTAAGACGAAATTAGACTTACCTGCTAATTGTTGTTCCTTAAGGAACTCTAGTCCAGTCCCGGAACCTTAGAGTTTAGAATGCCTTCCAGCAACCTTGGAGACTGAATGATGTCATCTTTTTCTGATGCCACCGATACAAGTAGGCTAACTCCGCCCCCTTTCAACAGTACCTATTGACAAAGCAGACTCAGCAGAGCAACAAATAAGTAGATAATAAAATATATTAATAGGCAAAAAATACCTTTAAACAACAAACCGTAAATATATAAAAAAAAAAAATTTTTTGCATGCTTACAAAGCACTGCTGCCACAAAATATCCTGAAACATTGAACTATATGTCAATGTTTGCAAAATTTTAAAAGCTTTAAAATTAAATTCCTAACAACTTAATAAAAAGACTCAAGCTGATGAAAAACCCCCTTGAAATACACTGGGAGTGATCTGGGACTGGACTAGAGTTCCTTAAGGAACAACAATTAGAAGGTAAGTCTAATTTCGTCTTCCTTTGTGTCCCTCTAGTCCAGTCCCGGAACCTTAGAGGATGTAACAGAGCAGTTAATCTTAATGGGAGGGACCCGCAAGGCCAGCCTGAAGAACCGCTGAACCAAAACGCCCATCTTCTGCTTCCTGCACATCTAACCGATAGTGCTTAGCAAAAGAATGTAAAGACGACCATGTAGCCGCTCTACAAATATCTCCTACTGGAACTAAACTAACCTCCACCCAAGACGCTGCATGCGCTCTGGTTGAGTGGGCTCAAAGACCCACTGGAACCGCCTTTCCTTTAAGAAGGTATGCCGATGCTATCTCTTCTTTTAGCCATCTAGAAATAGAAGACTTTGCAGCCGCTTCTCCTTTACGAGGACCTCCAAAGGACACAAACAATCTATCAGATTTCCTGAAAGTAGCGGTTCTGCGGAGATACCACTTCAACACTCTACGAACATCCAGAAGATGCAATCTACGACCTGACTTATCTTTCTGGCTCTTTGAAAATACAGGCAGTGAGATCACCTGATTGACATGAAACACGGAAACCACTTTCGGTAAGAATGCTGGCACTGTACGTAATACAACCTTGTGATTAAAAAATGATAAATATGGCTCTTTACAAGATAAAGCCTGCAACTCCGAAATTCTTCTAGCAGAACAGATTGCCACGAGAAAAACCGTTTTCAACGTTAAATCCTTCAATGACAAAACTCCCAATGGCTCAAAAGGTGGACCCATTAGAGACTCTAAAACCAAATTTAAATCCCATAAAGGCATTAAATTATGTTTAGGAGGCCGCATAAGCAATATGGCTCTTAAAAATCTACGAATGTCCACGTGAGAACCTAATAGCTGATCCTGAATCCTACCACGATAACATGAGATAGCTGTCAGTTGCACTCTCAAAGAACTAGCCGCTAGACCCCTTTCCACACCATCTTGTAAAAAAGAAAGAATCTGCAGCACCGAGGCCCCTAACGGCCTAAGATTCCGTTCGGCACACCATGCCTCAAAAATTCTCCACACTCGTATGTACGCCAGCGAGGTTGAACGTCTTCGTGCCTTCAGCAAAGTAGAGATGACCGCCGACGAATAGCCCTTGGCAGTCATCCTAGCCCTTTCAAGAGCCAAGTCGTAAGCGAAAATCGAGCCACCTGGGGCATGCGTAATGGACCTTGCTGTAAAAGATCCTCTCAAAATGGAATCTTCTATGGCATGTCCACTAGCAGACGCACTAGGTCCGCATACCAAGGTCTTCGAGGCCAATTGGGCGCTATTAGCAACACCCGACCTCGATGTCGCTCCACCCGTTGAAGTACACGCCCTATCAGAGTCCACGGAGGAAACACGTAAAGGAGACCGTCTTCCGGCCATATCTGTGCTAAGGCATCGAGGCCTTCGGACATTCGTTCCCGTCTTCGGCTGAAAAAACGTGACACCTGCGCCGACTCGAAAGTTGCCATCAGGTCCATTAGGGGAATCCCCCATCGTTGCACCAACAACGCAAACACTTCCGGGTGAAGCTGCCACTCTCCTGGGTCTACTCTGCGACAACTTAGAAAATCCGCTTCCACATTTTCCACTCCTGCGACATGCTGAGCGGAAAGAGCTAACAGATTGCGCTCTGCCCACTTCAAAAGCTGACTCGCCTCCGTTTGCAGAGCCAGACTGCCGGTTCCTCCTTTGCGATTGATGTAGGCGACTGTCGCATTGTCGGAGAACACCCTTACTGCTGCATGATTCAGATATCTCTGAAATTCCCGCAACGCCAAACTCACAGCTCTCATCTCTAGACAGTTGATGGACCAAGTTTGTTCCTCTGGTGACCAGAGACCTTGGACAAATCTGCCTTGGAGATGAGCCCCCTAACCTGTGAGGCTTGCATTCGTCGTTAGCAAAATCCAGGATGGAGGCTCTAGAGGCATCCCCGCCTCCAGATGCTCCTCCGCTAACCACCAGAGAAGATCCTGACAAACCTCTGGAGGACAGATTAGGCGCCGAGTCAACGCATCTTTCTGGTGAGACCATCTTTGCAGAAGAGCCCCTTGCAATGCTCGCATATGAGCTCTGGCCCACGGTACCACTTCGATCGTGGCCGCCATTGTACCCAGTAATTGTAGATAATGCCATGCTGTCGGCGCCTGTCTTGCTAGAAACCGACTGACCATCTCCCTCAATCATTGAACTCTGTGACTTGGGAGAAAAAGTGCAGCTTTCGCTGTTTCGAAACGTGCTCCTAAATATTCTAGAGACTGTGTTGGTTCCAACTTGCTCTTTGCAAAATTGACCACCCAACCAAGACTCTCCATCAACTGTACTACCCGCGCGGTGGCTATTAGACTCTCCTGCCTTGACTTTGCTCGAATCAGCCAGTCGTCTAGATAAGGATGCACTCGTACCCCTTCCTTGCGTAGTGCAGCCGCTACCACTACCATAACCTTGGTAAACGTTCACGGAGCTGTAGCCAATCCAAAGGGCATCGCCTGAAATTGAAAATGCCCCATGGGCAGAGCGAATCTCAGAAATCGTTGATGATCTTTCCGCACGGGGATATGTAAATACGCCTCTGTCAGATCTAATGAGGTTAAGAATTCGTTTGCCTTCACAGCTGCGATGACAGAGCATAGCGACTCCATTCTGAAATGGGTGATCCGAAGGCAACGATTTACCCTTTTAAAATCTAGAATCGGCCGAAAAGTGCCCTCTTTCTTTGGCACTACGAAATAGATGGAGTACCGACCGAGACCGCACTGCTCCACAGGAACGGGAATTACCGCCTGAAGCTGCAGTAAACGCTGCAGTGTCTGTGACTGCGTTCACTCTTTGTGGAGTGCAGCAAGGAGATTGAACAAAGGAGTCTGACACGGGCCGAAGGAGCTCTAGAGCATAACCTTCTCGAATGATCTCTAAAACCCACTGATCTGTGGTAATCTTGACCCAGGCAGGGTAAGATATCTTCGGGCCGCTACAACCGAGGCCATACTCTTAGCCAGAGCTCTGATAAGATCATAATGGATGTCCGATAAATAAGCAGGCATATAGTGGTGTTTTCCTAATTCTTTTTTTCTTTTTTTCGTGTGTATTTTGTCGGGTCCCGCTCAACAGGGGAGAAAAAACATACTTAAACTCCCAATGTGGGCGTGACCCCTTTTAATCAAACAGTCAATATGATGAGGTGATCACACAAGTTTTAAAATAGCTAAAACTTAGCTTCAAAGTCCAGAATCCGTTGCTACCATCCACCGCACACACGCGTGTTTCGGACCAACGAGGCCCTGCTTCAAGTGCTAGGAGTTTAAGTATGTTTTTTTTCCCCCTGTTGAGCGGGACCCGACAAAATACACACGAAAAAAAGAAAAAAAGAATTAGGAAAACACCATATTCCTGCAACACAGACAATCTTTACTGTTGTCATCTAGTGTTATGTAGACATAATTACCAATACTGTTCAGTAAATTCAGTGTTTGTGCATTATAAGACTATTTGCATAAAGTGACCCTAATTTTGTGCAATTTGCTTTCATGTTAGCATCACCTCACAGCAGGACCGTACCAAGCTAGAAATGTACCCTGCGCCTTCCCTCCATCCAGCCAATTCAGTAAGTCACTCTGAGCTTCCTGAAAGTCCAGCGAATATATTAGTGCCCCCTTCTGTACTTGCATCCTGTGTGGCCGCATTACTCGCACAGCAGTCGTTACCACATTTAGTACAGGGTATTAAGTAATTCAGGGGTTAACGCCCGTCAATTGTGAATTCTAAGCTTAACTGCCTGCTTACAGATAAAATCCAAAATGTTATGGTACTTCAAGGTCTCTGCATATTTTAGCTTTCTTCCCACACTAAGTTATCAGGACAACAACAGGACAGCAAAAGAAAGGCCAGAAGAAATCCAGGCCACAGGTTATCTAGTCTACTTCATGCTAAGGGTGAGTCAGTCAACCAGAAAAGCACAAAAACAGGACTCCAGACGCACTTCATCACATGCAATTGTACAGTAAATATTGGACAGTGCAGTGCCAAATGCTTGAAAAGCTCGACGGTCCTCCTCGCTTCCCTATCCCCCCCCCCCCCCAATACCTTTTAGTCAGTGACAGCAGGACTGCAGCACCTCAGAAGTGCACATTGCTCCTCCTGTTTCTGGGCTGCAAATGTGCAAAGTTGGCAGGCCTCTTCTCCCCTCAACACAGATCCCACAGAATAGGAGGAGCATAGTGGCAGTGCAGAGTCTCAGACTACATCCTCTTCCTCTGCTTTCCTGCATCAGTGCCACACTTTGAACCACGGTGTCCATGTGGTTCAATCTGCAACACCGATGTCGGGCAATAGAGGAAGAGGGCATGGTTGGAGATCCTACAGAGTCACCCTTCCTTCTCAGTAGTATGATCAATGGGACCACGAGAGAAAGGAGGAGAAGGGGCCAAAATAAATGAATGAGGGTATGTGGGAGCAAGACTAATTGGGGATATGTATGTTTTGGGCAGGCAAAGTGAGCAAGGGAATTAGAGGGGCTGCAAGTTGTGTAAGGGAGGGAGGAGAGTGAGGGAACAGAGGTGCTGCAGGGTGCGAGCAAAGGCTTATGAGAGGGGATATGAAAGGCTGCAAGAGGATGGACAGTGGCTGAGGGAAATTAGAGGTGCTGTGAGGCATGAGGGAATCATCCCCACCTTCTCCCAGTCCTAGATCCATTTCCTAATCCAGTATCCCATCACTTACCCAGATTCCCTTCTTCTCATTCCCTTACCATTTCCTTCCTCTGCTCCCCAACTCCTCTTGGGCACTTCCATCTTCACCATTCCTATCCTACCTAAGGTCCCTTCTCTACATCCTTCCTCAGAGATCCCTTTACCCGCTTCTGACATACTCGCTCTTTCCCCCTCTCTTCCAGATCATTTTCTCCTCCCCTAATTTCTAGCCTCCTCCTCCTCTTTGCCCAGTGCTGATCACTAAGAACTCCAAAACGATCCAATGAATTAACCGGACACATGTAGTCCCAGGTAGAGACTAACATGCTTAATATGCAAATATATGGAAGTAGCTGCTCTGCCTCCCATTCTCTCCCCCCCCCCCAAAACCCAACAAAATACACACGAAAAAAAAAATTAGGAAAGCACCACAATATATATGCCTGCAACACAGACAATCTTTGTTTTCATTTGGTGACAGTGGTGGTTGGTTGTTTTGGGTTTTTGCTTGTAGTACATAACACTAGAAACATAGCTAGAGCACAGGAGATTTAGTTAGCTTTCTAGATGTACACAGCCTGGATTGTGACTCCTTCCCCATACTCCATGACAGTAGAAACCCCCTCCCATTCCAGCCCTTGGGCAAGAACTTCCCCTCCCAAGGGCTCTAGAAAGCTTCTGTGTCCTGTCACCCATCATGTATCAATTTGCTGGACCTCAAAAATGTTGGAGGCAGGACAAGATTGGTTTTCCTCCTGCCTGTGCAAGCACCAAATTCAGATCTATGCCTTTGACACTCTGACCAGACTTCTACAGCACATGACAGTCTGGTCCAGAGGCACTGTTTTGGGTTCAGCACCCTACACTAGCAAGAGGGAGACTTCCCCTTTCCATTGTCAGTTTTGAAACCTAACAGACTGATACCTGGTGAGAGTCCTGAGGCATGGAGGTCTCTTGGTAGTCTATGGGTGGGGAGCTGCACAGCTGCACCAAGAGGCAGATAGCAAAGAGAAACCTGAGCTGGATTTCCAAATCCACATTCAAAATAAGTTACATTCAGATACAGTTGGTGGGCCCCTTCCCACAAGGGCATACAGTTTGTTGTACATGAGGCCATGGAGGGTGAAATAACTTGTCCAAAGAAGTGGAATTTGAACCTTGGGTCCTCTGGTTCTCGGCCTGCTGCTGCACCTCTGACAGTGCTATCTTTAATATTGCCTTATTGATGTATGTCATCTCGTTAGCTTAGTAGACTGGGTATTGGTACCTGTTGATAACCTGCGTTTTTGTCAGCTAAAAAGTGGTTTAGTAAATATATTTCTAACAAAAAGTGGTCTATCATTTCAGTACACCTGAAATCTCATAAATGCATTACACACTAAATTCTCCAGTCTTATTCAAGATCCCTTGGTTTTCCTTTTCAGGGAAGATGTTTAAGTCTCTGGACCTCAGCCTCATTGTCGAGTTTATCCTCATGTTCTACAGGGACAAGCCCATTGACTGGCTGCTGGACCATATCTTATGGGTTAAAGTCTGTAATCCAGAGAAGGATGCGGTGAGTCACTTGAGACCATGCCCCTGGGCTCTCAGTTTCCGCACAGCAGAGCGGTTCATCTGCATGCCATCTTAGACATGGGGTAGGGGATGACTCCTTGCTAGCAAAGGAAATGTTCCTTAGCAGCTTTTCCTAATCCAGTTGAATCTAATAATAATGCGTGCCCTTTGGGAAAGATCCGGTTCGTTGTCGACAAGCAGGATGAATTGGCCACGCAAGTAAGTGGTCATTTGATGGTGCTGACACAAATAGTTCTCTCAGTGCTCAGAAGAAAATGCAGTGCTCTGAACATGTGTAGGAATCTGCACCGCCGCTACACTAAGTCCCCTCAGTTTAATTGCATCAGAGTAGTCACATGGATGCAGTTTTTGGCTCCTCAGTTTTTCTTTCTTGCTACTAAAGTTTGTTTTTATTTTATTTTCTGTGCTCATTCTTTGTTCTGTCCCCATAGGATTAAAAAAATGTTTTTCTGTCCTTTCCATTCTCAAAATTGAATTTTATCTAAAAATATTGTACTCTTGACATGCCGGGGGGGGGGGGGGGGTTAAAAGAATGCTCCTGTTGGTGGTAGATGGCCCCCATAGACACCTATCAAAAATGCTCCCATTGTCTGAGGCTGGACCATGATTTATTTATTTTTATTTAACAGGGTTTTTTTATACCGCTTTATCATTTCAGTCAAAGCGGTAATGTACATTAAACAGGGACATTGATAACTTGGATTTTTCTGAGGCAATGGAGAGTTATGCGACTTGCCCAAGACCACAAGGAGTGCTAGTGGGAATCGAACCCTGGTCTCTTGGTTGCCAAGCCAGTGCTCTAACCACTAGGCGGCTACTCTACTCCTTAGTTGTGCACCAGAATGTCACCCAAATCAAGGAAATTCAGAAGTTATAAGATGAAGGCTCTTCAGTTCCCACAATCAGACTTGCTGTTGCCACCTAAAACTCATAGCAAGACAATAGTAGTATCTGTCCACAAGTTGCTGCAGAAACTGCAAAAGAGGATATGGCAGAACCCAGTTTTCTTTGCCCATTATATCAAGAAAATTAGTTCCATAACCCACTTGTCTGGACTGCTAGACCAGTCCAGACAAGTGGGTTATGTTCCTGCAGATTGGTGGAGACAAAGAACCAATGAAAAGTCTAAGTTTCAATGACATTACTCCTATGCCTTTATTCGCCTCAGACACCAGAGGTCCCTTCAGTATTTCTTTGTCTGCAGCAGATGGTGGATGTTTTTTCTCTTCTCTGAGAAAATTCTAAGGATTTGAAAGGAAAAGATTGATTTGAAATGCTTGTGAACAGCCCGTGAATGATCTCACTGGAGTATGATGTGGGAGGCTCCACTAAACTGAGGTTTAGTTCCCCGCTCTCACCCTGGATAAGAGCCTGCTGAGCAGCCAAAAATTGGAAAGATTTGGAAATAATCTGGAAGAGTACAACTGCCTCACACAACCTCAGTGGCCTCTTCCTCTTCCTCCTCCTCTGCCCCCCACCCCTCCTGAAGATTGCAAAAGGCTCTCAGAGGAATCTATCTGCCAGCCCCCTTGTTCGGGGCTCCCGATTCTCTTTGTCTTGGACGCAATTTGGGGTAGACCGCTGGTGACCATTGGAACCATGTGGGGGTTTCCCACCGTTTTTTGCATGCAGTAGTAGTGGTTTTACCTAATGTATGTCTGGCAGTCGTGGGGTTCTAATGGTGTTCCGCCCAAGCGACTCCAACAGTGCATTCTTCCCTAGTGCCTGTAATGCACATTGCACCAAAGAATGCAGTTAACGTGAATGACAGTAAAAGTGCAGTTACTGTGTGCCTTCAGGTTGCCATAGCCTTAGTGCGTGCTGTTGTGATATTTGCCTTAATTCTGTCTTCTTACAGGGAATGTTGTTTGACCTGTGGCAAGCAAGGTGCCTTATCTCCGGATTCTGGACTCTGCTGTTCCGGCATGGGAGCTTCTGAGTCATCCCTGAAGGACCTGTTTCCCCCCTCTTTCAGCTGGAGGATGCGATTAGTCCAGTCTTGCCTGCCTCGGGGCAGGAGGTGACGGATGGCACTATGGGTAAGGATATCCAGTTGGCTGAAGGATCCAGTGAGACTGCTGTGAGCCACTCATCATCTAGGGGGTTTGTGGCAGCTGTACCCCCTGGTGTTGGATGGTCATTTCCAAGCGGAGAGCTTCAGGACTCTGGATTGTCCTCCCTGAACTTTTTTTTTTCAGCAGGCCTGGTCCTTCTGGCATGGAAATTCAGACCCTGTGGCCTCTGGGCATAGTCTTGTGCAGGGCAGGTGGAGAGTGGAAGCCCCCTGAAGATAGGGAACAGCTGGGAGCTGTCCAAGCTTTTGCCTGAGTTGGATTCAAATGGCTCGGAACTGGGCTCTAACATGGATGTTGAAGTATTCTTGCCTTCAGAAGATTATGAGGAGGCTGGTTTGATTCACCTAGTCCAGAAGGAAGAGCAGGTGGCTTTGATTTGCCTGGATCTCATCAGCCTTGAACTTGTGGATTCTTTGAGCACAGAGCAGGAGCCGAAGGTACACAAACTCCTTCAAAGGATGTGAAAATCCACTATTGTCTTCCCATTTATAGATGTGATCAAGATAAGGACCCGGTCAGAGGGGACTCTTTTGACTCCCTTGTCTAAAGGGTTAAGGGCTTGTAAGAAGATATCCGCTCTCCCTGAGGAGTGCCTTGAGTGGTTTGGCATTTCCAAGATGGATGTGCCGATCACAGCGGTTACCAGACGGACTGCTGTTCCTGTGGTCGGCGGATCGGCCTTAAAGGATTTTCTGAATCATAAGATGGATTTGTGGTTGAGGAGCTAGTTTCGCCATGGTGGTGGATATTCTGCAGCTTGTGGTATGTACCAGCCTGACGTCTTGCGCCCTACTACAGTAGATTGTCTCTTCTGCCGGATGATACTGCCCCTCTTTTGGGGTCTGCTACGGCCTTCCTCTCTGATGCCATGTATGACTTGGTACGTTTGGCAGCCATAGATGGTGTCCTGATGATGGAGCCAAATCCAATGCCATGACACCGGCATTGGGCAGTGGACACATCCAAAGCTCGGTTGGCCCAGCTGGTTTTTAAGGGGAAGTTTGTTTGGAGCCAATTTGGAGAAGCTAGTAAAGGACTAGGGTGAGACAAAATCTGCAGCCTTCTGGAAAACTGGTCCAAGGAGCCTGTGAAGCAGGCTGGTGCTCTTTCTAGTCGGCCTCCGCCCATCCATTGAGGGTGCTTTCGTCAGATTCCCAGGGGTCTTGGCACTCTCATTGTCACCAACCTGGAAAACCTTTCTGGGCTTCAGGCACATTCTCAGTCCTGTCATGGAGCGCAATGGCCCAGGGACTTGGTCCTCTCCAAAGGAGGACCCTCCTTGGCTGCACAATGAATGTTTTGGGGCCCATTCCCTGGTTCCTCCAGTTGGAGACAGGCTTCACCTTTTCTTTCAGTAATGGGCCCGGGTTACCAAGGACAATGGGGTGCTAAACACTATTTAGTTTGGCTATGTCCTGGAATGCAGAGAGTCAATTCTGGATGCCTTCGTCATCTCCCCTTATGGGTCTGTGATCAAAAGTGCCGCTGTGTGGATCACCTTGGACAAGTTGCTGCACCTAAAGGCAGAAATGCCCTTTCTGCTGGACAAGTGGGGCTAGGGCAGATACTCCATCTACTTTGTGTTGCCCAAAAGGATGGTTCCTTCCGGTCCATTCTGGACTTCAAGGGGGTCGATGAGCACTTGCGTGAGCTGTGATTCCATACGGAGAACCTTTCACTCAGTGATTTAATCAGCGCGCCAAGGGGAGCCCTTGGCTTCTCTGGATCTGGCCGAGGCATATTTTCATATCCAATCCAGGAAGATCAGCAAAATATCTGCTTGATGCTGTGCTTGGTTTTCACTGTCAGTTCATTGCCCTCCCTTTCAGGCCTTACACCACCCTGAAGATGTTCTCCCAGGTCATGATGTCAGTTGCAGTGCCAAAGGATCTGTGTCTTTCTTAGAAAGTCTCAGCTGGGTGGTCAATCATAGAAACATAGAAACATGACAACAGAAAAAGACCACATGGCCTATCTAGTCTGTCCTTCCATATCAACAACTACAACAGTCCCATTTTTTTCCCTTAGAGATCCTCTGTGTTGGTCCCATGCTTTTTTGAATTCAGTTACTGTCCTCATTTCTACCACCTCCATTGGGAGACTATTCCATGGATCCACAACTCTTTCCGTAAAGAAATATTTCCGCAAATCACTCCTGAATCTATCCCCCTTCACCCTCATCCCATGTTCCCTCGTAGCAGAACTTGCTTTCAATTGAAAGAGGCTCTCCCCCTGAACATTTATGCCACGGAGGTATTTAAACATCTCAATCATATCACCTCTATCCCGCCTTTCCTCTAAGGTGTACATATTAAGATCCTTAAGTCTGTCCTCATATGCTTTATAATGAAGACCACTAACCATTTTAGTAGCCACCCTCTGCACCGACTCCATCCTGTTCACATCCTTTTGAAGGTGCGATCTCCAGAATTGCACACTGTACTCCAAATGAGGTCACACCAAAGACTTATACAGAGGCACTGTCACCTCCTTTTTTCTGCTAGCCATTCCTCTCCGTATGTACCCAAGCATCCTTCTAGCTTTTGCCGTCGCCTTTTCTACCTGTTTAGCTACTTTAAGATCATCAGACACAACCACGGCTAGGTCCCGCTCTTCTTTAGTGGACAAAAGTACTTCACCCCCTATACTATATTGCTCCCTTGGATTGCTGCAGCCCAAATGCATGACCTTACATTTCTTAACATTAAATCTCACATAGATTAATACGCGTCCAAATTGATCAACAAACATCAGAAACATTCCCCCAAGGACAAGGAATACCCCAAGGATCAGCCCTTTCAGCCCTCCTATTTAACTTGTATCTACAACCGATAACAAACATATTTAAAAAACACAGGATTAACCATTTTATATATGCTGATGACATCATGCTAGCTATCCCCATAACCACTAAAAACCATACATATGACTCTCTATCCAAATGCATGGCCGAGACCTCCTCCTGGATGGAAACGAACTACCTCAGCATACATCTCAAAAAAACTGAGGCAATGTTTGTAACAAGATCTTCTATGACTGAAAACACTTACCCGGAAACAATCACAATCAACAAAACTTCAATACCTGTCAGAAAACAGGTAAAATACTTAGGGGTAATAATAGACCACACCCTATCCATGCTGCCACACATAAAACAAACAGTAAAAACCATTTTCTACAAACTCAAAACTATTCAGCACCTAAGGCCACTCCTTGAAACACAAGACTTTAGATCCGTAGTAAGTACACTGATCACCCCTCACTTCGACTATTGCAATAGTCTCCTAATAGGCCTCCCTCAAAAAAGCACATACCTTCTACAAAGAGCACAAAACATCTGTGCAAAAGTAATTGCTAAAGCCCACCTAACAGACCACGTAACCCCAATACTGCTGGAACTCCACTGGCTTCCTATAAACAGCCGAATCAAATACAAAATTATCCTAACAACCTATAAACTCATAAACGACATAGCCCCCTCACACTTAACCACATTACTGCAGTCTCCAACATCGACAAGGACCCTCAGACAAAACGCAGCCCACTCCCTCATCATACCTAAAGCCATCTGTAAAACCAAGAATACCACTAGCTCTAGAGCATTCTCATTCACTGCTCCTACACTCTGGAACGACCTCCCTATTGAACTTCGCACCATAAGAGACCTCATCCAATTCAGAAAAGAATTAAAGACCTACCTGTTCACTGAACACTTCGAAATCCCCTACTCCCCCAAAGCCAGCTCTACCACAAATGTGGGCACCCATGCACAAACTCCTTTAACCCCAACAATCTAACCACAAGCCTGTCCCCCCCACACACGCCCCAAAGATGACAAAAATAAAAGGAACTAAATTCCAGCACCTACGCCAATCTCTACCCCATACACCACACACACTACACGATGTAAATATACTTTTGTACAAAGTTTGATATGTTTGCTTGTTTTTTGTTACAATACCTACAAAGTTTATACTTACTGTTCAATGTAAATAGTTGATTTCCACTGTTCTATGTAAAATGTATACAAATTGTGTACAAGACTGTTAATCTGTTATATGTAAACCGCCCTTGATCTCTGGAAGGGGCGGTATAAAAGAAATAGTTAAATAAATAAATAAATAAATAAATAAATAAATCCCAGCTGCCAAATTCTAGACCATTCTTCAAGCTTAGCTAGATCCGTCCTCATGTTTTCTACACCTTCCTGGGTGTCTACTCTATTGCAGATTTTGGTATCATCCGCAAAAAGGCAAACCTTATCCGACAGCCCTTCCGCTATATCACTAGCAAAAATGTTAAAAAGAATCGGACCAAGGACAAATCCCTGGGGCACAACACTGGTAGCATCCTTCTCCTCAGAGTGAGCCCCATTTATCTGTACTCTGTCGCCTCCCACCCAACCAATTTCTAACCCAAGCAGTAACTTTAGGGTCCATCCCTAGGGTGCTCAGTTTGTTTATAAGTTGCCTGTAAGTAACAGTGTCAAAGGCTTTACTGAAATCTAAATACACCACATCTAGGGCTCTCCCATGGTCCAACTCCCTGGTCACCCAGTCAAAGAAATCAATCAGATTTGTCTGACAAGACCTGCCTCTGGTGAATCCATGTTGCCTTGGATCTTGTAATCCGCTGGACTCCAGAAACCTCGCTATTTTCTCTTTCAGCAGCGTTTCCAATAATTTACTCACCACCGAAGTTTAAATTAAACGGCCTGTAGTTTTCAACCACATTCTTACTTCCGCTTTTGTGTAAAGGCACCACGTGGACCTTTCTCCAGTCCTTTGGCACCACTCCCGACTCCAATGAGGCATTGAAAAGGGCAGGCAGTGGAGCTGCTAGAACGTCCCCAAGTTCCCTCAGTATTCTAGGGTGTATCCCATCCGGTCCCATCGCTTTGTCTACTTTAAGTTGAGCTAGTTTCTCACAACAGTCTTCTGAAATTGTTCAAGATGTCCCTATCTTCTGTTCCTGTTTGTGGGTGTTTTCTGAGGTCCTGTTCCTGGTTCTTCATCTGTGAACACAGAACAGAAATATTTATTTATTTACATTCTTTTATATACCGCACTATTCCACATCAGTGTGGTTTACATGGAACACAAACTTACACATTTCAGTTGGTTGATCTGTGTTTACATTGAACAGGTACACGAACTTGGATCAAAAACTTGGGTAACTATTTACATCTCAACAGGCTGGTATTGCACATTCATCTGTACGGCATTGACTAGTTCATTGATGGGGGTGTTGCGGTATTTAAGCAATTCCACTTTATCCTCATCAGCTTCTACATATTCCTCCCCTTCACCCTTGAGTCTGACAATACCACTTTTGCCCTTCCTCTTCTCACTAACATATCTGAAAAATGTCTTATCCCCCCATTTTATTGCATTGGGTATTTTCTCCTCTTTTTGAATCTTTGCTTTCCTGACTACTTTGCTAGCTTCTCTAAGTTTTTCCAAATATAGATGCCTGTCTTCCTCTCTGTGATCTCTTGTATTTCATGAAGGCCTCCCTCTTTTTCTTCACTTTTCAGCTACTTCTTTTGAAAGCCATAGTGGTCTCCTTTTCCTTTTACCTTTATTTACCATTTTAACAAAAAAAGGTTGGTTGCCCTTAAAATGTCCCCTTCAGTTTTGCCCACTGTTTTTCTACATCCCTCAGCTGTTCCCATCCCGCTAATGACTCCCTGAGGTATTGGCCCATCTTGGCAAAGTTAGTCTTCCTAAAGTCTAAGGCCCTCACCTTTGAATGGATTCTAACAGCCCTAGTCCTAATACTGAACCACATCATCTGGTGATCACTGGATGCAAAATGATCTCCCACTATAACATCAGAAACACTTTCACCATTGGTAAGCACCAAGTCCAGTATGGCCCCTTCACGTGTGGGGTCTGTTACCAATTGCTTGAATAGTTCTCCCTGTAGAGAATCCAGGATCTCTTCACTTCTAGATGATGCTGCAGCAGGAATGTTCCAATCAGCATCTGGCATATTGAAATCCCCTATCAGTAGCACTTCCCCTTTCCTAGCAACACTGCGTATGTCTTCAATTAACTCTGTCCACCTCTTCCTCTTGTGAGGGAGGTCTGTATATCACGTCAATGCAAATAGATTTCTCTTTTCCTCTTTCTAGTTTAACCCACAATGCCTCCTCTCTCTCTTTTAAGCTCTAATTCCAAAGCTTTAATAGTATTTTTTACATATTTATTTTATTTTATTTATTTGACAAGTTTTTTTATACCACCTTTTCCTTCAATCAAAGTGGTTACAATACATTACAAGGTTATACAAAGGCAAGGGAAACATGCACCACTTTATCATTACATCAAAGCAGTGGAAATGGGAGTACATAACACAGGGAAAACCAGTACATACATTACATTACATTACATTTAATCTAAACTAGACATACCGGCAAACAGAAACTACCCATAGATCAGCCATTTCCTTGGTCCCGCACGGTCATATGCCTTTAACTTTTACACTGTGCCCAGCAAAGATCCTTGTTTTGCTATCAGCTGCATCAGTGTAGAAGTGAAGGTTTTCTGTATATATATATAGTGCCACTCCTTCTCCCCTTCTTCCTACCCTGTCCTTTTTGAATAAAGTATAGCCAGGTATAGTTACATCCCAGTCATGGTTTTCTGTGAACCATGTTTCTGTAACTGCCGCTAAATCCAAGTCGGCCACTCCCACCAAAGCTTCAACATCAGGGAATTTATTCCCCATGCTATGGGCATTTATATACACTGCTTTCCATATGTTACCCATGTTACCCATTTCCATAAAGGTATTTAATGCATCACTTACCTGGGGACTTTCACTTATCCCCAACGAATCTAGTTTAAAGCCCTCTTCAGTAGATTAGCCAGTCTACTACTGGAGGAAGGCTGACATTTCAGCATGTCCTGGCCACTGTTAACAAAAGAACAATGGTTAGTAAAGATAAGAAATTAGATACTGCCTACATTTTTCTCAAGTCCTATCGCATCAGCCTGTTCATGCCTCCTTGCTTGACCAATCACATGGTGCACTCCTTCAGCAGGAGATTTACATAATCAAAGACTCCACAACTAAAAGTCAGTAAAGACTTCTCTAGATATTTCTTAATTCCAAACATTAGGAGGTATGATGTTAGACCAAAGACCCTAACAAATTTTCTCATTCAAGAGAAGTTCATAATGAATTTCCTGAAAACCATGATTCTTCTCCTAAACATGAGTCA